>CAKOGP040000202.1:0-64205 GCA_933822405.4 Cylindrotheca closterium | reverse complement strand
ATAAGATATTCATCGCATCGTTCATTTTGAATTTGCTCATCTTCGAAACCTTCGCGGATGTTCCGGGAAGGTCCGAAATATTATGGGACTTTCAAAGTCTCTAAAATTCAAATTATCTTGCGATTGTGATTGGTGCATAACATCAAAGTACTTTAGTGGAGTCCATCGAAACATATCAGGATCTTTGACTAGACTTGTTGCAGTACCTGGTACCGGTACAAGGTACCAGTAGGTAGAGACGCCTGCACCTCTTCTTCATCTTCCTGGTGTCCAACCGCGAGGATCAATATTCCAGGTTTCACCACCAGTTTAGTCCTACATATAGGAATGGTGGCGACGTGATGGACCTGGCTGCATCACACACAACCAGAAGAATGATGAATTCCAGTAGCCTAGCTGTGCTTCATGTAGTAGCTATGATAAGCGTTGCAACAAATGATGCTAGTTCTCCAATCTTTCTTGAAGAAGAACCATCCCTGCTGCCTTGGTCTTCAAGAAAGTTCTCCTGTGAGCTATTTGACGACACGCCCCAGTCACGACATTTATCTCTGGCATAAAAGTAGCATCTTCTCTTTTTTTTTTAAATATGCAACGGCAATCAAGGGATGATTATTCCTACTGTAGTTTCTGGTCAAGTTTCTAGAGCAGCTGTATGATATGTGTTCAAAAGAATCACGACCGAATTGAACAGCAACGATGTTCTCCAGTCATGAGCTGTTTTGACACTTGTTTCGGACAGTTTCTGATTGGATTGGAATAGTAGTAACCAGACGGCGTAGACAAGTGAGTGAGTCTGTTTCGAGATCAGGGCAGTATTCGTTTTCGCAACAATTACAGTTTTATCATGTTAAAAACTGATGGGGTGGTACCGGTACCGGTAGGAAACGGAAGATAAAAATGTGACGAGGAGAGGAGCTTGCATTTTTAAAGGCCCGGCGGTGTAATAGTGTACCGGTACATAGTGAAAAGAGATCATCAATTGAATGAGACAGGAATATCGGCATATTTCCGAAGACCATTCCATCTTTCCTAATTGATGTCTTCCCTTTTGGGCTTAATTGTCACGAACCATGGTCGTAAAATTTGAATTAGCGCGACGATTGTAGGCAATTTAGTGAGGAGGCGTTTCGAGCAATCCTTGTTTCGAGCCGATAAACGTACCACTCACTACTGTACAATATGTGTTCGTTCCCGCATTATTGGAACGATCAGATCAGACAGATTTTCTGTTCATCCCACACTTCTTGTCATCATATCTCACAACGACAAAAAAGCAAAAGAGGTGCATTCTATCTATACATTGATTGACAAACTAATAGCAACAATACTATGCCCAGTTATAACAAAGGATCCTCACAAACGAGCTCCGACAAGAAGAAGAAGCCTTCGCGGGATGAGCATGGCCGCCACAAAGACAGGAAGGACAAGTCTTCACCCTCCTCTACCAGGCGGAAATCCGCAAGTCGTGGATCGAGTAACAGATATCGTCATTCGCCCTCAAGCGGCCGCCATCGTTCTTCCTCTACCGGTAGGAGTAACAGCCCTCTACCAACTGCCCCGCATCGGTCATCCAGGCGCAGCGGATCAACAACCAGAAATCCTCCTCCTGCTGCTGATTCCAAACATTCCAACGAAAAACTTCGATTAGCAGACGGATCAAGTGTCGGTTTGCCTTCGCCAGCTACTGCTCCTGGAGCTATGGAAAGTTCAAGCTCTCATTCACATGGCCGCGAAAGTAGAAAATCGGAAAGGGAAAGCATAAGGCCACAGGAAGTATCATCCAAGACTGCTCCTGGAGCCCTAAAAAGTTCGAGCTCTCATTCGAATGACCGTGAAAGCAGAAGAGCAGCTACAGAAATCATCAAACAACAGGAAGCATCATCAAAGGCTGCTCCTGGAACTCTCACTGTTTCGAGTTCGCATTCGAATGACCGTCAAAGCAGAAAAGCGGAAAGAGAAAACATGAGACAACAGGAATCATCGCAAATGAATGTGTCGAGTTCCCACAGCATGGAAGACGAGTCGACCGTTTTGACTGCTCCCGGGGCACAGGATGTATCGAGCACGGGGACTGTCACTAGGTTGGCCTCCAGCATTGGCAAGAATCAGGAGCACACCAACAGAAGTCGCAATCCGAGCAGAAACAATAGCATCGACACGGAGGAGCCAGAGCTCGGTCTCCCAACATCACTGTTTGCATCGCATCAGATGGGGACTTCGGATCAAGACACGGTACCATCCTTGTTTGGATCTCATCGAACGGCTCATTCCAATGACACGGTGCCAACATTGGAAGCAACCGCCGCTCCCGACATGGACGAAGAAATAGAGCGTGCCCGTCGACACGCGAGAGAAGAAGGACGAAAGGAGGGACGAAATGAACGGCAACGAGAAAACGTGGAAATACCAGTGGGAGATCTTCCGATTGTTGTTGCAACTGCTTCAGAGGAAAAGAAACTCTCTCGAAAATGCACCCTTGCCATTGCTTTTGTGGTGCTCGTAGTGGCTATGGGTGGAGGTGTTGCCGCTTGGCAATCCGGAAAATCGAGCGCCCGAGGCCAGATTGTCAGACAATACGCTCCACCTACGGAAGAGGATTGCCTTGCGGTATCCCAAGGACTAGGAGTGGAAGGGCAGAATAACACGGCCTCCAATCAAGTGGGATTGGAGATGAATTTTGTCTTTGGATCTGATGTCAATCTTGAATTGCTTCAAGGGGAACTTGAAGCTAAGATCCAGCGAAAAGTTCTACCGCTTCTTGTTGGATGCGATATCGATGGTGGCGTCTCCATAAGAAGCAACTTTTTCATCATTGACAATGCCATGCTTGACATGCTGACCATTGGTGACCCTGCAACCTGCAACTCGAAATCAGACCAGCTCTGTTCCCATGTTTACATGGAGGTGGATGTCATTTCAAAAGACAGCAAGGAACTGGACGAATCTGTTTTGGAGCAATTTAAGGACGTCTTTCAAGACGAGGCAACGTTGGAGCTATTGAACTTGGCTTCACCTGTAGAAACAATCAAATCTACTAAAGTGTTTTTGGTACAAGCATCCAGTTCCCCAAGCTCAAGCCCATCGAAACAAGAAAGCGAGACCTGCACGGCAATTGTCAATGGCATTCCTGTCCCAGGACAGGACGCTCTTACTGTGCAAGAGTACAACATTTTGATGGATATAGTTTTGGATTCCGAGACTGAAGCAATGGCGCCGCTTACCATGGAACTAAAAGAAACGATTCAGCGCTTCCTCATGCCATCTCTAGCGGGTTGCACCAATCAACGTCGACGTCTCCAGATAGAAACGTTTATTGCCAACGCATTGGTCGATGCTGAAGTTAACATTGGGGCTGCTTGTTTGCCGGATTCAGAAAGTCCATGCCATCGTTATGTCATCCATCTTGACATCTATGTTGAGCGTATTGTTTCCACAGCTGATTTTTCGGGAGAGATTATTGCAAATTTCCGTGAATCACCTTTGGTGGAGCGATTGGGGCTACTGTCGCCGTTCAAGAACATTATTGTTGTGGAATACGTTCCGGGCCCCAATGAATTTACAAGTACAACTGGTAAGTTCATCAACAGCAAATTCTGCACCCATTTTCAGCCACTGTTAACTAACGATCTCTTCCTCCAATTCATAGCCCCTCCAACATCAGTCCCACCAACTCTATCACCTTCAGTGAATCCAACGTGGGCGCCAGTTACATACCCCACGACAAACAATCCTACTAGGTCGCCGACAACAACACCGTCATTGAATCCAACAAGGACTCCAGTAGCATTCCCCACGACCGATGACCCCACATGGTCGCCAACTCCAATTAGGACAAGAGGTCCTACAAGTAGGCCAACTCCTATGCCAACATTACTACCATCTGTAGTTGGTCCAACCTCGGAGCCTACGCCATTCCCAACACCTGACCCGACCCCTGATCCAACACCTAGCCCAACACCTAGCCAAACACCTGTTCCAACTCTGTCCCCTACGGACAATCCCAGCAAATCACCGTCGGCTGGTCCTACACCAAAGCCTTCTTTGTCACCAACACCTGAACCAACGCGTTCACCTACCGCCAAGCCTTCTGTGCGACCAACGAGGCAGCCCTCTACTCCACTACCGACACCACAGCCTTCCACTTCACCTACGGCTCGTCCCAGTGCAACACCAAAACCATGTTTTGCAACCAGCACTGAGCTATCGGATGCAATAGACAACTATTTTGATACCGAACTCAAGGCTTCAATGGAGGCCCAATATGGATTGATAAGGAACTGGTGTTTCGGTACAGGCGTGGCCAGCATGGAGGCCCTCTTCAAGGGCCGTGAAAGATTCAATGAAAACTTGTCGTTATGGGATGTCTCTTCTGTCACCACGATGCGGTTTATGTTCGACGGGGCAACATCTTTCAATCAAGACATATCAGCATGGGACGTTTCTTCCGTTACTGACATGGAGGGGATGTTTCTGGAGGCGTCATTGTTCAACCAAGACTTGTCACAATGGGATGTTTCTTCTGTCACCAATTTGCAAAGCATGTTCCATGAAGCATCTTCTTTCAATCGAGACATATCATCTTGGGACGTTTCGTCTGTGGTTCAATTGGACAAAATGTTCCAAGAAGCAACATCTTTCAATCAAGACATATCATCGTGGGATGTTTCTTCGGTCACTGATATGTCTGACATGTTCAAGGCTGCATTATCCTTCAATCAGGATCTTTGTGTGTGGGGCTCTCGCATTCCGATCGATGAGGCAAGTGTTGGTAGCATGTTTGACGACGCCATCAGTTGCCCTTCACAAGAAACATCCAAACCAGACCTTTCTTTGAGTCCACCGGGCCCCTTTTGTTACACTTGCTAATCTTATGTGTGTTTTAAATGTAGTCTTGTTTGTAAATTTAAAATCATCCTGTTCTATCCAATTCTGACTCCTTCTTTTGGGTTGATGATGCTTCTGTACGGTACCATAGGTGTGTGTATTTCAGTCGTCAATCATTTGAGTCATGGGGGTTTGGGGAAATAGTGAATATCCCCAGGAAAGATAGTCCGTGTGATTGAAACAATGCGGATCGGGGCTATAGTAGTGGCACAGTACTGCCACTGAAAAGAACTGCCAGCATGGTACCTGCCACTCATCGCTGACGCCAGCATCTACTGTATGGAAGTACGTGTACTTTATTCAGGTGTAAAAAATTCTAAATATTTAAAATGAAAAAATATCATATTGGTACCGCAGGTACCGGTGTGGTCCCTACCGGTAGAATTACAGAGTTCCTCTGTAAAAGAGAAGATTGAGCATACGAACAACAATACTTTAGTATAAGACAATGACCGGTTCTAGCGAAGGATCTCCGCCAACCATCTCCGATATTGAGCCTTCGCGTGGGGATGATCATGTTGGCGAGAAAGGTGACAAGTCTTCAGCCTCAACGAAAGCACGGAAATCCAAAAGTCATGGATCGACGAGAAGCGGTCATCACGGTTCTTCCTCTAGCGGTCGTCATCGTGCCTCCCCGCATCAATCCAGCAACAGTGGATCACTATACAAGACGCCTGATTCCACGAGAACTGGCAAAGACAAACTTAGATTGGCAAACAAGACAAACGGATCAGAGATAATGTCATCACCACCATTGAATTCTCCCGGAGCTCAGAATGTTTCAGGCTCCAATAGTCGCGAAAGCAGAAAAGCGGCCAGGAAAAACAGAAAAGGACAACAGCCGTCACCATCAATGACTTCTCCTGGGGCTCAAAATGTTTCGAGCTCGGATGGGAATGCCACAAGAAAGTCATCCAAGTTCAGCAGGGCGAGACAGGCCAACGATTCATCAACACCAGTGTTGACTTCTCCGGGCGGTCGGAACATGTCCTCGAGCTCTGATGGGGATGCTAAGAGGAAGGCCTCCAAGGGAGTCAGGAGCAGCAGACAACAAAGAACTCCTGGTATCACGCAGTCCACCAGGAACAGCAGAGTCAAGGCAAATGCTGGGACAGAGATCCGTGCCCCGGCATTGCTTGGGCCGGTGCAGGCTTCGGATGCCACGATGCCGATGCTCGAGGCTACAGCAGCTCCAGATGTGGAAGAGCAAATCGAAGCTGCCCGTAAACAAGCTAGGGAAGAAGGACGAATGGAAGAACGAAATGAAAGGACGAGAGAAGAAGAAAGGCAAAGGCAAAGGCAAATCGGCGAAATTGATACCATCGTTGCTACGCCTCCAGAGGAGAACAAGATCTCACGAAAATGCATGCTGATTGCTTTGGTCGTATTTCTGCTTGCTATTGGTGGTGGAGTTATAGCTTGGCAATTGCTATCTGGAAAATCAAGCACAAGCGATGAAGCCCAGCCTCTCAGCAAATACGATCCACCTACAGAAGAGGATTGCCTTTCGGTATCCCAAGGACTAGGAGTGGAAGGACAAAATAACACAGCAGCCGATCAAGTTGGATTGGAAATGAATATTGTAATGGCGTCTGATATTAATATTGAATTGCTTCGAGGTGAGCTTGAGGCCAAGATCCAGCAAGATGTCCTACCACTCCTCGTTGGATGCGGTATCGATAATGACGTCTCAATTGAAAACAACGTATTTATTCTCGAGAACGCTAAATTTAACATGATCGACATTGGCGATCCTAGAGCATGCAGCACGAATTTCGAAGAGCTTTGTTCCTCAGCTTATTTGGAGATGGATGTCTTTTCAAAGGATGACGATGAACTGGACGAATCCGTGCTGAGACTAATTAGGGATGTCTTTCAAGACGAAGGTACCTTGGAACTGCTGAACTTGGCATCGCCTGTAAGAGGTATCGAGTCTACAAGAGTGTTCCAAGTACAAGCATCCAGCTCCCCGAGCTCAAACCCATCTAAAGAAGATGGTGTTGCTGGCGACGATTCGACAAATCCAACTGGTAAGTACATTGGAAGCAAAATGAGCACCTAGTTTCAGCAACTCTCCACTAACAATTCTTCCGTAGCGTCTCCATCAACAGTCCAACAAACTGAATCGCCCTCACGAAATCCAACGTGGGCGCCGGTCGCCTACCCTACTACCAACGATCCCACAAGGTCACCGACACTAGCACCGTCAGTGAATCCAACATGGGCACCCGTCACATACCCAACTACGACCGACCCGACAAAATCTCCGACGTTGGCACCGGCATTTGATCCAACAACAGCGCCAGTTACATTCCCCACAACACAAGCCCCTACCAGCATTCCGACTCCTGTTCCAACGCTTCAACCTGTGGTTGGTCCAACCTTGGAGCCTACGCCATTTCCAACACCAAATCCAACTCTGTCCCCTACCGTGGAATCCAGTGAATTGCCATCAGCTGATCCAACACCCAAGCCTTCAATGTCACCAACAGCTGGGCCGACGCCTAGACCTTCATCTCAGCCATCTGTGTCACCAACGATGCAACCCATTACGCCACTGCCGACAGCATCACCTTCCACTTCACCTTCCGCTCCACCTAGCGTAACACCAAAACCATGTTTTCAGACCAGCACCGAGCTCTCGAACCGAGTTGAAGACTGGTTTGATAAACCTGAAAACAAGGCATTAACCGAGGAACAATATGGACCGATAGGGGCCTGGTGTTTCGGTGCGGGTGTGACCAGCATGGAGAAGCTCTTCTCGAGCATTGAGGTTGAGGACAATGTAGACTTGTCATTGTGGGATGTTTCTTCTGTTATAACGATGGAGGAAATGTTCAGCAAATCATCGTTCAATGGTGACTTGTCGTCGTGGAATGTTTCATCTGTGATGAACATGCGTGGCATGTTCAACGATGCAAGATCATTCAATCAAGACTTGTCATCCTGGGATGTCTCTTCTGTGACTGACATGCGATCCATGTTTAATAGAGCCTCGTCCTTTAATGGAGACATATCGTCATGGGATGTTTCGTCTGTCATAACGATGGATCAAATGTTCGATGATGCAACAGCCTTCAATCAACCCTTGTCATCATGGGATGTTTCGTCTGTCATAACGATGGAGCAAATGTTCAATGAAGCAAGAGCCTTCAATCAACCCTTGTCATCATGGGATGTTTCGTCTGTCATAACGATGGCGCGAATGTTCCGACGAGCATCATCCTTCAATCAAGACTTGTCATCCTGGGATGTCTCCTCCGTCACAAAAATGAGATTGATGTTCTCAAGTGGTTCATCCTTCAACGGAGATATATCATCCTGGGATGTTTCTTCTGTCACCTCAACGTATGGGATGTTCTTGCGAGCATCATCTTTCAATCAGAATCTTTGCCCATGGGGCTCGCGCATTCCAAGCAGTGCTGTTTCTGTTACCGACATGTTTAACTTTACCAGCTGCCCTTCACAATCCGATCCAGACCTCTCTTCGAATCCACCCGGTCCGTTTTGTTACGATTGTTAAATGTGCCTTGATAAATACAATAGTTGTTCTCTTTCATGATAACGTGGTCATCCGGTGATCGAACCAGTGATGTAAATTGAAAGTATATTCAATATTATTGCTTACATCACTGGAATACTTCGACTGAAATAATTCTACTCGAAGGAGTCTGAGAGTTTCGCAGTCGCCGTCGTCCATTTTGAAAAAGTCGGTGGGCTTCGCCGAGCATCCCTAAATTTGGATCCAACCAATCGAACGGCGGTAGGTTGATATGATCCCAACACCACCTCGAAACAAAAGCAACATCTTTGTGTTTCCATTGCATTCATTCAATTGCATTGCATTTCAAGACGCAACAAGCAAGACAACTAAACCAATCATTTAAAGGATGTCAATTCTAGAGTACAATGGAGCTGCCATTATCGCCATGGCGGGAGATGGCTGCGTCGGAATCGCGGCGGACCGTCGCTTGGGTGCCCAATTGCACACCATTGCCACGGACTTTACCAAGTGCTTTCGCATGGCTCCCAAGTTGTATGTGGGACTAGGTGGATTGGCCACCGATGTGCAAACCTTGCATCAGCTTTTGGAATTCCGAATGAACTTGTACACGCTCAAGGAAGAACGTGAAATGACGCCGCAAGTCTTTTCTCATTTGTTGTCTCATTTGCTTTATGAAAAGCGCTTTGGGCCTTACTTTGTAGAGCCTGTGGTGTGTGGCCTTGACGAGAAGGGAGAACCCTTTCTCAGTGGAATGGATCTCATTGGAGCTCCTGTGACTGCCAAGGACTTTGTGGTTACTGGAACTTGTACAGGAAACTTGTTTGGTATGTGCGAATCCCTTTACAAGCCAAAAATGAACCCAGATGAACTCTTTGAATGCTTGGCACAATCTTTGCTGTCGTCTGTAGACAGAGACTCAGTGTCTGGTTGGGGAGGTATCGTTCACATCATTACAAAGGATAATGTCATTACCAGAGAACTCAAGGGAAGAATGGATTAAAAGATCTTTTTGCTTGCTTGCATCTTCTTTTACCTATAATAATACAACAGACTACACCATCTCTTTGTAATTCTAATCTTATTTTATCAGTCACCAACAACGTATTCTATTCAATGTACACCATTGAGTTGTGTTTTAAAATTATCAAGGAAAGAGTCCTATTTGTATCTTATTTTTCTATTTTCGCGACAGCCTACTCCTACTCCTACTATAGTATAGTACCATCATCTCCTTGTATCATAATCTTTCTAATCTTATTTTATCATTAAACGTTTTTTTATAATTTGTATTCCCCTTTCTAAAAGCAATGGTTTTGAACTCAAATCATTGCATTGCTAATATGGTTGATTGATTCTTCGTTCATTCGTTCATTCCCCATCATCGTTTACTATCAGATCAGAGTGTATGCAGCAAAGTTCAATGCAATCAGCTCGAATGAATGAATGAATGCCCATTCAGCTCGATTGAATTGCTTGAATAATCTCCAACGGTTGTGATTCCCCCATTATAATTTACACCGATTCCATTCGAGAGGGTGTAATGGAAGCATCATCCGCGGATGTTGATTCCATCTTGATGGGAGTGGCGGCAACTGCCATAACTGGAGGTGACTCTTTCTTGCACGGTGTACCTACTGCCGGTACTTGTAGCACAGTGGCAGCCATCTTTTTGTCTCCATCCTCGTCTGTATGTGCCTCCTCCAATTGCAACTCGGATTGCAACTTTTGCGCCCATTGACGAACCATTTGGTGCATTCGGGGTTGCTTGTCCTTGGGCTGTTGTCCGATCCAATCCAATACTTGGCGGTGCATGACCTCCAAACGCTTTTGGAGGCTGGAGGGAGTGCCCAAACACGGGGACGCATCCTTCTTGTTCTCTGCGTTCTCTGCCATCTTGCGCTGAGCATCACATTCCTCGGAATCCAAAAGGAAGAGATTGTCCATTCTAGAATCTTCCACCGTCGCCAATGGCAACAATTCAAAAGACAACTTGGAACGGATCGCCATTTCGTCTTCGTGATCTAAAAGACCCAATTCGGGTGCTTCCAAGATGGCACCACCTGTCGCGCCCATCATCCACCAAGCATCCTCGTCTTCATCCAGCAAGGTTGGCATCTTGGCGGCCGCCCCCTTTTCCATATACACATGATCTCGTCCAGTATCCACAGAGTTGTAATTGACAGCAGCAGTCGTTGTTGTTGCAGCAAATGTGGCATCTGACATCATCATGGATCGAGTGGGAGGTGGTGTTGGAATATCAAACTTGCGTCGCTTAAAAGCAGACGACGAAGGAGGTGGTGGTGGAGGAGTCAAGTAGTGTTTGATAGGACGCATCGGTGGTGGTGTCGGATGAACCAAGGATGCTGGGACCATTGGATAATGAGGATGATGATGGTGGTGGTGGTGGTGGGGTTGCCAATAGGAGCGTGGTGGCATGGCACCATGCGGTGGCCAGGGCGACGTGGGAACCACGTTGGGAGTCGCTGGCGACTTTGTCCTGGAGGACGAGGCCGACGACGAAGTAGACGTGGGTGTAGTAATTCGTCGTCGTCGGCGGGCTGGTGATGGCGTGGCCGACCTAATTCCAGCTCTCTTGGCCGAAAAGTAGACATGCAACAGACGATAATTCAAATCCTCGTGGCCATTGTTGTCGTACATTGTCCATAATGCGCCTCCCTTTTGACTGGAATAGCTGGGGTTTCCCTTGGGATAGCAATAGCGTTGTTGTAATTCCGTTGGCTGTGAAAATTGAGGACCACTAAGAGACCATGGGCAGGCCTGCCCTGGAATTTCCTTGGCCAAGTATTGACGGAGATGAGTTGGAAGCTGAGGCTTTGGTTGGTCTTTCTTTTCAGGACGAAGCAAGACGTACAAGCCATCTGACGAGGTCACAGTGACGGTGTTGGAGAATAGATTTCAAATAGTTTGGAAACGAGAAAAGAGACGGAATGAGATTTTGATTTGAACTTGATTCAATCGCCACAATCATTCATGGTTTTGGTAAACTTACTGTCAAATTCAATAGCAGGAGGCGACAACTTCAAACCAGAAGGACCCACAGGAATAATTTGGAACTTTAAGCCTTCTGGAGGTGGGTGAGCTCCATGTAAAGAATCAAAGATCGCACGGACATCGGCCTCGGCGAGACGCTGAATAGTAGACATTGCTTTGGCAAGGGCGTGTTGTTGTTATAACTGAGGCTGTTTGACAATGAAGCACGGTCTATCTTTGTCACGTTGTCGTTGAAGGATCCAAAGAAGTTATGCTTCCAAGCTTTTCTCTCGGACCGAGAAAAAGAAACGTTTCGTTTGTCACTAGCATAGTTCACGTAGATGATGCGTTGAGCGTGACTGTTGACGAGGAGATGGTTTGGTTATTTGAGGACTGCGAGTTTCTCTCGTTGCAATCAACAACCGATTTTACTCGGACAATCAGTTTCTACGGACATTGCGAACGAAACCAACGGACACCAAACTTCGAATGTTCGTGTACCGGTATTGCAGTAGAAAGTCATACCGGCATATTGGAGCGTGTCCGAAAGTCTTCTATATCCATTTTTCCAGCATTCAAACGTTTGGATCAATCAATCATCATCAGCATCATACGTCATTGTTCTTGATCATGTTATCGCGTCACCAATGAATAATCGAGTGGGTTTGAGATTTACCTTTGCAAAGTCATTCCTATGGCCCTACCGTGTTTATTCGGCTTCAACACAAAGTCACGGATCATCAAGTGTGTTATTGACAAGGCAGATGTGCCATCTTGATTGGTGAAACACAAAACTGCGTTCTTGATATTATTCCAGGTTTTAACAAAGCACGAGGCATCTAAAGCTGGATGTCGATTTTGTTGTCAACAAGGATGCTATATGCTGATTACTTTCACCGAGAAGAGATGGGATTTACCAAGATTTACCAGCGTCTTATTTTCGATAATACCGCAGGCAAATCTATGCGAGCACAATTGGTTCATGCGTGGACGAGGCACTTTATCCAAGCCATTGCAAGCTATGCTGAGATGTGTAATCTTCATATTTGTGATCTTGTTTCACCCAGTGGAAGGAATGTGCTCAACGAACTGCCTAGTCTGAATTTGCTGACGCAGCTCCTGGAAAAGTCTTAGATTCACTGGATTTGCCTTTTGGAAACAGTAAGGCATGGAAGGAGCGAACTGCTTCGAAGATCAAATAATGTTGGGCAATGGTTGGATATCATGCGATGGATTGAGATGTTAATGTCCAGCTTTTTCACAATCTTGATTGACATTTGAAGGCATGGCTCTATACACAACAGGTCGAAATTTTTCAGAAAAAGATGGCAGATCACCACAACTATCATCATATCTCAATACCACACCAAAAATCATATTGAAACTTCATGCAATAGTTGCAAAAGCTTCCCAAAGCTTGGAAAGGGTAGATATCTCAAAACCCAAGACATCTTCGACATTTGCCACTTTTTTAATAAAAAAGTCTATGCATCGTTTCCAACGCCCGTGCCGCTTGGTTTCTCTCTTGCTCCACACCACGAATTGCCCAACTGTCAATTGCGTCACCAACGCTGAAGGTTTTCCATCAAGTCAAGTTATTGGTCGGTGCTGCTTCATCGAGTCCAGATGTCGACGAATCGAACATGCTCACTGATACTGACGTGGGGCCTGTGTCGCATCTGACTTTTCAGGCTTCTTTCGCTTACCCAAGTAAAGAACCGCGTTTGGTTCTCAAGGCGGAGGAGAATGATGACCACATTTTGATTGACACATAAGTGCCCGACCACTCATTCATGTAGAGGAACTATTGGTCCAGTTGGTTTTGCATCGGAATGACTGTGAAAAGAACAAACTGCTCAATGACGAGCTAATGATGAAAAAAGCAAGTCTGGGAATACAACGAATACAGTACAATTCATAGAAATCCTCGCCATTTTTTAACATAGAGTCTGGATCCAAGAAAACGTCGACGTCCCACTGAATCATCGTTGGAATACGATCAACGATACCAATAGTAACCGCATCGCTCAATACACGACTTATAAGAATGCATCAGAATCGATTGGTTCTGTAGTGGCATCTATTACTCATTGCCTCCCTTTCTCCCTGGCTACCATAGTCTCCAGAGAGAATGAATCCATCTCAAATTCAAAACTCAACTTCCCAAAAGTAAACTTCTACTCCCAGAAATCACTTCGCCTTCGCATTTCCTCGCTCCAGTCTTCTCATATCCACCCATTTTCCTCTTGAAGTATTCTCATCTCCCTAGATACCGTACACAGACACGGAAGCGATTACGTTTCTGCGTATAGTTCAGCGTATGTATACTGTAGTATCAATTCTACTTGCAAATCAATTCAGGTTAGCTAAATTTGAAAATTTAATACATGTGATTCATAGATTTGAACATATCTAGCTGTTCGTTCGAAAAAGGTAGTTAACGACTCGGTGGCTTCATTTCTCAAATCTGCATGTATTTTCTTTTCTTCCCTTTTTGATTGGACAATTCTCGCGCGTCTGGAAATTCGTCATCTTTCTCCCTCAAACGTCACTAGAGGTATGACCTCGGAGTGCGCCAACTTCTGAAATGTCTACTGAACTAGGAATTGTTGGATCTTTATTACAATACAAAGATACGGATCGTTGGCCAGTTTTCGGAATGGCAAGTATGTCACCAAGAAGCAAGATGAGAAAGAGCGATGAAGAGAACAGGGAAGAAGATTCCGGGGAAAGAAACAGCACGTTGCAACCCTGTCGCAATGGTACAGATCCACCAATATTGCTCCTTAGTGATATCTCTGTGATTGTTCATATCAGAGACAAGGCATCTGGAACATATGCTCCTTTATGCTCCAGGAGTTTCCAAGAACTGTTCCACCAACCGTCAATTCATTACGAGCTGTCTGAGCCGTTGCTGCTCCCAACACGACTCTCTGGAGACTTCAGGGATCACTTTTGCAAATCGTTTGAGGAATGCCAGAAGTTCCCTCAGAGAGTTTCTGACGAGCTTGGTGTAAGCATGCGGCTTTGGCGGAAGGACACAAACAAGTCATTTTGTCTGTGCAACAAAGAAGAACCTAGTGAAGTAGCTGGATTCAAAACTACTCACAAAAGAGCAACATTGTTTCCTATCGTTGGAGCCAATGAAGACGAAGAATTGCTAGAATCATATGTCAATTGTTTCATTCTGCCCACTTTTCCGCCGTCTTACGACCGTAATATCCACAATTGGAGCATTGACAAAGTTCATGGCTGGAAGCAGTATGATATCGATGACTGGAAGACAATTCGATATTCGATTAGCTCATTTCAATTCGGTATCACTAAGGAGGGCGGGTTTAAGACAGTTGACGAAATTCTCGAATGGTTGAATGTGTTGGACTGGGAATAAGTTTGTATTCCTCACTTTTAACTTATATGTCAGAACTTTGGAAGCCAACGCTGGCTTCTTGTGACAAAGCTCAAGCCGATTGCCTAATCATGCCAATTGGTCAAACATGCGGTGGAAGGGGAATTTTTTGTACTCCTTTGTGCTCCACCACTTTATACATAGATTCTGTAGCTCCTGTTGGATTAATCACATATAGAAACATCTTATATTGAACCCCTGGACTCGCTTCAGAGATAGTCAGAATGTCCGATATTTTGCATATCGAAACAGTCTGCATGTGCTCTTGATTTCAACTGGCTTTGACATTTAATTCCCTGTAAGTCCAAGCGCAGAATGAGCAGCGTGATTTCTTTCGAAACGGAGCATCATACCAACATGGTCCCAATCGATAATACTCTTCTTGACAAAAGAAATCTATAAGATTCATCATTTGATATCATTGTAAAATCTCTTTCTGGGTTCTGCTGGCTGCCCCTTCTGGCTGCTGCCACAAGAGTTGAGTCGCCAAGAACTGTCGGTAGAATGACTCGCTCTCTCTGTTCTAGAAACAAAATCTGAAGGACACTCGGAGCGCTCCAATTCTTCAGAAGCGGTGACATTCAGAGGCTTGCCTCTAGTACTCTCTCGTGTAGGTACTTCAAGTGTTGGCTTGGATCTGAATTTAGAAGCAAAAAATGGGACTATTTGAGACCAAAAACCTGAAACGTGGACCCCCAACGCAACTGCAGGTACTGTGTACTGTACGTACAGTACAAATACTCAGTACTGTAGTGTTCCTGCTCACACAGGTTGCACCAGATTTGAAAAAAAAAGCGCACCTTCCGTCATCATACTGTATGCCCATGTGCAATCAAGGGCGCAACACCATCGATTTGAAAAAGTTCCCTCCGGTTAACTGTTTTCGCGCCAAAGAAGTGACGAAAGGTTCGGCAGCAACCGGGACATGGATCTTTTCCCCAACAAGGCACCACGGAACGCACTTTCGCAGAACCCAAAGATATGAAAAGCTTACATCAGCCGCCATGCAAAAAGAGGAAACCAAATGGTGACGACGCGTCCATTGAATCCTTAGAGGACATTCTTGTCAAGAAGAAAAGAGAAGTAGAATCCTTACAGGACCTTCTTGTCAAGAAGAAAAGAGAAGTAGAAGAATTGGAAAATCAGATCATGTTGCGAAAGGCCAGTTGCGCCGAGAAGCAAGGCATCGATATCTTGATGGACTCTCTCCTCCGTTACATTGTGAATTTCCTAACACCAAAAGAAATCTTTGCTTGTTTGCACATCTCCAAACACTGGAACAGAGTGATCGATGACCCAAGAGCTTGGAAAGGGGTTGCCAAGAGTCACCATGATCGATTTGTGGCTCACATGGAATCCCTGGAAACTGTTGTGGATTATAAGAGACTCGTGAAGAGACTCGCCGCCAACACACCTGAGCGTTCATGGCGGGGAGACGTTGATGCCCCCGTCGACAATGATTCTCTGCCAACCTTGGCGGCCAAGGACCTCTTTTTGCTCATTCATGTAAAGGATAAGGCAACTGGTAAAGAAATTGATTTTCGGTGCAAGAGTTTCGAAAGCATGATCGAACACAACGGCAGTCACCATATGGAGTTTGATCAAATTCCAGAATCAGAGTGGCAGAAAACAAGTCTCCCAATACATATCACTGGAGACTATAACGACCACTTCGAGGGAGGGGCTGGTTCTGTGAATGGAATTCCAAAGGCAGTCGCGGATAGTATTCTCGTGACTGCCCGACTGTGGCGCCAAGACGAACAGCAGGCACTTTGCTTATGCCATAGTGAAGAAGCAAAGGAGCGACAGAAGTTCTGCACGTCACATACTGTTCTGACTTCCTTTCCTAGCCGCAGATCCAACTCCGATGCCGTTGTGGCAAGGATGAACGCCTGGCATTTTGCCATTGCATGTTCCATCAAGTGCCGAATTGGGCGCGTCTTGCCAGACGGCGATATCGCATATGATCTGGATGCTTGGAAGAATGCTCGCTACTTTCTGCGCTCGGTGGATTTCAAGCTGAGTTACTACAACCTAGGTAGACAAACCGGCTTGGGGTCTGTGGAAAGGCTTCTCGCTTTGTTGAATGTGCTGGATTGGGAATAAGTCTATATCCCTCTCGGAACTATCTATACATGATTACATAAAACTTCCATAGATTGTATAGTTAATCAAGTGATAGAAGTATCAAAACGTCATCCTTGTACATGTGTCTTTTTTCGGATTCGCCAACACAAGAATGCTTCTATGAGCTCTTGTCCGAAATTGGATCTGGATAGACATCGACTGGTTCCCATTCATTATCTGAAATCTTTGACACCATGTGCAATACGGTATCACTCTTGATTTCCAGCGTTTGTAGGGTATCTTCGTCCTTGAGAATGGCGGCGCCCTTCTTCTTATTGGGCAAGAGCAGCCTGAGATCATCTGGCTTCAGTTCATTCTTGGTGGCAATGGCAACTTGCTCCTTGATATGTCTTATCGTATCACCGGGATCGCATGTGATAAAGAATGTCTGACTGTGTCGTTTGACTCGAAGGTACCTGCAGAGAGAGAGAGAGAGAGAGAGAGAGAGAGAGAAATGAAATGCCTCTGTGAGCGAGTCATGCCAAAAGGATAATCAATGCATTGTCTGGCGGCATTTTATCCTATTTCCATAGAATTTCAACAACAAAGGTCACACAGAAGTACTTACATTGTATATCCGTTAAGCATGGTGTCGGTGATGGGATAGAATAAGCTATTGCAAAGATGATTAGATTAGGTTACACACGCTCTTGCTCTGATGATGAAAATGATATACATCACACTTTTGCTATTGCCATTTTGCTTTTCATCGAGAGGACGGAGGTCAGACCTCAACACCGTATACGGCAAGACTGATGTTATATGACGAACGTAAAGTCAATAAATAAAGCTGGATGCGACGATGACGTTTGAGATTCTTTCATGTCACACATATTTGAAAGGATTTCACCATGGTGAAATGGCGCATGTTACCATTCCTACGAATGGGAGGCAAGTCTGCTGTTGGCAATACGAATGATACAGTGGCTGATGTAGCAGACTTTGACCTGGGAATGCCACCCAAAAGATTTGACGAGATTCCGTTTGGCTGCAAAGATGAGATTGGCAATTGTCAGAGTTTGGGTGGGTTGTTTGCCGGCGATGGTGAAACTTGTCGATGGCCTAGTGCTGAGCTATGTTTGTCGACATGTGGACAATGTCCGCTCGTTGAAACTGCTAAAAAATGCCAATCTCATTACCACGAAATGGACGACCGAATGCTAGGAGGCACAATGGATTGGGCAGCCTTCTTTCACAACATTACGGCTCCTGAAATGCAAGAAAGATTTCCCCAACTGAAAGGAGCTCGGGTGTTGAGTCGAGAAACACCCTGGGTGGCCGAATTCCCCAACTATTTGACTGAGTTGGAGGCGGATGAGATTATTCAAATTGCGAAAACCGAAGGCTACCGAATTGAAGATGAACATCCCAAACATGTTCGAGATGTCAACGTGACCAATTGCGATTCCATTCGTTGTATGCGACAACCATTTGTTTCCGAGCTGTATCGACGGGCCTCTCAGCTACTAGGATATCATCCGAACAATTTCGAATCCATGGAGTTTATCGACTATGGTCCAGGACAACACTATGTTTGGCACGCAGATGAATACAGCTGGAAATATCCCATCAAGGATCCAGCTGCCGTCTTGTCAGGACCACGACTGTTGACCATGTTCCATTATCTATCGGATGTGGAAGAAGGTGGCGAGACTGCATTTGCTGGTCCGGATTCGACTGGTCAAACCAAACGATTGTTTGTCAAACCGAAAAAAGGAAAGGTCATCTTGTGGGCCAACATGAAGGATGACTGGAGTTTCAGTGAACATAGTGCCGTTCACTCGGCGCTTCCGGTGCGAAGAGGACGCAAATTGGCTGGGACTCTTTGGATCCATGCATCGGGCTTTCGGGTTCCTGAGCTTTATGCTGGGATTGAATGCAACCCAAGATATTTTTATCAGCAGCAGCAGCAGCAGCAGCACCACCAGAACTAAGGATATACTCATCTCTCCAGCAGTCTTGTCAGGAAGAACATTTCAGGGAATCGATACCTACCTATCGACTAGGGCAATCTTGTTGGGTTGAAAATAGGCCTAGCAATGTCAAGATGGACTGGAGAGGCAGACTGAATGATTCCATGCCGTGCTTTCAGAAGTCAGCATGAGCACTTTGTGTTTCACCGTAGAGTTGCTGGAACGGCCGGGAAATAGAAATTTAGCATACAATTCTTGGGGGTAAATATTGATTTTCCCGGCCGTCCCTGCTCTATGATGCTAAAAAGAACACGATGGTGTGGAAATGCTTCGTAATGGTGTGTTATGAGAAGTACGGATGTATAGATGCCATCTCTCTAAGCCAACACGGCAACCGCCACCACTAAAGGTCACTTATTGATGGACCTATTACCTTGAATGTGATTGACTCCAAAACAAAAATGCAATTCAAAGTGCGCAGGGCTCTCGTATAGCGACACATAAAATAAATTGGGTTAGGGATTGACCCATTTCCCAGATCGTTACGACCGTTGTACTGGGAATGTGGACCGACACTTTGCTTTGTTTGGTTCATTGTCGGTTTTCTGTCATTCGGAACGTCTCCATTGTCCGTGATGGAGTCAGAATAAAAAGTCAACAATACAAGAGTCCAGTCTTTGGATCCCTGCGAATAGAGCATTTTATGCGAATCGCCGATAGATAGATCAAGCATAAACTGGCCTCATGACGAATGTAAATTTTGACTCACAATTATTGTCAGTTGAGTTCTCACCCTAATTTCTTTGAAGTATGATATGACATTCTGACACATACTTGTCCTTCATGGATGTTTACAAACCTGGGGTGGTATGGAATAGGAGTTTTCCATGTAGAAGTGTATCAGCAATAGATGATCAACTCGGGGTACAATGAAGAATACGCCAGAGCTCAATACCAGTCGCCCTGTACTGTCGTGCTCAGGCACAGTGCGGCCCCAACCAAAGATTCAAAATATAGGTGTCTAGGAATAGATTTAGAATGACATTTACGAATGCTACGGCGGAAATGAACCTTTGGCTCTGGTTTCCCATTGAGCTCTTTCCACCAATCCAGGTGACTTCCTTGAATCTGACAGTCTACATGAACAGCGGCCAAGAACATTTTTCTATCGAATCAATCATTCTTGGTAAATCAAAAAATAAGCTGTAGATGTTCAAGTGCTGGAACCTGAGCAAGCGTAGCAGAAGGGTCCTGGTTGACTTGAAGAGAGGTCTGGGTCCTCCTGATTATTTACAGGGCAGCTGCTGGCACTGGAAAACATCATCAAAACATTGGCGTTGTTTGGAAGCCGTGGGCCCCACGCACAAAGATTCTGATTGAGCGATGATGCGCCAAAGAACATGAAATTCATGAAAGTGACAGAAGAGACATCCCATGATGATATGTCTTGATTGAATGATGATGCTTCGTAGAACATCTCACTCATATCAATGACAGAAGAAACCTCCCATTGTGACAAGTCTTGATTGAAGTCGTATGCACCAGAGAACATGTAGCTCATGTCAGTGATGGCAGAGACATCCCAATTCGAAATGTCTTCGTTGAACGTTCCCTGCTCACCAAAGAGGAAACTCATGCTTGTCACACCTGCAGTGAAGCACCAGTCTCCGATCGGGCCATACTGAGCTTCAATGAATGCCTTGGACGAAAACCAGTTGAAAACTGTTTCGTAGAGCTCACCGTTGGTTTGAAAACATGGTAGTGTCACTCCAGGGGTTGGTATTGAAGTCGGCCCATATGTCGGCTCGCTAGTTGGTACTGGAGTGGGCCCATACGTTGGCGCGCTAGTTGGTATTGGAGTCGGCCCAGAGGTCGGCCCAGAGGTTGGATTGTGAGTTGGATTATCCGACTGCATTACACTGGGTCTAGGCGTGGGTTCCGGTGTCACCAGTGTTTCGGATGGCGCCGGTGTCACTACAATGACAGGAGCAATAGATGGCGTAGGTGTGGGGGCTTTGCTAGGAACTTGCGATGGAAATGCCGAGGGTATTTGCGTTGGGATTGGGGTTGCTCCCGGAGCTGGAGCTAATGTTGGTGATAGAGTCGGTGGCGGAGTTGATATCAGTGTCGGAGCAATAGATGGCGTTGCGGAAGGTGTCTGGCTTGGTGAAGTCGAGGGTTCTTTGGTAGGTTCAGGAACCAGAACACTAGGCCCGGACGGTCCCGGGATAGTTGCCTCTTTGGTCGGGAAGACTGATGGAGCATCACTGGGCTTGGAAGACGGCATCACACTTGGAGCCTTGGTAGGACCAGTCGCACTAATACTACCCCTCGCGGTTAAGATGTCAATAGGATCTAACAAACCAATCGTACCTTTGAGGTTTTCGCCCTCTGGAAAGAATTCAGAGATCAGTGTCACCAAGTAGAAGTTAAGTTCATCTCCCCGAAGCACTAGATTCATCTTGACTTTGACAAAGCTGCAGTTTGGAATGTCAGAGGTAGTAGAGCATACCTCCTCTTGATCGACTGCCTGGATTTCCAACACATCCGCAATCATGTATCGGAGAGGATCCGTGGATGATTGCAGTTGGCGCATCGTTTCACTCCGGACACCTTTCAAAGCTGGGCTCCCATTTTCCACCAGTCGGCGTTGAATAATATCACACCCCACAAGTCTAGGAAGCAACCACTCTTCAATCTTTTGCTCCACCTCTGGCAATACAGAAGCAATGGTGGCGTCGAAAGTAGCCAAGCCGAGATCAAAATCGACCTCGAATTCGCGACTCTCCAAAGTACCTTCCTCGTCCAACGGAGGATCCCTGTCAACCAGACGTTGACAATCTTCAAGGTCGGGTGGAGGATACTTGAAAGCAAATGACGTGGGAGGGTTTGTTGTTGCAATGGTTGGATCAGTCGAAGGGGTTTCCGATGTAGTATCATCAGCAGGATTTCGAATATCCGCGTCAATATCAACCGAGTCGTTGCTTGAGCTACCTTTTATCCCAAAGTATGCCCCCACTCCACCTCCAATCAGAACCATTAGAACCACAATAATCACCAAGTTACGCCGCTTCTTCTTCTTCTTTTTGTTCTCTAGCACCATGTTCTCACGCTCCTGCTCCCGACGTTGTTCCTCCTCTAATTCCTCGCGCTCCCTTTCCTGACGTCGTTCTTCCTCCCGCAATCGTTTTGCTTCTTCCTCTATCCTTTTGCGAATGCGAGCTTCTTCTTCTTCTTCTGCTTCAGTAGCACCGCCAAGGATGTCATCCTCCTCCACAATGGTGGCATTTACAGCATAACCTTCATCGCCGTTTGGTGCAATCATTGCGCTGCTATCATTAGTACTGTTCACACCAATCGCCCTATTGTGTTGTTCTTTGTTTTTGTTGCTTCTGTTTCGTGCCTCTTTGCGACTTCTTGCCCGATCTCGATCGTTTCGCTCAGCCTGTGCTCCCGGAGTAGATGATCCTCTGTTGCGATGACCTTTCTTCTCGTCACTTTTTCTGCTGTTGCTGCTGTTGCTGCTCCTGCTGCTACTGCCTTTGTGACGAGATGATGTAGAACTCGAGTGTGCGCTATGACTCCTTCTGGGTGACTTTTCATTTCTGCCAGAAGACTTTTTGCGAGCCACATCTGAAGAGTTTCTCTCATGTGAGACGCCCGGTCGAGATGATGAAGAAGAGGAAGAAGTTCCATGACGGGCTCTTTGCTTGGCTTCCCGATCCTCTTGAGTACGACGTTCGCCTCTGTTAGACTTGGAAGTGTTGACACTTCCAGATTCAACACCAGGTTCTTCGGATTGATTCTTCTTGCCGTGTCTTCGACCTCGTTCCTTTGCCTTGGCATCGTCAGCTTCGCGGTCTCTGGCTTTGCGACTGCGCTGGTGCTGTTTGTCGTTTCCTTTCCCTTGTGGTGTGGCGGTGTCCATGATGATTTATTGGTTTGCGTATCACTGTAAAGAGTCCTGCCTACAGTATAAAGATGGAAAGAAACCTCCAACATTTTGAGACTGTGCGTGCGCGGCATTCCATATTTTATTACAGTGTTCAGTGTTCCTAACCCTTCCCAAGATTCGAACGCACTTATTGCACGCACAACTGTATTAATACCTACCGTACACGTACAGTAAGTACAGAATGGTTTTTCTCCGTAAAAAAAAAACATCAGCATGGCCGACCGTAATTTGAAATTGAGAAAACGATGACGAATCAATCAATCGATGTCTTGCCCTTGATTCATTCAATCTGATTATTGTGTCGTCATAAGAGAAGGGCCGAGGCACCCATCTGATACACATAGACATGACAAGGGACAAGTGCTGCCATCAAACAACAAATTCTCAGCGCCTAAGAACGAGCGTGTAGTGAAACACGGCATGTGAAAGGAACTGCAGTCTCGAGATCCTGGCCCAACGGTCACAGGTTTCGTTGCTTTCCAAACATGGCACAAATCATCTTTCCTCTTTGGAAACATTCCGCAAACTTTCCAAGCTCTTACTTTTCCAATCGATACTTGAGAGAGCACACAATTTCAGAATCTGGATTGCTTCGTTGTTATTGCACCCACGAACATGAAATTCATCTCGACCCTCTTGTTTGCTACTTTGGCTATCTTCGGTGCCGATGCTACGCCAATCTCATCGGTAAGTTTGCTGTTATCACGAGAATGTCATCTTTGCTATGCCGGTGCTCATTATTGTAACTGCCTTATTTTTTGGTACAGGATCACACTTCCGGATGCCTCAACTTTCCAGACGATGGAAGTTGGATACAAGTGCCGGACTTTGAGTCCAACGGTGAATTCTTGGCCGCACTGAATTCCCCCTTTCAATACAGTGCCGAAAGCAACCATTCGACTCAAGTAGTACGGGTCAAACCTACTGGAGAACTCGTTTCGGGTGACAGTAACGATGATGATGGTTGGACTCTTGCTATTTTCGATACTGCGCCTCCCCGTGACGAACGTCTTGCTCCAGGTAGAATGTTTGAGCTTTATAATCCCAACGCGCCCAAACACCAGGCTTGGTACAAGAATGATGAAAATGGCAAGTTTGCAGTGGCTTGGAATTCCACCTCTGGCGATGGCACTGCATTCAATTCCTATCAGATTGTGCTCTCGACGACAAACTACTCTACCAATAGCACAGATATGAGAGACGGCAACAATGTCTGTTTTTGTTACGGTGATATGCAGTGGGGTCCAGGAAAGGTGAAGGTTCACTCCTCTGGAACATTGGATCATGCCCATGTGGACTATTCCGCTGGGACCTTTGATAATGCCGCTGTCCACTCGTTGGACCACAAGACTTGCTGCTTTAGCGCCGACAAGCTGAATGGACTGGGACCAAACCACAACTTTTTGTCTCTGTGCAATAACGCTGCCAGCCCAACCACGGAAGCTGGCTCCAATGGCGACCCGCACTTCAAGACTTGGCACAATCAACACTTTGAGTATCACGGTCAGTGCGATCTTGTCTTGACCAAAGATCCCGACTTTGCCAATGGACTTGGCATTGATGTTCACATTCGCACCAAACTCGTCAGACACTGGAGCTATATCAAGAATGCTGTAATTCGCATTGGCAATGATATTTTGGAGATTGAAGGTTCTTCTGTGGAGTTTGATTCCAAGCCTCACTACTGGATCAACTACGAGTCCCAAGGAGAGCTTTCCCAGTTTGCTGGGTTTCCAGTGAAGATGTTCTCTCAACAAGGAACGGCAGTCACCAAGAATCGAATCGAGATTGACTTGAGTTCTGTCTATCCAGGACAAAAGATTGTCCTTTCTACCTACAAGGAGTTTGTCAAGGTTTCGTTCGAGAATGCGAATGAGGAATCGTTTGGAACGAGTGTTGGTATGTTGGGCGATTTCAATACTGGCCAAACTTTGGCTCGCGATGGCGTTACTGTGCTCGATGACTTTACCGACCTTGGGCATGAATGGCAAGTCCTTCCATCGGACAAGCATTTGTTCCGTGAAGCCTCTGCTCCTCAATTCCCCGAAACATGCATTGATCCCGAAGATCCACGTGGCGATCGCCGTCGTCGTTTGGATGGATCTTCTATTGGTGAGGAAGAAGCCGAAACTGCCTGTGCTGGCATTAAGGACGAGTTGGACCGCAAGGACTGCGTGTATGACATTTTGGCCACACAAGATATGGACATGGCGGGAGCTTATTGAATAATTCTCCTAGCATAATATGAATGGGTGATGTAACTATGAGAGTTTATCCATGTTTTTTATTTGCATTGCTTTAGTGTTTTAGAGCGTCTTGTGATTTTAATTGTTGAAACATTTGCTTCCTCATTTTGCGTTGTCAATAATCTTCCACACTTTGAGATTGCCAAGAAGTCGAATAACACGACCATATACTCTGGCAGTTATTTGACAATAATATATTATACTCGTACACATGACGAGCGAAAACAAGCACAACATACGATGAATGCTAAACCATGGCTGACCGTACATGGAACACTGCGCAATGTATCGGTGACAGTATGCATGGAGGCCTCGTGTATCGTGCTATGCTAGAAGTGAAGAAACGATGGCTATCGTAGCGACATGAGAGAGCGACATGAGCCAGACTTTTGAAAGTAACAGCGAAACCACGTTCAGAAATAGAAACCGAAACCGATCTTGAAACGGTCTCGGCAGGTTGATTTTCTACCCAAACCCCACGGAAACTATCCGTTTCAAATCCAAACTGAAAAATGCATCAGTCTTCTTTTCCAATCGAGACTGGAGCAAACAATTTCAGAATCTGAATAACCTTACCCGTTGTTGCACGAAAATGAAATTCATCTCGACTCTCTTGTTTGCTTCTTTGGCCATCTTCAGTGCCAATGCTAACCACCTTCCAACTACGGATTTTGGGCCAGGCTGTCTCAACTTTCAAGATGACGGAAGCTGGAATCAAGTCCCTGATTTTGTGACGAATGATCCATTCTTGGTGGCTCCAGAATCCCCATTTCGCTTCAGCTCAGACACCCGCTTTCCCGACCAAGCAGTACGGGTGGGAGCCACTGGTGAGCTTTCTGCTTCCGACTACGATTGGACTCTTGGCATTTTTGACACCAAGGCTCAGAATGGTGGTGCCATATATGAAGCCTGGTACAAGAGTAACGATCATGGCACGTTTGCCACTACTTGGCATGCGACATCGGCCAATGGCAATAAACACAATACCTTTCAGATTGTAATCTCAGAGGCTATTGGGGGCGACATGGGAGAAGGCAACAACGTTTGCTTTTGCTACGGTGATATGCAGTGGGGACCAGGCAATGTCCATGTTGCATCCTCGAACAGCAGTGATCACACTCACGTTGACTTTTCGGGTGGAACCTATCAGAATGCGGCTGCAGACAACTCTTTGGATCACAAGACCTGTTGCTTTCATGCTGACAAGCTAAAGCAATTGGGATCTAGCGCAGACTTTGCAAGCCTCTGTCATTCCCGAGGTACCGAGGCTGGCTCCAATGGCGACCCACATTTCAAGACTTGGCACAATCAACACTTTGAGTATCACGGTCAGTGCGACCTTGTCTTGACCAAAGATCCCGACTTTGCCGATGGACTTGGGATTGATGTTCACATTCGCACCAAACTCGTCAGACACTGGAGCTATATCAAGAATGCTGTAATTCGCATTGGCAATGATATTTTGGAGATTGAAGGTTCTTCTGTGGAGTTTGATTCCAAGCCTCACTACTGGATCAACTACGAGTCCCAAGGAGAGCTTTCCCAGTTTGCTGGGTTTCCAGTGAAGATGTTCTCTCAACAAGGAACGGCAGTCACCAAGAATCGAATCGAGATTGACTTGAGTTCTGTCTATCCAGGACAAAAGATTGTCCTTTCTACCTACAAGGAGTTTGTCAAGGTTTCGTTCGAGAATGCGAATGAGGAATCGTTTGGAACGAGTGTTGGTATGTTGGGCGATTTCAATACTGGCCAAACTTTGGCTCGCGATGGCGTTACTGTGCTCGATGACTTTACCGACCTTGGGCATGAATGGCAAGTCCTTCCATCGGACAAGCATTTGTTCCGTGAAGCCTCTGCTCCTCAATTCCCCGAAACATGCATTGATCCCGAAGATCCACGTGGCGATCGCCGTCGTCGTTTGGATGGATCTTCTATTGGTGAGGAAGAAGCCGAAACTGCCTGTGCTGGCATTAAGGACGAGTTGGACCGCAAGGACTGCGTGTATGACATTTTGGCCACACAAGATATGGACATGGCGGGAGCTTATTGAATAATTCGCCTAGCATAATATGAATGGGTGATGTAACTATTAGAGTTTATCTATTTGTTTGAGTACCTGATTCATGGCCGGATCCTACTGATGTCAGATCTCTCTTCCATTGGCTTATGGGTCCTAGTTCGTTAGAAAGCCATCTGTCACTTGACAAATTAGAGGTCAATTTTGTGTTTCATTTTTATGTTATTGTGAAAGGAGGCTGCCCAATCCATTGTGCCGCCTTGCATTCGGTCGTCCATTACAGACTCAATTTGCGGGTACAGTACGGTACCAGGTACAATAGTACGAATCTGGTACCAGTACACGTGTACTATACCGTATGTATTACTATGCGTGTTTGCATGACCTATTCGATCGCTGAGAGCATATGTATTACTGTATTTTTCTAATTATTGCTGGTACCGATATTCCTTATTCCATCTTGTTCTTTTTGTGTTTTGGAACTTTGAACTTCAGTATGTTCTGATACACAAATCCAACCTCTCAGATTTTCACAGGCAGCACTTTTGAACACTTTATAAGAAGAATAACGGCGGTCCATAGCCATTGCCGGTACGCTGATCATGATCAGCCAAGTGAAGGGCTCGGCAGTCTTGGCAGGCTTATCGTTGTCTGCTGGTGCTGCACTCTTGGTTTGGAAAATTTTCAAAGAAGAACGACGATACGAACGATCCAAATTCATTCAGGAAGAAATCCGTGAGGAAGAAGCAGCAGAAGGCAGCGATACTCTTCCTTCTATTATCTCGCACTTTCAAGGAACCAAGATCTCTATCAAGTCTGATATCACGGAAGCAAACGGAAGACGAACTCTAGCATACTATCAAAAGGCAAGGGATGCTCATCTCTATTCTCTAGTCTTGGGTGTAAGATCATATCCAAGATTGCGCAATCGTCGAGAGAAAACCATGAAGAGAATCATGCATTACTACACAGAAGGCACAAAGTCACATAGAACCATTATTATCATGTGTGACAATGAAACTTCTTCCATGCTCAACATGGCTCGCACCAACATTCTGGATCCACTCAACCTTTCCCACGACATCACTACCGAAAAGGCTTGGATACCAGCCAAGAATATAATACCCAATGAAGATTTGCAT
The DNA here is from genome assembly GCA_933822405.4 of Cylindrotheca closterium. Classification (NCBI taxonomy): domain Eukaryota; phylum Bacillariophyta; class Bacillariophyceae; order Bacillariales; family Bacillariaceae; genus Cylindrotheca; species Cylindrotheca closterium. The sequence continues at coordinate 36,016 of CAKOGP040000202.1, read as the reverse complement.
GTCACAGTAGCGACACCTTGGTGGTGGCACACCATGCGAGAGGGCAACCAAGAACTTTCCGAAGAACTCGTGACGAGATTCCGTCAGACTTTAGTGTCGGAATGTCATCATGCCTTTCAAATCGAATTGGAACGATTCGTCTTGCTGGGTGGGCAGTCCCTGGTGGCTCTTTGGCGTTGTATTGGGCAACGGAAGACAGAAGATGGCTTCATTATATACGACCGACATGGTTCCGAAATTGATCCCTTTGTCAAGCTGCGAAAGGACATTGTCCGATGCTTTACGACCGACCAATTTGGGGCACCTCTGACGTACAACGAGCGCATCGGACTGCGGGAGTCCATGACAAACGAGGCGACGCCTGTCACTCCCTCGCGAGGCAACTTGGTGCGTGCCAATTCCATTGAACTCAAAACTCCAGGTCTTGGGAGTGGTGATGGCTTTATTCATACAACGCTTGCCCGTCTTCCGTTAGACTGTTTGAGCATGCAAGATGTCGATTTGGATCCAATTCATCGCCTCTGTCGTGAAGCAACGGCAACCTATTGTGGACATCGCATGGTGGTCAAGGAATTTCGCTTTCTCGAAACCACGGGTGCGGGGGGTGAGTCGAATCCCTGCATTGCTCCCATTACTGACGCAACGATTGAAGCTCCCGTGCGGGTGCAAATGACAGAAACTGGCATTGTGGAAAACCATGACCTCCATACCGCCAAAAAGGTAGATACCAATGCCACGATTGGAGCTGTGGGTGGCTTTCATGGAAAGACGTTGTCGATGGATGGGCTATTCGACGGCGTGGACGTCAAGGCGGTCAGAGTTTAGGGAAATATATATATTCGACAGAAAGGACAACGAATGACAAACAGATGAATATTCTGTATATTGAAAACATACATTTCCTTTTATTGCTATTGTCAATCAAAAAGCTATAAATATCACACTTTGAATACATTCATACTATTATATATACTATTCAAGTCATTGCAAGCGCTTACAAATCGAATAATTCACATAGCCTTCAAAACACAACACAGATGTAGCAGTTATTATTATCCATAACATCGAATTTCATCCTCGCATCCCTTATCGGCACTCTGCGGTTGATTGAATTGACCTCCTTTCGATAGATATTGTTGATGATATGCCTCGGCTGGCCAAAAGGGCGTGGCTGGATTGCATTCCGTCGCAATTGGTTGTTTGGCATACTTTTGCTGTTCTTGGGCAAACCGTGCTCGGGCAGTGGCTTCTTGTTCCACCGAATGGTAATAAACACCCGTTCGATACTGTTTTCCTCGGTCGGGTCCTTGTCCATTGACAGTGAGCGGATCCACACGATCAAAGAATACATCCAATAGTTGTTCGTAGCTACATTCGGCTGGATCGTAAAGCACAATGACGGCTTCTGTATGCCCTGTAGCTCTTTGTCGTTCAATGAATGAATGAATGAACGAACGAATGAATGAATGAAAAGAGGAGGACATTCAATACATATGTCGTCTCATGTCATTCATCCCTAGAAACAAAGGTAAACTTACCCAGCACAAACCGCATCGTAATTCGGTCGCTTCTCCCTTCCTCGTGTGTATCCTGATGCCGTATGTACCACCCCTGGTACTCGTTGATAGGCCAATTCCAATCCCCAGAAGCAGCCGCCGGCAAATGTGGCCAAATGATATGTATTCGTAGTAGTAGTAGTAGTAGTTGTTGTTGTTGTAGATGATTCAATGGTAGCAGGCACTTTTTGATCCAAAGCCAACTGGGCCAATTCCGGTACCGGGTAGGGCATGGAATCATAGTCGATCGCAGACTCAAAGGCACCCCCACCGCCCAGAGAGGAAAAGAAGCGACCGAAAATCATGGGCATTGCCGTGGAAGAAGACGATGATGGACAATTACTTGCAGTTTGGGGGCCCACTAGCCTGTTTCTCTGCTGCAACAGTCGTTGGTATTGGTGGATGGGTCGAGTAGTACCGGTAGTAGCAGCAAGTAGCAATCGGGAGGATGCCTGTTTTTGAGACATAGCCCCTATGGTAGCAGTAGTAAATCCACGAGCACCATAATTGGAGATGGAGGAAAGTGTTGTAGCTACTGCAATCACACGAATTGTTGTTTGCCTTGTGGAGAGATGCATGTCTATACTGCAGGGAAGGAGTTGATGATGAGGTGCAGTCTCTCGTTATTGTTTTCTTCTTTTCAGAATATGAAACAAAAGCTTATCGGACATTATGTTGTCCGTAGTGTGTTCGACAGACCCGGAGAAACTTTGGCAAAATTTTCGTCCGGAAGCACTCAAACACGTCTCATGGTCAACTTTTCGCCGAACGCACATATACCGGTATACCGGTATGAGACTGACTATAAAACAAAACACAGAATTAGAATCGCTATTCTCAGCAACCAATAAACCACAACAACCTCTGCAATCAATAGGATGAGTTGTACCAGTATATAGAAGGAAGGCAATAGCAACAAAGAAGGGACACAACAATACTGAAAATGTCGCGATCCCTCCCAGACGAATGGGACGATGAACTTCAAGATGACGACGAGCTTCAAGAGGTTTCCAGGCGGGAAAGCATCTCTCGCCATACCAACGACAGTGATGATGCCTTTACCTTTGTGACTATGGATTCCGAATTTGAAGAGCAGACTATCGAATCATCGTTGCCAGAAGAGAGCAGTCCAACGAAGCCCTTCCACAAACGACCCACTATGGCACGGCAACTGAGTCGCATCGAAGATGGAGAATCGATAGAGTCGCCAGATTCTTCCTATGCTTCTTCTTCCTCCTCGTCGTCTTTGGAGCCTCCTCCGGGACACACAGAAACCTCTGCCGATGGATTTCGGCAACGTTTGAATGATGCAATGAGTAGTCAGGAGGACGATGGTGAAACTAGTGATGACAGCAGCAACAGGAGCCACAGTAGCAGCAGTTCATCATCCTCTTCTTCATCATCATCATCTTCTTCTTCGGCAAGTCAGGCAACTGATGGTGAAGAAGAATCACGGCATGATGAGAATGCTGCAAGTAGTAAATCTTCCTCCAGCATTGAAGCACCACCCGGTATCAATGGTAGTCAAAAGTCCCATGACAGTGACTCACATTCGCTCGAGCAGGACTCCTTTGATGATGCTTCGTATTATGTGCCCTTGAAACCCTCGAAACCAAGGTCGAGCATTCTGAAAAATGCAAATGATGCCAACTATGAAAAACCTCCTGGGGAGGGTTCCATGACCTTTGGTGACGATTTTCAACAAGCCATGGCCCCAGCGGATCAAGAAATTATGATGGCGAGCATGCGATCACTAGTGCAAGAAAAATTGACCGAAGGGAGGGTTTTTGAGAAGGACAGTGACATGCACAAGTCGGTGAATTATGTCATGCAAATGACCACCAAGGGCATTCGGGATTTCCTAGAGAAACCCTTGCCTTCTACTACGGACGATGAACAATCCGTTGACACCAACTTTTTCAGTGCCGACGATACGGAATTGTTTGAAGTGGTAACACTGGGGGAATCAGTGTCGACCCGAAGTGACAGACACAACAATGAATATTCGGAACGGAGTGCCCATACCTACTCGGAACGAAGTATGCTCAGCATGCCCGAAATTGCGGAAGAACCGGAAACGAAAAGCATCGATGCCTCCTTGGACGATGACATTAAAACGGACACGGATTCCAAAGCCCAAAGCGCATCTTTGGCGACGGGAACGGATACGGACTCCAAGATGTATAGTGCATCCGTATCCATTGCAACCTTTGATGACCTCAAGACCGAAACAAGTTCGGTAGATTATGATGCCAAAACGGGACAAAGCGCATCTGTTTCCATTGGAACCTTTGATGATCTCGGGACGGAAACGACGTATATTGAACCTCTAAAGGATGAGACTGCTGCTACTATTCCAAAACTCGTGGCGCAGCAGGACAATAGTGTTTCGACCCGATTGAGTGTGGCTTCCACCTCTGTCTCCGATAATTCGAATAGAGACAAGATTGCTTCGCCGGCCAAGGAAGAAGAACCGGCTGCCAATACCACCGCCAAAGCTTTTTGGAAGAAACCGCCTTTGCCAACCTTTAATAGCGAGGTGGCCAAGATTGCCAAATTGAAGCCAGTCAATGAACATCCAACAGTTGCGTCCAAGAATGTTGAAACTGCTGCAACTGCCGCCAAGGCATCAAGTGTTGGAAATGATAAAACGAGCAATGTACCGACATTCTTGAAGAAGCCACCAATTCGAACCTTTGCGGCTGAGGCTGTCAACAGTTCTCTCCGCAAAAGTATTGCAGCCAAAGCTACTACTACCCCGACAAAGCTGCCAGTGTCCAAGGACATGCCATCAATGATGCCCGCCACTGATGACGATGATTCTTCGTCAAGTTCGAGCGATGACTCGTCAGCGTCGGAAGCACCGTCGTGGATGAAATCAATGAAGGCGGCAGCCAAGACACCGCCCAAAGTCCCGTCCAAGCAAGTGGAATCGACGCCTTCCACGGCAGGAGCAAGCAAGACGACACCAGTACCGCCCAAGAGCAAACCATCACTGGCAGCAACCGCCAATGTCTTTGCCAAATTGGCAGCCCTTGACAAGGGATTCAAAGCAGCAAAACCAACGCCAACGCCAGCACCAGTACCAGTCCAAGCTTCTGCTCCTAGAGTGATAGCAAGCACACCACAACCCAAGCTAAATTCGAAATTTGGGTCACTGCTACCTCCTCCAGATGATTCCTCCTCCAGCGACGACGACTCGGACGACGATTCTTCAAACGGTGGCAATGGTGGATTGGATTGGATGAATAAGTTCAGTGCTAAAAAGTTGGATGTGGAGACAAAGTCAGACCCAAAGAAGGCAGTAGATGAAAAGTCAGAAACTGCTAAGGAAGGGGAAAAGAAGGAAACCAAACCCAAAGTCTCTAACAAAGTGGCAGCTCTGGCGCAATCCCTAAAAAAGGAATCGACCAAACCAGCCCCCAGCATCAATGCACCAAAAAAGTCGGATACTGCCACATTCAAGAGTATCAAGGAGCGAGCCAAAGAGGTCAATCCAGGATTGGAGCTTAAGTCGGAAAAGAAGGAAGCCGAAAAGAAAGTGGCAGAAAAGGAGGTAGAAAAGGAAGCAGAGCCTTCTAAGATTGTGGAAGTCAATGAACAGGCGAGCATCGACAATAGTGCCATGAAAATCGATCATTCGATCTTTGGACGCAAGGTCAAGACCAAGAAACCGGGAGACTCCACGTTGATGAGTTGGCGCATGCTTCAGAATCAAAAGGAACAGGTCCAAGAACGGATCAAGAGGGCCAAAGAGCGCAAAGATAACGATGAAGATTCCTTGGAAGAAGTGTTTGAGAGACGGGATTCAGAAGCATCCATGAGCGACTCCGCCGTCGCGGCCCTATTTTTTGGAGCTGGAGGAGATGCCCCGGGCTCGCCCCGTCCAACACTGGGAAAGCGGCAATCCTCAAGATCCAGTTTGAATAACTCGGCAGCTGCGCTCTTTGGTTTCGCAGCAGGTTCTCCTAGTCCGCGGAGATCTATCCGACAAAGCATTTCCATGGGAGATAATTCAGCTGCAGCATTGTTTGGAATGGGAGGGGGGGCAATGTCACCCAGTCCACGCCAGTCGACTCGAAAAAGTGCTTCCATGAACAACTCGGCAGCTGGCCTATTTGGCTTATCTAGTCCAAGGAGGGGGAAACGACCATCCACAACTGTGAACAGCTCTGCCGCTCGAGAATCCTTAGGCATGAACAACTCGTCAGCTGCATTGTTTGGTGCGGGAGCAGCCGCGTCTCCTACTCCAGAAAAGACGTCAATGGATAGCAGCCACATGGAAAAGTCGGCGGCGGCTCTAATCAACACGCCAGCCAAAGATGCAGCTTCGGATAGCTCTTCCTCTGACGATAGCACTGCGAATGAAAAAGCCAAACCGGTGGAGCAAGCTTCGGCTACATTCCTACCAGACAACGATAGCGATGACAGCTCTGCCGCATCAGATGACAGCAGTACACTTCCAGACATCGCAGCAATACAAGCTATGGATGATGATCATTCTGAAACATTAGACGACAACATTGGTGTGCCGGAAACGCCACAAAGTCAAGACAGCGATGATGACAGTTCGGCATCACCGGTGCCCATCGTTGAAATGCCAGAACCCCCACAGCCAGAAATGACCGAACCAGAAAGTTTGGAAGACGACCCACCGGAAGTTGCAATGCCACCAAATGCAGAGCCTGAAGCGGAAACGACACAAGGTTCGGACGATGATAGTGATTCCGATTCCGATTCGTCTGATAGCGACAGTGATTCTGACTCCTCCAATGCCGAGGTAAATACCGAGGAGAACGAAGTGGAATTTCCAACCACAGAAGTTCCACCGCCTGATGATGATGATGTTCCTTATCCAACCACGGAAGTTCCGCCGCCGGATGATGACGATGTTCCTTTTCCGACCACGGATATTCCGCCGCCTGATGACGAGGTTCCCTATTATTCACCCGCTCAAGCAGAAGCGCCTGCCAGCGAGGACCTTCTCATTTCATCGGACCAGGACAACGACGATAGTTCATCCTCCTCCTCCGATAGCAGCAGTAGCTCTTCCAGTAGCTCCTCAAGTGGCTCCTCAAGTGGCTCCTCGAGCAATTCTTCCAGTAGTGGAAGTTCCTCTAGCGATTCTTCCAGCTCCTCGTCATCATCAGCGTCAGAAAACTTTGAGGCAGTGACATTCAGTCCGAAGTTGACGAAACAAATTTCGATGAGGCAAATGTCATCATCGTCACTGTCATTTAGCTTCGACGATCTCGATAAGTCTCCAATCAAGGAGGAACTGGAGGGATCGGTACAGTCTTCCTCAGGTGAAGATGGCCAGAACACAACTAATTCGAGAAGTGAAACGAATGGTGGTACTGATACGAAAAAGAAAAAAGGGAAGAAAGGCAAGTCAGGTGGGAGCAGGAAAGCCATCGAAACGAAAGGAGACGAGGCAAAGGGAGATGGCAAGAAAAAGGGAAAGGGAAAGAAAAGAGCATCAAAAGCCTCCGCAAGCTCAAGCAAAGTCGACTCGACAAGAAGTGGCTTGGGACCAGAGGACGAGACAGTGATTGATATTGGCGTGGATGGCAAAATTGAGGACGAAAACGATCCTTTTGCCAGTTCATGGAAAAGCCATGGCGCCAAAAGTGAGGACGAGAAAGATCCTTTTGCTAGTTCGTGGAAAAGCCTTGGTGCCAAAAGTGAGGACGAGAAAGATCCTTTTGCGAGTTCGTGGAAAAGTCATGGTGCTTCCAACGACACCAATATTTTTGACACAGGGTCGGCAAGTGGAAGTAAATCATCTGAATCAGATGAAGAACAAAGCGTTGTGCAAAAGCCGACCAAGGAGGCGGATTCGAAAGAGATTAAAAGCAAGTCGAAAGGAGGCCTATTCAAGAGAATTGCCGCTTTGTTTTCAAGAAAGAAAAAAGACAAACCGAACAAGACGGAGAGCGAAAATCAATCTCGAATGGAGTCCAGTAAAAAGAAGACTGATCAAGCAAAGTTGGATAAAGACAGTAAGCAACAAGGAAAGAGCAAGAAGAAAAGCAGCAACAAAACGAAAGCGGATTCTTTGAGAAAAAAGAAACGAGCTATAGAGTCAAGGCACGCTTCAAAATCCAAAAGCGCCAAGACTAGACGTTCGAGAAAGTCTGGTTCTGGTAGAGTTAGCAGTGATCGAATCAAGAAGTTGAAGGAGACAAAGCGCAAACTAGAGTCCCACGGCTCTTCAGGGAAGCGGGACAGGCGTACCTCTTCAAATCGACGTCCTCGTTCCCGTTCCAGGGATAAGTATCGTTCACACGAAACGATGAATGCTCATTACAGGAGTGGCGGGACCAGCGGCAAAGTCATGGAAATGCTTGAAACTCCACCTTCGTATACAATGTTTCAACCTCACAGTCAACCGTACGACATGACAAAGATGTATGACATTTCCGAAATGATCAGGGCACCAACCGACACTCATTTGGTTTCAGCTCAGCATCGGAAAACTTTGACCCAAGTGGAACTTATATCTCCCCCGACAATGAAAAGACCGGTTAGAATTGAAAAGGTTAGACACTCCACTCTTGCCTTGGAGGGTGTCATTGCTTAGATGAGCGACAGCAAAGCACCACTTCACGAAGCAAGCCATCAATCATTCACTTTAACTGACCACCAAGTCCACCGATCAAAAATACCTTTGTTGTTTCCATTCGTCGGGTATATGTTTGCAACATATAACCGACCAGAATGATGGCAAAGATGAGGGCGATTTGGTGCCAAGGTACAAGATTCTGCTTGCGTGCTTTGCAGCTTGTTAAAACAATAGTGTATTATTATTATTATTTTATTTCAACCGTTCTACCTGTACGTCAAATAGAATAGCTCCATCTCGCCGAGAGTTCTTGACAACCGAGTCCAAAGCCCGTTGATCGTTGGTATTCATGGGCTTGGGCTCGAGGTCAGGGAACTTGTTATAAGCAAGGTCTTGTGGCACAATTATTCGTCGAATACCCCCCTTCTTCATTCCAATCAAACCAGCTTCCAATCCTGGGACCGCTTCGCCCTTCCCAAGAGATAACTCCAACGGAAGTGCTCCAAATCCATCTGGATTGTTGTTTTTGGTATTGTAAAAGACCACCCCGTTCAGATTCAGTAACCGACCCGAGCATTGAATACTAACCTTTGAGTTCTTTCCAACAGCTGCGTCGCCTGTCCCCTCACGAAAGTCTTTTATCTTGATACCATTCTCCAAAGTCACAAATGGTTGATTTCCGTCCGGTGCCGGAGCTTGAGTTCCCACACTGGTAAACTCGCTTGGCTTGCTGGAGGTTGTTTCAGCCACCGCCGATTCTGTAGATGACAAAAGGATGGATGTCACGCTGGCAAAGGTTGCCAAGACTTTTCTTCGTTCCTGTAGGCTGAAATCAACGAGGTTTGATGAAGGAATACTGCTACTGTCAGAAGTTCTTTCCGATGATGTTTGGCAAGTAGTAGTAGTAGTACCAGTAGGAGTAGCAGGTGCCAGGCCTTCCACTGTCGTCCAAGCAATGGTCGCAAGGAAGGCAATTGTGTATCGTAGTCTCATGGTTCTGTCTAGTAGATTTGGACTGTTACAGAAATTCCCCATTCACAATGCAAGATACACTTGCTACTCTATTTATAATGATGGGTGATGGATGATGATGATGGGTGATGGATACTTGACACGCCTGACGTCAGTTGCGGTATCCATCCCATCAACTTTTGGGACGATGATGCTGGTCGCTTAATGGGTTGGGGGATAATACTCCCCAAATATATGCGGACGCCCTACGGACTAAGGATTCGGTTTGACATCAAATATAAATATAACGACGTTCTCATCACATTCCATATAAATTCGTTGTTGAATGAATGAATCATATCATCGCAATCAATATATAATCCGATAAACACTACAACACTACAACATCATGATGCTTAGCGCCCTCCGCCGTTCTGCTTTGTGCAAGGCAAGTCCATTCATTGAAACGTTTGATGAAAAATTCGTCTGAGAGGCGAAGGTATTCACAGTAGTGCGAGACGTTGAGACATTTGAAGTCGTTTGACACCACATGCAATCTTCGCTGAATAAGTCTATCGTGGTCTCACATCTCATTGTTGTCGTCTTCTTCTCTTTCATTTGCCACAGCCGGCCTCGTTTTCACCTACCCAACTGAGATTGATGTCTACCAAAAACCTGATTATCAACGCGGTAGGCAGTGACAGAACTGGAATCGTATCGGACATGACAAAACATGTTACTGATGCTGGAGGAAACGTCGGGGAAAGCAAAGCAGCCAGGCTCGGCAAATACTTTTCTCTCATGATGGTAGTGAACATCCCTGAGGAACATGTGTCCAAGTTGAACGCCCAACTGGAGACTATGCACGATTTGAATGCCACCGTATTCGAGACAGCGGAAGATGATGTGGTCATCAGTACCGTCAATTCAGCAATCGCATGTACGTATAACTAAATACCTAGAGATCGGGTTGGGATATTGATTGGAGATTGAAACCTTCTCCCTCACACTCTTCTCGTTTTCCAATTTGATTTGTAGATTCTGGAAGCTTTACTTTGGAAGGTGCAGATAACCCTGGGATTGTTCACAAGGTGACAAGCATTTTGGCCAAGAATGGACTCTCTATCGACAAAATGGAAACATCCGATTCTCTTGCCCCAGGGGGTAGCACTGTTCTTTTTGAAATGCATGGGATCGCACACGCCTACGAACCGTTGGCGGCCGGCTTTGATCTGGAAAGTATCAAACAGGAACTTCTTGATTTGGGAGACGCCATGAATTGTGATATTTCTATGGACGACCTATAATATGAGCACATGCATATGTACGAGGTAGCAGCATCGCCTTATATCATTCTGGAATGAAGGCAATGGTGCCATGACATAGGGTGACTGTCAATGTAGTTGGATCGGCGATACCATCGACCAATAAAGTGGTCCTTAAAAGATATATGATATCTAAAATGTTACAAGGGTATTCTTCCTGAATGTAAGGAATGGTCAACTTCAAAAATAAAGTATCAAGTAGATTGGAATGCTATTTCTAGAGACAAAGTTGACAGTGTATTATTCTGGTTCCAGTTTGAAAAATGAGTGCGCTGTACGGGTCGGATTATCAGACGAGAGTTTATCAGATTGTCCAACTCTATTAATGCATGCAATTCATATAAGAAACCAGAGGTAGCACAGGAGGAAGCGCAACGTAAAAGAAAAAGAGCTCAATGCTTCGCTCTACATCATCGGTTGTTACCAGGAATAATCGAAGGAGTCAGAAAACAGACGGAAAACAACAGACACAGTACCTGTAGGAGACGACAGACAAGTCCTATCATCCTCTAGAGAAATCAAAAGATTCCAAATGGACTTATTCGCTTCTGTTTGAACAAACATCAAGAACGTTCCAAACAGGAATAAGTAATAGTCTACACAGTTGTACGAGCTGGAAAAGAACTCAAGCTATTAGTACAACCTAACAGATGAGAAGCGACAGAAAAAGACACCAGGCTGTCTCTTCTCACTTCGCTGAAAACTCTCAGAATCTATCACGAACATACCCAACAAGAATAAATTTTCCTCCCTTCCCGCCCGCCCTGGTGGAATCTGGCCGCCTTTGCGTCTTTATGCGTAGGTATGGGTGTGCACCGTTGACCGCAAACAAGAACTATATGTTCAATGTAGGCAGAGAATAAATTCCTCCAAGGGTGAGGCAGGAATAGGGTAATCTTAATAACTATCTATTCCTAGACTTCAATTTCACTCTGTCAAATACAGAGCAGTCTTTCAAAAGGAATGAGTTGCAACTCTGTTGCGACTCTTGTACCAACATTTTTCACAGCCTCTTTGGTACGTAATAGCTTTCCACTGTCATGCTACTGTACAGTACCTTCTTCGCATAGCAACACCTGCAGTGTTTTTCAAGTTTCTGTCACGCGATAACTCATTGGCGCAAAATCCCTTTTCAAGCAGCCCGAAGTTGATGAATGTGTGTTCTATCGAGAATCCGTGATGTACGTCTTGTACACAGACTATTCATTATTACTGGCAGGTCCCAATTTGGAGGAAGTTGAGCGCGCAATTGAAGATGATAAAGCCAAATTGGACATTACGGTTGAAGGAGACATCCGGGATCTCCTTGCGGTGTTAACATTCAACGAAAAGAGGATGGTATACTTCATCTCACACAACCCCATCTTATTGATCAAATTCTTGACGATCTCAGGCTAGAAAAGGCAATGCCAAAACAAGATCAATTCCAGCTCCGCTTCTCCTGTGGCAGGCAAGGAGCCGAAGACCGTTTTCCAATGTTGAGGACGGACAAGAAAGTATTAACCTTTATCGACTGCTGCAGTCGCTTGGTTATCCCAATCACTACCCTCAATCGGAACCCCTGTCCGTCGAATGTAAAACTCGATTCAACATAGCTCCTGGGCTTGTCACCAGCACTATCTTCTGCATGCGTAGAGGTATGAATCACTTTGTCTTCCTGGTCCCTTGGTTTGTCCTTACCCCCGACCCTTCCACTGCCATGGCGATTGTGATAAGAACGCCCTTCTCCTGGAGGTTTGGAATGATGCTTGTGGCTCCTGATCCTTTCACCATCAGGATCCCTTGCCTTGATTCCTCGAATTGTACCAACACTTTCGGCATTGGCAATGCCAATCAAAGCGGCCAAGAACGGAACAACAAAGGAGAGCTTCATGTCTGTTTCAATAGAGACGGTTATCGTTTTTGTGAGTTCACAATCGAGAGAAGTTCAGCAATATCAAAAGATCGAAAGATCCAATTACCGAGGCTACAGGTTTTTGTGTAGAATCAACAGAAATGACCCAGTTCTGGTATTCCATGAAGACAAATCATTGATGGGTCTAGCGTAGGTTGTCAGATCAGAATATTCTGACAATCAAATGACTCTACCGTCAACTATCCATACGAGGTACTAGTACTGGTGTGGGAATTTTAAATGCTTGAAAGATGCAACATTCTACAAGTTTATATGTGTAGATGACAAAGCATACGTTAGGTTCTCCACCGTGTCAATGATGAACCGGCATTTTTGCCAATTATATGCTCCAATGTTTGAAAAGGATTTATGAGACAGATCGTGCTCAAAGCTACCGTTACCGGTAGGTTGCAGAGTGAAAAAAGGAGGTTTTAGTCTCTTCTACCGGTACAATTATCAACAGTTATAAAGTCGTATTGTAATTGTTTTATTTTGAAATTAAGTGAAATCCCAAAACTGGTCCCGGCGAACAAGCAAGGAAAACGCGTTTTTATTAGGCGATGAAAACGCGTTTCATCGAAACGCACTCATCGAAACGCACTGGCAGAAACGCATCACGGAAACCGTATGGTTAGACAGACGCCCAACTGTAGCATACAAGGACTCATCACTCATGCTCATGACTCATCATCGTCACTGGTTGTTTTCAGTGGCTGATACCTGTACTGTACCTGATACCAGATACCGATAGCGAAGACTGCATGGTTGGCTCTTACCAGCCTTCTTCTTCACCGACAAGGCGGTGTTTTCAGCTCAAGGTTGACCCGCCAATACAGTCAATGACTGAATTGAGGATGATTCTTCTCAGTTTGTGAAGGGTCTGATAGACGCTGAATCTGCACTGATCGGAGTCTCGTGTTTTGGTGCAATGTTGCAGATGTGACAAACATGCGAGATCTCCTCTTGGGAAGAAATGGCACATTGAATGAGGACATTTCGAATTGGGATGTTTCTGGTGTGACTGTCATGTATGGAATGTTCCTCCGGGGTGAAGTGTCATCCAATCAAGACTTCTTGTCATCTTGGGATGTTTCTTCCGTCACCAACATGAGACGGATGTTCCAATCTACCCCTTTCGAAAAAACTTGCTATCTTGGGATGTGTCTTTTGTGACCTCCATGCACATAATGCTCGATACGGCATCGTGGTCGTTCAATCGAGACGTATCATCTTTCTTCCATCCCTATTTGTTCTTCTGTCACAACAAGGCGGCAAGTGTTCCATGGAACAGCATCCTTCAATCAAGATTCGTCATCTTGGGATCATGTTTCTTCGGTTCAAACCATGCGAGAAACGCTTCGTGACGCACCATCTTTCAATCGGACTCTTTGTGCATGGGGCTCGCGCATTCAGACCGACACAGATGTTTATTGATAATTCTACATTTCGCGATTCCAACTGCCAAACAAAATCCAGTCCAAATCTCTCGCTCCTCAAATCCCAAAGGTCCCTTTTGCCACAACTGTTAAGAATCAGATAGATTTAATTGCCATTGTCAACATCCTCAGCAATTCCGTTTGATGAGTTCCAGATTTTTCTGACCGCTTTGTGATTTCTCTGCAACCAATGGAACACTTGTTCATTTGATTGGTTTAGAAGCAAACAAGAAATTCAATTTGAAAATGATGTCTACGCGTACACGTGTAAAAATAGTACACGTGTACACGTGTACAAGCTGCGTACACGTTTAATCCATATTTACAGTTGGAGTCATTTTGCACTTAACACTGTGACATAATTTGGAATTTTACATTTTCTTTGCAGACGGGAATTCATACGTAGCTTAAGTACTAAGCGCTACGAGTAGGATTCTCACCCACAAAATGGCAATTCCTTGACATCATCGTGCAGCTTATTGGCATACAATCAATGTTGTGCGTTGTCATCGTTTCCGTTTGCAATCTCCATGTTATGCTTGCTTGACATCTCCATTTCGTATCCTCGGATCATAAGCAGTCCACTCCTCCAGTCAACTAGCTAGGCTCAGGAGCGAGGAGTTTAAAACTGTGTGTCCCAACACAAGTCGGACGACCAAAGCTTGAGCAAGCCATAAAAACCCGCTAATGATAGTTTGGCGCCTAGCCCAGACCAGCTGTGTTAGGACTGCCCTAGCATGTACTCTTGAAAGATGGGGTGTGGGTCGAGTTCAATAAATCCGTGGATGTACACTTCTGCTGTGATGGTTCTTCGGTCAAAGAATCTATGCATGAAGTGTCCATCACTACAGCAGGTCGGAATATAGTGGAAGCACCCAACAATATGCCCACTAATAGTTATTATAGATCGCTTGCTTATAGTGTTTCAAATTATTTGTAGTTGCATAGTGGACACCCAACATCTTTCAATCATAAAGATGTCATTAACACAACAATCACACCATGCCGCATTTCATCACACCCCGCAGTATTTCAGATATTCGGACACAACAATCACATCATGCAGTATATGCGAGTGAGTAGGTAGTGGAAATGCGACTCGACGATCAAACATTGGAGTGACAAAACGCATTTCTCTCATTATCATCAAAGATCATGAATCTGGAGATTCGAGATGATGTCTTCCCTCGCTTTGTTGAGACTGACTCAACTACAAGATTACAGTGGATGGGAATGTAACTCGATCTTCCAGAGAAAGTGTCCGATATTTTTCGTAAACAAGTCGCAAGAAGACTACAAGTACAGATGTTGTTACTACACGTCAGATGGGAGTTTCCATCGTCGATTCAGGCAGTGGATCACAAAAATCTTTTGTGGGTTTCAAATATCGAAGTTTTGGATTACGCCAAAACTTTTAGATGTCAACCATGTATTTCGCGCCATCGCGCGAGGATGCTAGACCGGGCATACTCGGGCAAAAAACTGGCAGAAATACCATCCGTAGAGCATGGTACTTTAGCTACGTATGAATTCCCGTCTGCAAACAAAATGTAAAATCCCATATTATGTCACAGTGTTAAGTGCAAAATGACTCCTACTGTAAATATGGATTAAACGTGTACGAAATGAAAGAAAAATAGGGCGGAATATTTTCGATCCATTCGAACCCATAAAATCCAGACTTCTGTGTGAATGTATAAAATAAGGAACAAATAATAGCGACGACACTTACTCAATCGCCTGCCCAATCAGCTATCAAACGTAATACAACAATGAAGCCCGACTCCGTACACTCTTCTTCCTCAAGTTGTACAATATCTACGGGTGCCTGTGCTTCTCCGGCTAGAAGGGATCCTCTACGTTGCCAGTCCAATGCTATTATTTCCACAAACCTCATCAGTGACACAATGCTAAATGCTGCGAATGCAGCGAATGGCAATGACTCGACTAGTAACATCCCGGTGAAACAAGACAGTGCGAATGCAAATGCGACTGAAGATAAAGACGAGACCGCTATAAAGATGGACGAAACGAATACTGGTGAAAATATTGACAATGAAACGCATCCTGCAGAAGCAGGAAGTTGCCAGCAGAGAGTTTCGAATCAGCATGTCAAGACTGAATCTCAAATCAAACAGGATGGCACAAATATTGAGAAATAATTGCCAACTATCGCGCCAAATGCTATCGAGCGTAATTGCAATATGATCGCGGATCAGCAAGTCAAGGCAGAACCTCAAGCAATGCAACCAAAAGAGGAAGAGGACGAAGAAGAGCCAATGGAGTCGGGGGAATGGCTGGACGAAATAAAATCTCTCCTCGACTCTACCTACTCCAAGGGTGAAGTCTCCACTGGCCGTGAAATCCAAATGCCTGGACTTTATCCCAAGATTGTCGTAGATGACGCATGCCAGAAGCAAGGATACAGTCGATTGGCCTTTCCATTATTAAAATCTCAGGCATGTGCCTTGATTGAATCCACTGCCACGGAAAAAGCACCGTTTGGCAAGGGTCGAGACACCGTCTTGGATGAAAATGTCCGAAAGCTTGGCAAGTGGATGCCAGCCGAGTCCACTTTCTAGATTCCAAAGAGTGGACTACCAAACTACAGGAAATCGCAATTCAATGCGTAGACGATTTAGGACTAAATGACTATCAACTGAGCAACGTCAAGGCAAATTTATACAAAATGCTACTGTATGAACCAGGTGGTCACTTTTCCAAGCACCGTGGCACTGAAAAGGAGCCTGGTATGTTTGCCACAATGGTGATCCAATTACCATCCAAACACACTGGCGGTTGTCTACAAATTCATCACAATGGTGCCAAACGCCAGTATGATTGGAGTGGTGCCAAGAGTGACAATGGATTCTTTGCAACAGCATTTTTTGCGGACTGCGAACATGAATTATTGCCAGTGACCAGTGGATATCGACTATGTCTCGTGTACAATTTGGTGCTTTCCACCAGAATAAGTGAATCCTTGCCTTCCGCCCAGAATGTGGTTTCCACCAATCAAGAGCTCCATAGAATTTGGACCCAGTCCAAGGGTATTTGTTGGACCACAAGTACACCAAGAAGAATCTTCATTTTCGCAATTTGAAGGGAAGAGACCTCGAAATAGCTTCTCTATTGAGGAACGCAATCGACGAGCATGGGAACAAACTGTTTGTGGTTTGTTTGCTGCTTCTCGAAAAGCATGAGTTTTGTGACGCTGAATGTGGGTACCGCGGATATGGTTACGATGAGGATGATGGACCCTACACAATGCAGGAAGTTGTGGATTCGTCTGTTTCTGCCGATCACTGGATTGGTCCCGATGATACCAAGTTGAGTCAATTTACTCTACCGTTCGACGAAGAAGAGAATCTGTTGGTAGACGATCCTGAGGATGGTGTCTTTGAAGAAGACCCCGACGATGAAGAATACGAAGCTTACACTGGAAATGCTGGCCCTACGTTGGAGTATTGGTATAGGAAGAGTGCTGCAGTATTTTGGCCACGGACGAAACAGTTGGAGATTGCAAAACGAGCTGGAAGATCATTCCTTGAGTCCTACTTGGAAGCTTCTACAGTTGAATCGGATGTTCAAGCACATGCCAAGCAACTGGTGTCCCTGCTGGAGGAAAAGCGAAGTGAACGACTTACGGGCAAAGCTATCCGTGCAATTGCCAGATCCAAAGATGATGCTTTGATCATTCGACTATTAGATCGTGTTCAGCCGCAAATCCCAAGAGATGATGTTGCGCTTGCAATTGTCGAGGCGTTGCAAGTTTGTTCCTCGGAGTGTCTCAAGCAATCTTTTTTCACAATGCTTTGTCGTGTGAGCAACATGGAACAGCCGTCGAAGCAGAAACTTGCCGCTGAGGAATTGAAACATGGATCAGCCTTTGTTCGTTTATTGCAATCCCGTCGTGGACTCAAGGACTATGCGGCGCGAGCCAAAGAAGCGATTTTCGCGAGTGTCATTGAACACTTGGATTCCACTGTGCGAGCATCATCGAGCAACAACATTGGGCAGCTGACTGGGCAATTCATTGATGAACTAGCCCTATTCAAACAAATAGTGGATATTGTTGTGACCGTACCAACCTTTGTTGGCCCAACTTTGAAACATGTGATGACATTGGTACCAGACGCGACTTGCAACGAATATATAGTCCAATTAGCCAAAGTGCGAGCTCAACAACTCGTCAGTGCGACGCGTGATGGGGAACCCCATTTCACTTAGTGCCAGGCACAGTCACGTCGTTGGACCAATAGCCAATGTCAAGCTATGAATACCTTCCTGCAAGGTCCAAATAAAACCCAAACCTTCATTGGCTTTAACGATATCAGACAAGCTCGTGACTGGGCTTCAAAATTCTACGGTTTCCACGCCAGTGCAACAGAGCCTCAGGAAGAGGTCGTGACTCGCAGGTTGTGGTGACAAAAACAAAGGGCCATTGGAATGCCAGTATGAAAGCGTATGACGAAAAAATGGCATAGCTGAAGAAGCTTGGATCAGTAGTCGGTGTATCAGTTGCACCAAAGCGCACAGCGGCAAATGTACGAGATGTAACCAAGAAGCCAAAGTCTGCTGGACCTGTGATTGAGTTGGAAGAAGTTCCGAGGCAGGTCGTCGCGGAAAAGGAATCAACCAAAAAGTTTGCTGGGAATTTGACTGATCCAATAGTGCTTTGAACTAGAAAAGGCATAACCAGGGCACCTAAATCTACCCTACACACGGCACGAATGAGAAACATAAAGGTGTTGCAAAGAACATCACCTTTTTATCTCCCAGCGTCTCGGATCACCTGCTACGTGTCGAGATGATAAAACTGTAGAAAAACCCGGACGTCCAAATGAAGTGTTCCACGATATATATATTCTTGTTTTGATTCGATTTGTAATCGCTCATCTACATTCACACAATACCAGATCGGTGCTGTACCCCATTCATTGAAGTTTGCAGGGGGCGCTATTCAAAATATCAAAACCGATTATTTTCCCGCAATGGCTGGTGGCTGGCCATCAATATTTCAATGCAAGCCTGGCTTGGAACCCTTTGCCGCAACAACGACGTTGTTGTATGTGTTGCCATTGTGAGGGCAGTGCAGCACAGCACGCTTGTGTCATCTCGTTGCATCTGCAATCGCTCTGTGTAAATAACTTACCCTGCTACAATACAATAGCAGTACGAAGATACCATCTGAGCCGTGTACTGGTCGTACAATTTTTTAAAAAAATATTTATTTAGGCCTACGACATATCTTCGACCCACTCGAATGAATCATCTAGAATCCAAATCAATGACAATAGGGACGATAAAATTTTAAATGAATGAATGCGAATAAGCCATCATCTGCTACCAAGTATATAAATAATAACAATACGACAATGAAGTCCGTCTCCGCACACTCTGCTTCCCAAAGTAGAATTCGTGCAGTAACCCCGAGAACTTCTCGTGGGACGACAATAAGCGCGGAGGAAGAGCCAATGAATGCTTGGAACTGGGCGCAACAAATTGAATCCCTCCTCGACTCTAACTACTCCGAGGGCGAAGTATCTACTAGCCGTGAAGTTCAAATGCCTGGACTTCATCCCAAGATTATTGTGAAAGGCATGCCGGAAGGAGACAGTCGATTGTCCTTTCCGCTATCGAAATCTCAAGCACTTGCCTTGAAAAAATCCACTGCCACGAAAAGAGAGTATTTTGGCAAGAAGATCCGAAACGCTTGGCCAGTGGATGCCAACCGAGTCCAATTTTTAGATTCCAACCGTGAGTGGACTACCAAACTAAAACAAATCACAATGAAATGTGTTGATGACTTGGGACTTCAGGAGGACCAGAAGTGCGATGTCAAGGCGAATCTTCACAAGATGCTACTATATGAAGCAGGTGGTGGTTACTTTTACAGTAAGCACAATCGTGGCACCGAAACGGAAGCTGGTACATTTGCCACCATGGTGATTCAGTTGCCTTCCAAATACACAGGCGGTTGCCTACAAATCTGTCTCAATGGTGGCGAACTCAAATATGATCGAAGTGGTGCCAAGAGTGACGATGGATTCTTTGTTACAGCCTTTTTTTCGGACTGCGAGTATGAACTGTCGCCCGTGACTAGCGGATATCGATTATGCCTCGTATACAATTTGATACTGCAGGACACTAGTTGGAGCAGTGATCTCCCATTTCCATCGGCCCAGACTGTTGGTTCCACCAGTCAAGCGTTACAGAGATTGGTGCAACGAATGCCCACGAAGGACTCATGGGATCCGGTCCAAGGCTACTCATTGAAAGGCAAGTACACCAAGACGAATCTTCATTTTTACAATTTGAAAGGAAGGGATCTAGATACTGTGTCGCTATTGAGGGACGCAGTGGACGAGAATGGCAACAAACTCTTTGTGGCTTACTTGATGCTCCTCGAAAAGAGTGTGGACGGCCAGCGCTATTCAAGCTACGACAATACCAATTGGGATGACGAGTCTGATGGTGAAGAATTCCGCACTCATATTTCTGCCGTTCACTGGATTGGCCCCAACGATACAATGTTGGACCATTTTAATTTGCCGTTCAATATAAACAAACATTTGGTTGTCGACTATCCGGATGATGTGTTTGACGAAACCCCCGACAATAAAAACTACGAAAACTGCGACGGGAATGCTGATCCTACATTGGAGTATTGGAAGGGCGTTGTGGTGTTTTGGCCACTTGCAAAAAATCCCGAGGTTATGAAACAAGCTGGAAGATCATTCCTGGAGTCTTCTTTGGAAGCGGCTACCATACAATCCGATATTCAAGCATATGCCAAGCAATTGGTTTCCCTTTTCGAGGAAACGCGTTATGAATCACCTACAGGCAAAGCTATTCGTGCTATTGCCAGGTCCAAAGATGACTCTCTGATCATTCGCGTATTGGATTGCATCAAGAGGCGAATACCAATAAATGATGATGCGGTTGGGATTATCGAGGTCTTGAAAGCTTCTTCGTCGGAGACTCTCAAGCAATCCTTTTTCACTATGCTTCGCCGTGTAAGCAAATTTGAGCCACCGCCAAAACAACCATCGAAACAATCATCGAAAAAATCATCGAAAGAACCATCGAAACACTCATTGAAACGGAAACGCTTGAACATGCTTCTAAAATTGCAACACCCAAACGTTGTTGCGGAATTGAAACATCTGTCAGCCGTCCTTCGTTTGTTGGAAAGCAGTGGACTCAACGACTTTGTGGTGCCAGCCAAAGAAGCGATTTTTGCGAGTTTCATTGAACACTTGGATTCTATTGTGCGGGCATCGTCGAGGAAGTACATTGGGCAGTTGACTGAGCCATTCATTGATGAACCAGCTATATTCAAACGAATTGTTAATATTGTTGTGACCATACCAACCTTTGTTGGCCCAACTTTGAAACATGTAATGACATTGGTGCCCGACGCGAGTGCTAACAAATATGTAGTTCAATTGGCCAAAGTGCGAGCTCAAGAGCTCCTCAGTGAAACGCGTGATGGGGCACCAATTTTCACCTGGTGCCAGCCGCAGTCACCACGCTGGACCATGAGCCAAAGTCAAGCGGTCGATACTTTCCTGCAAGGTCCAAATGAAATCCAATCCTTCACTGGCTTTAGCGATATCGGATCCGCTCGCAACTGGGCAGCAGATTTTTCTCGCTTATCTGGTTTCGATGCTCGCAAATTGGGGCTTCCTCATTTCCATGTTAGTGCAACAGCATCGGGAAGTGGAAGTGACTCGCAAGTTGTGGTGACAAAAACAAAAGGCTATTGGGATGGAGTCAAAAAAGCTTACGACGAGAAAGTGGCCGAGCTGAAGAAGCTTCAATCAGTCTTTGGTACATCATTTGCTCCAAAGCGGCGAGCGGCAACTACACAAGGTGGAACCAAAAAGCAAAAGTCTTCTAGACGAGGAAGACGAGGTTCCGAATCGGCTAGTCGCCGAAAATGAAGCAACCGAAACGGTGGGATATAACCGTCAAACTAGGATCTTTGGCTGCCACACAAGGAAGATTTCAACCTTTCTGCCTCACAATATCATCGAGAGAATACAAGATATCGCACTTTGTACAATTTCCCTTTTCTAGTTTATAAATATTCCCAGTCAATGATGGATACTCTGTGAACCAAATCTGTTAGCCCATCTGTCCTTCATTTTTCTGGAGAGTCCTCATTTAAAGCAACCCGGACCCAGACTCAATCCATTCCGCGTATGCGCTGTACACGTGTACCTGGCTACAAAGCCCCATTCCAACCGATTCCATTTTTTTGAGCTCGAAGCGCGTCTTGGAGAGCCTTTACCTGCACCTGCAAATCGTCATTCTCCTCCGCAAGCTTTTGTTTCTCAGCCTGAGAAGCATCAAATTCATCCTGCAGCTTTTTCAAACTGGTCTCTACCCTTTCCCTTTGTCCTACAAACATCTCGTTCAAAAATTTTGTGGCTCGAACTTCGCCTTCTAGTGACAGAATCTTAGTCTCGAGGTCCTCCTTTTCCTCCACCATTCGCTGCCTTGAGAAACTCAATTCGCAAGATTGTTCAGTCAGAGACTTCAATTTGGCAGACAACTTGTCGTTTTCCGCTGTTTTCTTGGAAATTGCAGTGTCATGATCCTGGCGCAATTGATCGACAGCTGCACCTTTCTCCGCTAGAATTTTGTTGAGCTCTTTCACTCGATCGTTGATGTCAGACAGTTGTTGTGCAAGAGACTCGCTCTCAGCCTGTGCAGCTCGCGCTTTCGCTTTGTGGATCTTTTCAGCTTCATTTAGCTGCGCGGACAGCCTTTGGGTTTGGGCTTGCTCTGCCATCAGCATTCGCTCTTGGATGAGATTTGTCGCATTGAGCTGTTCTGTCACTGAGCTAGATTGCTGAGACGGAGTAGAATCTTGTTGCTGTTGCTGAAGCTGTGTAATTTTATCTTGTTGCATCTTGCACCCCCTCCTAAGATCATTTCGTTCGTCTTCAAGATTTTTGAATTCCTCCAAAAGAGACTTCTGTTTCTCGAGAGTCTCGGCAAAGTTGTCCTTGTGCAATTTTTCCAGAGAGGTGATTTCACTTTTGTGAGCCGTTTTCAAGTCGTCCAGTTGCTGTAATAAGGAGCTAAACTCTTCCTCCTTTGCGTGAAGATTGTCATTATACCCCGCATCCTCGATAGATTTCAGCTCGGCAACACGCTCCCTGGCATTCTCGATGATATCTTTCCCGACCTCCCCATCTAAGTCAAGCAGCTCTTGTTTCAGCAGTTCATTTTCGCGTTGAATGCGAAGCAGTTGGCTACTGTGGTGTTCACGGAGCTCGACAATCTCCGTTTCCAGATGACGAATACGTTCTCGGTGGACCATTGCAATTACTTTGTATTCGGCTTCAAGCTCCTTAATTTTCTCTTTGTGCTCGAAAAGGAGTCTCTTGAGCTCGTCGACTTCGTTCTCGAATTTACTGACCTGGTCTGCATGGCTTGTCTTCCCTTCCTCAAGCTGCTTTGTCAAGGAAGCGACTTTCTGTCTCTCGTCATACAACGAATCCTCATGCTCTTCTTCCATCTTACTCATGGCTTGTTGCAAATGCCAGAGCTTGGAAGATAGTTTCCCCTTTGCTTCGAGAGTGCGACTCATTTCTTCTTCACGCTTTGCAATGGTGGCTCGGGCCAATTTGGCTGCTTCCACTTCCTTGGAGGACGACTGCCGGAGATTGAAGACTTCGGACATCAGCTTTCCCTTGGCAGCAAGTGTGCGACTCATTTCTTCTTCTCTCTTTTCGAGAGCAGTCTTTTTAATCATCAATTCCTTCATCAGTTCAGCTTCCTTTTTCTGGGAGGACTGCTTCAAGTTGAAGAGTTCTGAAGAAAGCTTCCCTTTGGCAACCAGAGCGGCACTCATTTCTTCCTCGCGCTTCTCGCGCTTTGCAGCTTCCTCGGCAACGGCCTCCTTTATTTCTTCGTCCTTCGCCCGAAGATTCTTCTCAAGGTTGAACACCTTGGACATGAGTTTCCCCTTGGCCTCTAGTGTGCGACTCATTTCCTCTTCACGCTTGGCGGTGGCTGCTCGTTCAGTCTCCAATGCCTGCTTGTATTCGGCTTCCATTTTGGCATATTTCTGTTTCAAATTAAAGAGGTCGGACATGAGTTTTCCCTTGGCTGCAAGCGTTCGACTCATCTCTTCTTCTCGCTTGGCCACTGATGCCTGTTCTTTTCTGAGTTCCTTTTGGAGCTCTGCCTCCCGTTGGAGCAAAGCTTGCCTGGCACTGAAGAGCTCAGATGAGAGTTTCCCTTTTGCCTCCAAAGTGCGACTCATTTCTTCTTCTCGTTTCGCCAAAGCTGCTTGCTCCCATTTTAAGGCACTCCTAATAGTAGCTTCTCGTTTCTTCGAGGACTGCTTGAGGTTGAAGAGGGCGGAAGAAAGTTTTCCCTTTGCCTCCAAGGTACGGCTCATTTCTTCTTCGCGCTTTAGAGTAGCGGCATGTTCGGTTTCTAGGGCTGCCTTGAATTCCGCCTCCTTCTCTCGCAAGGTCTTTTTCAAATTGAAACATTCCGACATGAGTTTCCCCTTGGCGGCGAGTGTACGACTCATTTCTTCTTCTCGCTTTTCGATCGCCGCATGTTCGTCCTTCAAAGCCTTCTTGTACTCCAATTCCTTCACTTGTAATTTCTCTTGCAACTCAAAGAGCTTGGAAGCAGCATCCCCATTGTCTCCCAGGCCTTGACGCAATTGCTCCGCACGAATTTCGAGCGCAGCCTTCTCCGCTTCCAGAACCTTCTCTTGCTCAATCATCATGTCCATGTCCTCGACTTGTTGCTTTTCGAGTTGTTCAATTCTATGCTGTTGCGCCATAATCTGTCCAGTCAAGACTTGCTTTTCGTGCTGCGCTTGCGAAAGTGATTGATGATGCTGCGACTGCATTTGTTCCATGGCATCGATCAGCTTTTGCTTTTTCTCATACTCATCGACAATGGCAGCCATGTGCTCTTCCGCAATACGATCCAGCTCCACTCTTTGACTATCACACTTCCTCGCAAGCAACTCGGTTTCCTTCTCGAAGCGGTCCTTATCCTTGCTGTAATTGGCTTCGAGGACCTTCATTTGCTCGTGAAACTGGACACTTTGCGAGTCCGTCGCCACGGTGAGACTTTCATCTGCATAATAGGTACCATCCTGGCTTCTTGCATCCGCAGCCGCCAAGCTCTTGAGTCGTTCCGCAAGTCTCTTTTCCATTGCCGCCCGCTCCCTTCGGACCCGTTCCAGGGCACTGTTCTTATTGCCAGGTCTTGTTTGTCGAGTTTGAATGTGGGTATTACTAATACCACTACTATTACTGATTCCATTGGAGGCATACGACAAAACTTTCTTGATTTCGCTACCAGGTGACATGTCGGGAGTATTGGGTTCTATATCGGATACCCCGTCAACGCTGCCATCAAGTGACAACATTGTTGTCTCCATCGTTCGGTCGACAGAGGAACCATTATGGGACCCATCCGCCATAGTCTTGGAAGAGTCTTTGAGGAGTGCATCCATAGGAGTGAGGGGGGCTTGTCTTATAGGGACTTCGATGGTGTTGCAGTCTCGGCTTTCTCTCATTGCCTGCTGCGTGGGAAGTAACAATCATCACCGACCACAAAATTGGGCGAAATAGATGGAGAATAATGCAGGTGAGCCGTGCATCATTGTCTTGTTGTTCATTACGAGCTCAAAAACTTTGCCATGGCCTTACCTCTATGCTTTCGGTGATGGGAAATATTTGTTCCTGCTCGTTGGCCTGATTGTTCTTGAATAAAAACATGGATGAAAACAGCTATTGTAATATAAAGCTTGTATTACTCTGGGATGAAATGACTGATGGACGACAGAGTTGGGATGCAAGCTGGTGATTATTGGATTGAGTGTCACAAATCATGAAAGATACAGGTGATGATATCTGGTTGGGTTATTGGTTACCATTGCCTACGCGCGGCACTACTAATGACGCATGCAAAACGATTTAACGTCCGGAACGAATTGACATGCCAACAGAATGACGAGGAATAGAGAGAATAGATCTACTTAACGCGAAAGAACGAATTTCAGGGAAAAGAATTCAGGGACATAGAGGAAAAGGCACGCGTTGTCTTGGTCCTTCTTCAGACTTATTGGAAAAGATCAATGATTGGGCCTGATTAGATGACACCAGTACGACACTTCCAAGTGAAAGACCAAAATTCGGAATGCGAACACATGAAACAACTTCCTGCCATCATTCATTTGTACTTGTATCTATTGTACCGTACAACTTGCGGTGCCATAT
This sequence comes from Cylindrotheca closterium, assembly GCA_933822405.4. Taxonomy (NCBI): domain Eukaryota; phylum Bacillariophyta; class Bacillariophyceae; order Bacillariales; family Bacillariaceae; genus Cylindrotheca; species Cylindrotheca closterium. The sequence goes on along the minus strand of CAKOGP040000202.1, from coordinate 10,017 downwards.
TTTACATTGGAAATCGTTGACTTTGATGTTGTAAACTTCTTCTTTATTTTTTGGAGCAGCATCATCATCAGCTGAGTGATATATGCAACGCAACGCTAACACTTGATGACACCACGATGACAATCCCACGCCGTTGTTCATATGAAGTCTTCCATGCATGGATCAAATCAATATCAACAACGGAGGAAATATATAAGACGCACACCAAGACCAACAATATACATCAACAATACAACGGACTATTCCACCCTTGCACAATAGAACAGGCAAGCCCTCATTCAAAAATCTTCACGGTCGATGGATGGTATTGACTGAAATTTGGACCCGATCCGCATTTGCAATGATCACAATAGCATCCACGGCCGAAGATGATTCCCTCAATCAGATACTGGTAGAAAGGAATTCTGAAACTGAATGGCGCCTGCTTTTGAATGGTACATACTCTTTCCAACGAATGTATTGCCGAGATATATACTCCAACACATATTTATTGGTATAGTAATACTTCACAAGACAACCATCAAAGTCCGAAAATCATATCAACAAACTCTCAGATTTTGCGGGTTTTCTCCCCAGTCACTCATTGATGGATAATATTGCAGGTCCACTCGGTGTATCAGCTTTGTCATGTCTGATAACAACCCAAGTGACTTTGAAGACAACATCGCACATGTCCCTACACCTGCCTTGCAGACAGCGGCGAGTGAAAGGGTCCTCAGAACAAGGCAAAACTCTGTGGGACTGTTGAAGATCCTTCGGAGGTCCAGAATTAGACTTGAGAACTTTGGGTATTTAACTTTCGACAGGACGACACTAATTTCACTTTTATCAGACCCCAACGCTCTTTATTGAAGGCTGGTTTAGCAACTCGATAGATTCTTTTTGAATATGATCTGTACAAAACATGCGTGGGTTGCATTGCCAAGCGATTTCTATAGTTGTAACAATCGCAAATTCTTGTAACAATCGATGCGCTCTACGTTAATAATACTAACAATCTTGAGTAGTACTATGTAAGCTGCAAGCCATAAGTCGACATGGAATCTTCTTCGCTCAATGGAAGACCCCCATCAATTTGGCGCAGCAGCCGTGACGCCGACAACTTCGATCTTATTGAAAGGAGCAGTCAATCCAAGAGTCTCTGTCAACTCTTGTTCTCCAAAGCGCGAAGTGATTCGATTCGCCAAAGGTAGCGTATCTTCTTCGCCTTTCAAGAAGAGATTCAACTTTGTCACAACCCGAATACAAGGAGATGGAGCTGATGCATCACAGGACTGATCTGGCTGGTACTCGGCATTAAATCTCGCGTTACCAATGACATTTGTTTCAATTTGTAGTCGTCTCTTCCAATCTGTTTGTCGCAATCGTCGAGCATTCGGACAGTCAGCTAGCCTTGGGCCCAAGATTCTTTGGATTCTCAATTCCATTTCTTCTACGACCTCAGACAAGTCCGAGAGCTGCAGGGTCAGCGAGACATCCATTCGAATATCAAAAAACTTGGGAATGAGTTCAGATTGCAAACTCACATCCACACCACGAGCAATTCTCTCGCAATCATCGAGTGTATTTCTTGGATAAAGTGGGGAAAGCGACGGGGGGTTGGTTGCTGCCATGGTCGGATCACTTGAAGGAGATTCGGATGTTGTATCATCAGCAGGTTTCTGGTCGTTTCCCTCATTCACAGCAGCAGCGTCACCTCCCTTTGAAATACCTGGGGCGCCAAAGTAAGCTCCAACAAGGAAGGCCCCAGCAAGGTAGGCTCCAGCAATCAAGACTAGCACAACCAGAAGAATCACCTGCTTGCTTGTCTTCTCTGCCTGTTTTAGTGCTTCTCGCTCCTTTTCTCGACGGTGCTCTTCCTCCCGTTCTTGCTCCCGGAGTCTTCTTGCGTCATTCTCCCCCCCAATGCTGGTGAACACAGCATAAGCTTCGTCTCCATTTGGCACTGTTGATGCAACCATACCTTCCGTATCGACCTTTCGGATGTTTTGTGGTCCCGTCTTATTGAAATGTTTGGACCACTAGAAAGAGCAGCACCGTCATAGAGGAGATTATTGTACGCAGTATATATATTGTATCTAATTATGTCCAACCCCTTTTCTAACAGAAAAAGACCCAAAATGATGACGTCCGAGTACCAGGCAATCAAGCCTTCCTGAAGTGTCCATTCTACAGGATTTTGAATCCGTAGGAAAGCCTGTTAAGTACAGTACTATAATATATATTTGCGTGAGATATGTATCATATATGTTTCATTTCCAACTGACCCAAAAGTAATTTTTGACCGTAGGAATCCACGCACACGTGTACAATGCTACTGAAAATCATGAGAAAAAAAACCCAATGTTAAAATGCTCCCAGCAAAAGATTTTACACCTTCAATTCTGGACAAAATAAGACCGCTATATTGCCATGCCATCCCACTAACATACGTTGCATGAACAGGCCATTGCAAAAATGCGAACATGACCCTCCGAGAGAGCATGTGGGCATCAAGATTCGCTGAAGCTGAAGCCAAAAAATCCAATCCAACAGATTACAGTCCAATGCCTTCCCGAATACAGCACAACAATGCAAACGTGACATACAACAATACAAGTGCCAGACTATCCACCACTATCTGTGTTTGGCATTATATCTCCTGGGACTACCTCTACACAAGGCAGCTTCCAAGGCATTTTCTCATTCCGATGAAACCGCCAACGACGAACGACAAAACGGAAGTCCACAATCAACAACCATCTCCTCTCAAACAAGGAATCTGAGCTTCGTGGCCTCACTTCAATGGGTACAGCTGAAATGGAAGAAAAGCTTATGACCACAAGACAGTCTGGAAAAGCGTTCAAGCTAACTGCAGGGGGTCACAAAACCCACAATAACTATTTCGCGGCTGCTACGCTACGAGACAATGAGGGTGAAGCAAAGAAGTTGTAAGCAATCAAGAAGATGAGACTGGAGCTGATTGAGCAGGCCAAGAGCGGAAGGGACATATGGGAGGTGGACAGGAACACCGAGATTACAATGCTGCTCACAAAGACCAAACTTGAAAAACTCATGCTGTGGAAAGGCGTTGAAAGGAAAGACCAACCCAAACTCATTGGAGGTAAAAGAAAGAAGTGGTTGGAAGTACGCGATAAGGACCCGCCTCTTGTTGGAGAGTGGACTGATGAAGATGAAGCTGGATTGACGAAACTTCGTTCCAAAGACGTTGACATCGAAGATACAGCTATCGGGCGTGCCAAGATCACAGTTCAACGTGAAATGAAATCATTCTTTGACAATCTCTCTCAAGAGAAGCAACAAGAGTACTTGGATCAGCTTGAAAGATCTAAAAAGTGTAGTGATAACTAGTCTAGGAGCCTATCTCGGACGGTTTTTTTCTTCTAACAGAATTTCTGTCGCATGGTATTTACAATTGGATTTGACCAACATTAGTTATGGCAAAATAACCAAGTAGAGTACTAAGGATATATTGGGTGATTTATGGAAAGCGTTGGGAAGATAATCGAAGGATTGTTTGCCTTCACTGTACTCCTCACAAGTTTGACCATTGAAATATGGGCATTTTGTTTTCCCAATTATGTGAATTTTTTTGCGTAGCTCGTGGTACGTTTTCTACGTGCTATTAAACATAATTGGGTTTATGCCTGTACCCGGTACTGTAAATGGAATCATCTTCACGGTCAGATTTTCAACCCCTTTTTCGCCCGAAAAGTCATGGAAGAATAAAAAAGTGCTGTATGTCGCTGAGCTAAGACAGACACCTTCAAAGAGAAAAGAGTGAGAGGATAAAAACCAAAGGTAAAACCAAATGTGAAATTACTTTTTGATTGATCCCACTTCGATAGAAGTGATCTTGTCAAAACAATTTAAAGCTATAGTATTGAATAACATATAAAAGAGGCAGGTTCACCAAGGAACACGTCATATACAGAGTAGTGGACTTGGGAATTTTCCTGGGAACTTTCTTGTACACCAGGCAGGATAATATTCGATTCACCAAAGGTAGCGTATCGTCTTCGTCTTTCAAGAAGAGATTCAACCTTGTTACAACCCGAATACAAGGAGAGGTTGCTGATGCATCGCAGGACCGATCCGGCTTGTACTCAGAATTGCTTAGAGCTTCTGTTGCCATTGACATTGTTTTCAATTTGTAGTCTTCTTGTCCAATCTGGTTGTCGCAATTGAGTGAAACTCTTGAGTCCTGTTTCAGAGATGCGTACAGTCTGCGCCTAGCTGGTCATAATTATTCTTCGTGCCAGTACAACGATCTGCTGTGGCTGCATTGATGTGAGAAATATTGAGAGGAACGTCATCTATACCTTGAATCACACGCGAAGCATGAATCAAGTAGATTGTTAAACGGGCGTCTGGACTTATTAGCGCTTACTTTTGATTCTCCAATATCTTTCTGATTCAATCCTGCAGCATTAGAAAAGAGTTGCCACATACAAATTCAATTCATACCCATGGAGTAGCACATTTATCTTCACAATCGCAAAGCTGCGCAGTTGGGAATAATCTCTGTGTTGGAATCAGCCAAGCAACGATCGTAGTCTAGCTCCCGATTGTCCAGAGTGCTTGCCTATGGATTGGCAGATGGCAGTTGTGTAGGTACTAGGGTTGTAGGCCTAGCGGTCGTGACATCAACAACTTTGATCTGGTTGAAAGGAGCAGATAATCCAAGAGTCTCTGTCAACTCTTGTTCTCCAATGAGAGAAGAGATTCGAGTCAACAAAGGTACCATTGCTTCTTCGCCTTTCAAGAAGAGATTCAACCTGGTCACAACCCGAATACAAGGAGTTGGAGCTGAAGCATCACATGACTGATCTGGCTGGTACTCGGCATTAAACCTCGCGTTCCCAATGAGATTCTCTTCAATTTGTAGTCGTCTCGTCCAATCTTGTTGGCGCAGTCGTCGAGCATTAGGACAGTCAGCTAGTCTCGGACCCCAAATTTCTTGCATTCTCAATCTCATAGCTTCTGCGACTTCAGACAAGTCCGATAGCTGCAGGGTTAACGATACATCCATTCGGAAAATAACAAACTTGGGGATGAGTTCAGATTGCAAACTCACATCCACACCACGAGTAATTCCCTCGCAGTCGTCGGGTGAATTTCTTGGATAAAGTGGGGAAAGCGACGGAGGGTTGGTTGCGGCCATGGTTGGATCACTTGAAGGAGATTCAGATGCTGGGTAAAGAGGGGAAGCCGTCGGATTAGAAGATGGCAGCTGTGTAGGTACTAGGGTTGGCGACCTAGCGGTCGTGACATCCACAACTTTGATCTGGTTGAAAGGAGCAGACAATCCAAGAGTCTCTGTCAACTCTTGTTCTCCAAAGAGCAAAAAGATTCGATCAATCAAAGGAAACGTATCTTCTTCGCCTTTGAAGAAGAGATTCAACCTGGTTACAACCCGAATACAAGGAGTTGGAGCTGAAGCATCACAGGACTGATCTGGCTGGTACTCGGCATTAAACCTCGCATTACCAATGACATTTGTTTCAATTTGTAGTCTTCGCGTCCAATCTGGTTGTCGCAATCGTCGAGCATTCGGACAGTCAGCTAGCCTTGGACCCAAGATTCTTTGGATTCTCGATTCCACTTCTTCCACGACTTCAGACAAGTCTTCGAGCTGCAGGGTCATCGAGACATCCATTCGAATATCAAAAAACTTGGGAATGAGTTCAGATTGCAAACTCACATCCACACCACGAGTAATTCTCTCGCAATCATCGGGTGAATTTCTTGGATAAAGCGGAGAAAGCGACGGAGGGTTGGTCGCGGCCATGGTTGGATCACTCGAAGGAGAATCGGACATTGTATCATCAGCAGGTTTATGATTGTTTCCCTCATCCACAGCAGCAGCGCCACCTCTGTTTGAAATACCTGGGGCGCCAAAGTAAGCCCCAGCAAGGTAGGCTCCAGCAATCAAGACTAGCACAACCAGAAGAATCACCTGCTTGCTTGTCTTCTCTGCCTGTTTTAGTGCTTCTCGCTTCTTTTCACGACGGTGCTCTTCCTCCCGTTCTTGCTCCCGGAGTCTTTTTGCGTCATCCTCCCCCCCAATGCTGGTGTGCACAGCATAAGCTTCGTCTCCATCTGGCACTCTTGATGCACGGACCATACTTTCCCAATCGATCTTTCAGATGTTATGGTCGTGTCTTGAAACTTTGCGGTTTGTTTGGACCACTAGAAAGAGCAGCACTGTTATAGAGGAGATTATTGTATGCAATCTTTGCAGTAGTACCAGTATTGAGTATATGGTGCACGCGTTGAGAAAAGAAATAGCGGTTGAGTTCCCCATTTTTGTGGCACTTGTTTTTGTATTATTCGTTTGACAAAATATTTATCGAACATCATGGCTGGGTCGTTAAATGTTTAAAAAATGCATACAACAAAGGATCGTTTATATATAAAATAAAAAAATACTGATTGCGGGCCAAAAGGTATTAATACACGTACTCGTAAACGTAAACGTACGTGTACAGGAGAAGTGTACAGGCTGAGCGAATGAAATTATAAAAGCACTCAAGAAAATTAAGAAAACAAAGCGTTCTGCCGCGTGCTGCTTCGGCGTGCTACTGTATGGTACATTTAGAGACGAGGACTTCCTTCTACTGTAGGACCATCCCAGTCTATGCTAGGGGGCATACTGTGCGCTTTGAGCCCATGGAACAAATCTGAACCTACAATAGGTGGTGATGTGAAGGGCGTCTTCTACCGGTACGTGACCGCAGGTCCACTTTGCCAAGATTGTAAAATGTTTTAGAAACATATGTGTAGTCAATGTCAACATCCAATCTTCATAACAGCTAGCAATGATTCCGATCTGGACGTATCTTGATATGTGTGGTTCGAGGTTCAGTCCATGTCAATTGAGGCAACAAGTGCAGCGACTCGTTAACTAGTTGATGGCCCTAATCAAAGCATCTCTTGTGAGTCAATTCTACTATGTTTCCTAATAGTCAAGTTCTTCTTCTATCATTCAACAGACTTCTTGCTATGATTGCGTTTAGCCCAAGTCTCCATATATGTATTGAAAAGATCGTTTCTTGAACAATACTTCTTTACCTCCTCATTCCATTTTGATAGGCATTGTTCAATCGTCCAGCAATGACTTCTACAGTTCTCCTCTATTCTTTCGTTAATTTTTGGTGTGCTTGAGTCCAGTACCTTAGGCACTTCTCTTATTGTGATGCATTGTATTCACTATAAAATAAACATCCATTCAACGCTTTGGAGAGTGATGCCAACTCAAAGCGCCTCAGCTCATTAGGTGGCAACTCTTCCAGAGTCTTCAAACAAGCCTTGACCAAGCTCATCTGATCCATGTTGGTTTCAATTGGTCCTGCATGCCAAAAGCGTGACAAGAACCACGCCTTGACGCAATTTTGATTTGCGCTTTTTCTATGCGCCGATATAATCTTGTAAAGTGTTGTTCTCGGTTGGCGGCGGACATAGGCCGTCCGATTGCCACGAAGCAACTAGTATTCCCACTTATTCCCAATCACAATATTGGGAAACGTCGTGACAACTTTGATCGGATCCATCTGTCAATGATGTCCCGCCAGAAATACAAGAGTTTTTTTCTTTCAATTTGATCAGGAAATTGGACCACCACCATTCAAAACCAATGGTGACTTTTCACTGTTCCCTCCGGCTTGTCGTTGCCGGTTGTTGGTGTTTGGATATTTCGATAAAAAGAGTGCACTTGTGATATTGGTAAACTTTGATCTTTTCTTCCGCTGCTTTTGGGCATGGTGTCTCTGGTCCCCATGGGCCAAGGCTTGCAGCTGGGCCTCGACATCTTTCATGGCTTGTCGAATGATCTTTTGCTTTTCGGCTTCAAACTGTTTTTCATCCATTTGATAGCTACTTCCATAATCATGAGAGCCGTTTGTTGTTGACTCTTTGTTGTTCTTGTGCGTTGATTCGACCAGTGTAAGGACATTTCCTGTGCAGTTATCCAAATCCACCAGATAGACCATTCCTAGCGCTTGAAAGACCACGCCCATAATGGTTGCCTGCCCCGCCACTTTGACAGGAAGCACGTACAACAACATGGTAAAACCAACTTCATTGACCAAAAAGGACATGGCAAATCGTACCCATAAGGTCCAATGTTTTGCTTCCAGCTCGAGAGTTCGTTCTTCCCCGGATCCTCCCAGATCCTCCCACTCAAACATGACACGATTCTTATTCATGAGAAAAAGCTTGAGCCAAAACGTAGGATTTAGCTCCTTGCTGCCGTACGAATTGGTCGGACCGACATAATAAACACATGTCATAAAGGTCCCCATCAAATACAAGCAGTAGGAACCCAAGGATGTGAGCATGAGGCATCCGGTCGTTCCATTGAAGCAGGTGCGCGTGGTAGTGAGATAGGTGTCATCCAGCACGAGCCCAATCAAGACGATTTGCGTCAAAAAGACCAATACTGCAAGCGCAAACGGCCTTGTCAAATCTTCCTGCACATTTGTCGGCTCCAACTGACGTGCATTATCACCGGTAATGTCGTATGCTTCGTCGTCCGCCAGCGGTTGGACCGAGTCAATGGATTTGCAATTTTGATACACCAACAAGATGCGCGCCGTATTCAAACTGCATTCGACAAAGAGCACGGCCAACATGATGAGGAATCCATGCTGAAAGTTCCGTTGCATCAATCCCAAAAATAGAATGGCCTTGGTCCCCAGTCGCAAAATGGCAAATCCGGGATCTTCGTGATGATCCATGTAGGCTGAAATTAGCGAGCAGATTCGCAGGGAGCCTACAAAGTGGTCGTCTTGGTAATCGTCCGGCTGAGGACCGATGCCGCGGAGTTTGGTCTTGATGCGATCCACCCGTTGGTGAAAGAGGATTGCGGTCCAAACAAAAAGCATCCCGGCGACAATCAAGGTTACCTCCGAACTGGGACAAGGACGCTGAAACCATTCGTATTTGGGGTATGGGATGATGACGATCATTGTACCTGACACAATACCAATGCTACTACTATTCCATACACTGGTCCCATGTCATTTCGTTTCATCGTCACATCATTTTCAATTTGTTCGATCGGACGTCAGATGGTCGCGCGTTGTTGCGTGCACGTAAGGCGATTGTATGACTCGTCGGACTAGTTGCACCAGTCGAACACAAATGAAGCTTTTATTCTTCTGAATCTCCTGTCCGACACCGAATCCAGCAAGCTGCGACGAGATCCCTGCAACAATTCCACTGCATCTTCGCCGCTAGCATCCGAGCCGTTTCCACACCAGCTACAGTACCGCTCTGGTACACGAATGGCGGGGAGATCTACAGTAGATGTCCGGTGCGTCGGCTGCAATACATATTCAACTAAATTTTAGGAGTTTATTATTAATACTTCGTATCGTCTCTCATTCGTGCCTTCTTTTTCATAAAGGCCGAAGGTGCTCTTCTCATCAAGAAGTAGTACTGTACTATACTGTACTGTACTGTATTCCTACAAAATAAAATTCACCGTAACGGCGTTTAGCTACCGTATCTTTCTGCCATACGATCGTGGTTTCCCATACGATCATCGTCGTTCGCTTCGTATCATCCTCATTTGTGCAGCATGATCTTATCAAGAGCAAGTTAGTAGCAGCTGGCTCGTACTGTACTGTAGAGTTTGGTCATCGCTCGTTGTGCCTCTTTCGTACCGGCCGGTATATACCGGTATAACGACGTGCTCTTTCTCATCATCAGAGCAGATATTATATATGTAGCAAACTACCGTACCGTATATATCATTCGATCGTTTTTATAGCATGATTCCTACGCAATCAATCGTACTAAGTCGCACAGTCGTACATATACGCTTTGCCTAAGGACCTTAATTAAAAATACACGAACGCGTTTTCAATTTGCTTAGGTGGCTGGTACCAGTACGATTGAATGTGACTCAGTCAAACTGTACAGTACTTTCATCTGCGTGAAACGAATCGGAATTTTCTGACGATATGATGACGTCGTCTTTCATAGGGCAAGTTCTCACACCGGTATATATTG
>CAKOGP040000191.1:51127-86139 GCA_933822405.4 Cylindrotheca closterium | reverse complement strand
GGGCCACATTTGCCATCGCATGGGAATAGAAGGCAACAAACTCGTTGAAGTCGACATTACCGCTCTTATCAATATCAATCACGGAGAACAGCAAATCAAAGTCACTTCGGCTCATACTACCAACCTTGCCGGACTCCAAGAACGCCCAAAGCTCTCCTTTCTCGAGGGTTCCTCCCTTATCCTTGTCGATCTTGTTGAACTCGGCGACCAATTGATCCGGTGACAGAACATCAGAGCTGCCAGTGATGGTGATGCCCTCCGCAACGCGATTCGCAAACATGGTGCGCACAACAGCCTCCTTTTGCTTCATTTGACGTCTGTGCAGAGCGAACAAAGCAAGGAATATGACCGCCGTGATGGCAACCACGATACCAACGACTGGTCCGGCCAAGACGTACGCTTCTGGTTCTTGATACGGGGACACGCCACACTCGGGATCGTATTCGCACCAATCGCTTTCATGAGGACAGTAGCCAGACAGACATCCATCTTCAGATGGTCTTTGATCAGACGGCACATCGTATTCGAGGTAGGCTGCTCCGAGTGCATCACGGAACTGCCTAGATGATGCGATGCGGGTGGCGAAAATGCGTGTCGAAGCCACAAATTCGTACTCTTCGCCTTCCGGAGTAGACGTGTCATACTGATCGATGGTAGTGGATAGTTGGCTGCATTCTGCATCAAGACATGCAGAGGCGTACTGGACAAGAATATCACCTTCCAAGTAGCTCGAGAAGTGATTGCTTTCACCGGCAGGAAGACTGACGTAGGACTTGCGATCAAGGCTGGAGCCTGACATGGTAGAACCGAAGGACAACATCGAAACTCTTCCGTCCTTCTCGAAGGTACTTGTTCCAAAGCGTTCATAAAAACCAGAGGTACCATTCAAGCCGCATTCGCCTGGCAAAATCACATTCTGCATTCCTTCCGGCACGGATTGATTGCAGAAGGATGCTGGCGAGGGAGGGAAGACTGAAGTCATTTGTTCGTATATTCTCGAGCCAGTCAACGTGATGTTGATGAACATTTTGAATTTGGCTTGAGAATATGGCATTTTACTTGGGGCAAAACTAGTTGCACCTTCCTCAAGATAGAATGGTTCAATGACTCGCCCATCAGGACCATATGCTGTTGCTGTTCCTTCGTAGAACCCTTCAAACTTTTTCCAAGCAGGATTCTGGTCGGCAATGGCGTTTGAAGCGGAACGATCGTAGCGAATATCGCTTTCTGCAAGACAACTCGACGAGTACCAACGACCGCAATCGACCTCGCCAAGGCGCCTACGGTCAGCAGCTGGTTCATTATCTACTTTTGAAAGGGATCTGTGGCTATGCTCCTGAGACGGATCACTGTAGCTGTCAAGAAGCTGTGTCGTTGAGGAATCATAGAGATGCTTCACTCTTGACTCAACGAGCAGCTCGAGCAATTGTAGATCTGTGAGCACATCAAGCGTGGTCTTGTCGGCCAACAACTTCATTGCGTTTGGACTATTGCGTACGTTCTGAACGAAGGTAGGGTGTCTCTTTTGTAGCTGTTTGGCAATGAATTGAACCATTTGATGGTCGAAAGCAACATTCAAAAGGGTCAACATGTGAGCTGGAAAGTCACCGCAGTTCTGCAAGATATAATCGTAGTTCTTCATGCTGTCTGGATCAGAAGCAACTTCGGCTTGCACAGTGTGGAATGCGTTCGCGATCTCTGAAAGGGGGAAAGTTCCAATCGGGAGACCTGGAAGATCCCTTGCGAGGGTGACGTTATGGATATTGACGGTACGAATTCCGAAATCAGCGTCAGTCGGCTTCGCAAGGCGATCACTTTGCTCCATGGCTACGCTTGGACAATCAGAATTATTGTCTTCTAAGATTGCTGGGGTTGAAACCACGAAGACATGTCCGTCAACAAAGAGAGAAGTCTCATATTCAATATCGGAACAGGACTGAAGGATACCGGCCAAACCATCATCTTCAAGCTTGCTCAGTAGCCCTCGCCGTACATTATGTTTGTTGCATTTAGTTACAAAGGCCTCAATGCCAGGCGCAAAAAGGGTTGCAATGAAGGCAGTAGCTAAGAACTTCGTCATCCGACCTTCAACAAATGCAATTTTTGAGTGTCGAAGCACATCTTTTTTAGTGCCTTTTATTTCTACATCACCGTGCAGTTGTACCTACCACCGCAGGTACCAGTACGCATTACTTCGTGCAGAAGTTATCACCGAAGTTCAAACACCAAGGACTCCTCCAAAAAACGAAACGCAAGATTCAAAAAAGTATGCAATACTAATGTTTCTACATGACTTCGAAATTGATCTTACGACCTACAGTACAGTACTGCATCGGTATCTTTTTTGGTCTCTTTTATTTCTGCAGTACACTCGTACCGGAAGTGGTACCAGTGCATTACAATGTGCAAAAATCATCAGTCGTCACCGAAGTTCTTCAAAAACAGGGCGCACCGCACGAGGCCTCCTGCAAAAAACGAAACGGATTTAACGCAAGACAGTACTAATGTTTCTTCGGGCCTTCGAAATTGATCTTGCGACCTACAGTACTGTAGCATCCCGACCATGAGAACACTCAAAAGGTCATTCCAATGAGAAGAAGTGCAAAAAGTGCAAGGTATAACGTATGTATGTTCTCAACTCAGAAACAGCGGAACTCGAAAAAGCGTGAGATTAAAAATATCGAAGTGCCATGACTGAACGATATGAGGGTAACTTTTCATTGACGAGCTGTTAGTTTTGCGCTGAGGTGATGAACTTCGTCCTAGCTTTTGCCACCGTTGCAATCCTGTTCGCTCCTTGTTCCAATGCCTTCCCTTTACCTACTCAGGATACTAGGAGGCTATTGAGCAAGCTTGAAGATGATGATTGGACTGGCATACTCCAGTCATATTCTCAAGTCGAATACGAGACTTCTCTCTTTGTTGACAAGCATGTATTTGTCGTATCAACACCCGCTATGAAGTGTAACTCTGATTGTCCAAGTGTGGCCATGGATGCAGATTTCGGAACTCGTAGTGTCAACATTCGCAATTTCACTCTTCCAAGGGATCTCCCACGATTGTCAATTGGAACTTTTCCTCTTTCAGAGATCGCAAAAGCCTTTCACATTGCGGAAGCAAAAGTTACTTCTGATTCAGACAACATGGAGAACTTCGACATTGTAATGCAGAATTGCGGTGATTTTCCGGCCCACATGTTGACCGTTTTGAACGTCAATTTCGATCACGACATGGTTCGATTCATAGCCAAGAGGCTTCAAAAGACACGCCGTGCGTTTGGTCGGTTCGTTCGCACCAATCCTAACGCAATGAGCTTGCTATCCGACAAGAACCTGCTTGGTGAACTAACAGATCTGCAATTGCTCGAGTTGCTCGTGGAGTCGAGAGTGAAACATCTCTATGATTCATCGACGACACCCCTGAGCGATAGCTACATGGATCCTTCGCAGGGTTGCAGCACTCGCTAAACACTATTTTCCAGCGACTAAAAATATTTTCTACCTTTTGTTTTGATCTCGGAGTACAGCATAGTTCTGGTGAAAAAGAAGAAGGAACATGCAATAGCGGCGTTACCATTGAAGCCAATGTTGCTCATGAAAAAAATCGGCAGCCACGTCAACATCCTAAAGCTATTTTTACTAATGGTATTTTAACTAAAGTGCCATAGATCTTCCCCTTCAGTTCTACCAATTGACTTGAAATTTGCCTCCAGTACACCATTCGTTCTGTACATGGCCACACAAACAACTACGGGAAGCTCTTGTAGAATAGGTTCGGACAATCCTGAAGATTCCAACTTTGGTGTCTGCAACAGCCTCCTACGCTTGAGTTTTCGCGATGAGGCTTCCGAATCCAAATTATTTTGTGCTTTGGAACCATTTGATTTCTCAATTCACCCAACGAAACGGTTGCTACCCAATCCGTCTTTCCATTCCGATTGTGCCCGATCCCGCATATTCAGATTCAAATCACGGTTCCAGTAGATGGTAGACTCAAGCTTTTTGTAATCCAAGTCCACGAAACAGCAGATCCGTTTCCTCAAATCAGGTCGCAGTGTTCTCACAAAGTCCAAGAAATAGTAGTTGCGTTCCCTCAAACCAAGTCCAAGAAACAGCAGATGCGTTCCCTAAACAAAATCGTTTCCCTCTCGTCGGGCCCCACATACTACAAGAGAGACTTAAATTCTTTTGTCATCGCGCTGGCAAAGCAGCCGACAAAGTCGTCGAAATCGACGCTTCCACTCCTACCCATATCAATCACGAAAAACAATAGCTTAAAGTAACTTTAACTGAGCCTACCTTGGGGCCACATTTGCCATCGCATGGGAATAGAAGGCAACAAACTCGTTGAAGTCGACATTACCGCTCTTATCAATATCAATCACGGAGAACAGCAAATCAAAGTCACTTCGGCTCATACTACCAACCTTGCCGGACTCCAAGAACGCCCAAAGCTCTCCTTTCTCGAGGGTTCCTCCCTTATCCTTGTCGATCTTGTTGAACTCGGCGACCAATTGATCCGGTGACAGAACATCAGAGCTGCCAGTGATGGTGATGCCCTCCGCAACGCGATTCGCAAACATGGTGCGCACAACAGCCTCCTTTTGCTTCATTTGACGTCTGTGCAGAGCGAACAAAGCAAGGAATATGACCGCCGTGATGGCAACCACGATACCAACGACTGGTCCGGCCAAGACGTACGCTTCTGGTTCTTGATACGGGGACACGCCACACTCGGGATCGTATTCGCACCAATCGCTTTCATGAGGACAGTAGCCAGACAGACATCCATCTTCAGATGGTCTTTGATCAGACGGCACATCGTATTCGAGGTAGGCTGCTCCGAGTGCATCACGGAACTGCCTAGATGATGCGATGCGGGTGGCGAAAATGCGTGTCGAAGCCACAAATTCGTACTCTTCGCCTTCCGGAGTAGACGTGTCATACTGATCGATGGTAGTGGATAGTTGGCTGCATTCTGCATCAAGACATGCAGAGGCGTACTGGACAAGAATATCACCTTCCAAGTAGCTCGAGAAGTGATTGCTTTCACCGGCAGGAAGACTGACGTAGGACTTGCGATCAAGGCTGGAGCCTGACATGGTAGAACCGAAGGACAACATCGAAACTCTTCCGTCCTTCTCGAAGGTACTTGTTCCAAAGCGTTCATAAAAACCAGAGGTACCATTCAAGCCGCATTCGCCTGGCAAAATCACATTCTGCATTCCTTCCGGCACGGATTGATTGCAGAAGGATGCTGGCGAGGGAGGGAAGACTGAAGTCATTTGTTCGTATATTCTCGAGCCAGTCAACGTGATGTTGATGAACATTTTGAATTTGGCTTGAGAATATGGCATTTTACTTGGGGCAAAACTAGTTGCACCTTCCTCAAGATAGAATGGTTCAATGACTCGCCCATCAGGACCATATGCTGTTGCTGTTCCTTCGTAGAACCCTTCAAACTTTTTCCAAGCAGGATTCTGGTCGGCAATGGCGTTTGAAGCGGAACGATCGTAGCGAATATCGCTTTCTGCAAGACAACTCGACGAGTACCAACGACCGCAATCGACCTCGCCAAGGCGCCTACGGTCAGCAGCTGGTTCATTATCTACTTTTGAAAGGGATCTGTGGCTATGCTCCTGAGACGGATCACTGTAGCTGTCAAGAAGCTGTGTCGTTGAGGAATCATAGAGATGCTTCACTCTTGACTCAACGAGCAGCTCGAGCAATTGTAGATCTGTGAGCACATCAAGCGTGGTCTTGTCGGCCAACAACTTCATTGCGTTTGGACTATTGCGTACGTTCTGAACGAAGGTAGGGTGTCTCTTTTGTAGCTGTTTGGCAATGAATTGAACCATTTGATGGTCGAAAGCAACATTCAAAAGGGTCAACATGTGAGCTGGAAAGTCACCGCAGTTCTGCAAGATATAATCGTAGTTCTTCATGCTGTCTGGATCAGAAGCAACTTCGGCTTGCACAGTGTGGAATGCGTTCGCGATCTCTGAAAGGGGGAAAGTTCCAATCGGGAGACCTGGAAGATCCCTTGCGAGGGTGACGTTATGGATATTGACGGTACGAATTCCGAAATCAGCGTCAGTCGGCTTCGCAAGGCGATCACTTTGCTCCATGGCTACGCTTGGACAATCAGAATTATTGTCTTCTAAGATTGCTGGGGTTGAAACCACGAAGACATGTCCGTCAACAAAGAGAGAAGTCTCATATTCAATATCGGAACAGGACTGAAGGATACCGGCCAAACCATCATCTTCAAGCTTGCTCAGTAGCCCTCGCCGTACATTATGTTTGTTGCATTTAGTTACAAAGGCCTCAATGCCAGGCGCAAAAAGGGTTGCAATGAAGGCAGTAGCTAAGAACTTCGTCATCCGACCTTCAACAAATGCAATTTTTGAGTGTCGAAGCACATCTTTTTTAGTGCCTTTTATTTCTACATCACCGTGCAGTTGTACCTACCACCGCAGGTACCAGTACGCATTACTTCGTGCAGAAGTTATCACCGAAGTTCAAACACCAAGGACTCCTCCAAAAAACGAAACGCAAGATTCAAAAAAGTATGCAATACTAATGTTTCTACATGACTTCGAAATTGATCTTACGACCTACAGTACAGTACTGCATCGGTATCTTTTTTGGTCTCTTTTATTTCTGCAGTACACTCGTACCGGAAGTGGTACCAGTGCATTACAATGTGCAAAAATCATCAGTCGTCACCGAAGTTCTTCAAAAACAGGGCGCACCGCACGAGGCCTCCTGCAAAAAACGAAACGGATTTAACGCAAGACAGTACTAATGTTTCTTCGGGCCTTCGAAATTGATCTTGCGACCTACAGTACTGTAGCATCCCGACCATGAGAACACTCAAAAGGTCATTCCAATGAGAAGAAGTGCAAAAAGTGCAAGGTATAACGTATGTATGTTCTCAACTCAGAAACAGCGGAACTCGAAAAAGCGTGAGATTAAAAATATCGAAGTGCCATGACTGAACGATATGAGGGTAACTTTTCATTGACGAGCTGTTAGTTTTGCGCTGAGGTGATGAACTTCGTCCTAGCTTTTGCCACCGTTGCAATCCTGTTCGCTCCTTGTTCCAATGCCTTCCCTTTACCTACTCAGGATACTAGGAGGCTATTGAGCAAGCTTGAAGATGATGATTGGACTGGCATACTCCAGTCATATTCTCAAGTCGAATACGAGACTTCTCTCTTTGTTGACAAGCATGTATTTGTCGTATCAACACCCGCTATGAAGTGTAACTCTGATTGTCCAAGTGTGGCCATGGATGCAGATTTCGGAACTCGTAGTGTCAACATTCGCAATTTCACTCTTCCAAGGGATCTCCCACGATTGTCAATTGGAACTTTTCCTCTTTCAGAGATCGCAAAAGCCTTTCACATTGCGGAAGCAAAAGTTACTTCTGATTCAGACAACATGGAGAACTTCGACATTGTAATGCAGAATTGCGGTGATTTTCCGGCCCACATGTTGACCGTTTTGAACGTCAATTTCGATCACGACATGGTTCGATTCATAGCCAAGAGGCTTCAAAAGACACGCCGTGCGTTTGGTCGGTTCGTTCGCACCAATCCTAACGCAATGAGCTTGCTATCCGACAAGAACCTGCTTGGTGAACTAACAGATCTGCAATTGCTCGAGTTGCTCGTGGAGTCGAGAGTGAAACATCTCTATGATTCATCGACGACACCCCTGAGCGATAGCTACATGGATCCTTCGCAGGGTTGCAGCACTCGCTAAACACTATTTTCCAGCGACTAAAAATATTTTCTACCTTTTGTTTTGATCTCGGAGTACAGCATAGTTCTGGTGAAAAAGAAGAAGGAACATGCAATAGCGGCGTTACCATTGAAGCCAATGTTGCTCATGAAAAAAATCGGCAGCCACGTCAACATCCTAAAGCTATTTTTACTAATGGTATTTTAACTAAAGTGCCATAGATCTTCCCCTTCAGTTCTACCAATTGACTTGACATTTGCCTCCAGTACACCATTCGTTCTGTACATGGCCACACAAACAACTACGGGAAGCTCTTGTAGAATAGATTCGGACAATCCTGAAGATTCCAACGTTGGTATCTGCAACAGCCTCCTACGCTTGAGTTTTCGCGATGAGGCTTCCGAATCCAAATTCTTCTGTGAATTGGAACCATTTGATTTGTCAATGCACCCAACGAAACGGTTGCTACCCAATCCGTCTTTCCATTCCGATTGTGCCCGATCCCGCACGGATGCATCCTTTGCGAGATAAGAATAATGTACAACTGGGATATTCAGATTCAATTCACGGTTCCAGTAGATGGCAGACTCAAGCTTTTTGGAATCCAAGTCCACGAAACAGTAGATCCGTTCCCTCAAATCAGGTCGCAGTGTTTTCACAAAATCTTTTCCGTCTCGTCCGGCTCCCCATACTACAAATCGACCATTATTATTTTGCCAAAGAGGATCAGAATCCAGAATCGATCTTTCAAATGCTAGAACTCGAAGTTGTTGCAATAGCTTACGACTGGTGCAATAGCTCTGGGATTTTCCATCGTGTCGGTATGTAACAAGTGGTGTATCCGTGGTCACACGTCGAAGATTTCCATGATTTGCAAGGTGCTCATGGAAGAAGCGTAAGTCTTCTGCCAGGCGTAAGCTCTTCAGATCATCGTGTTTTCTGTGAATGAGGCGATGCCTCTGGGATTGAGCTTCAGACTCCAACAGGTCGGCTGCCGTTCCTGACAATGGCGCTTCTATGTAGCCACCGAGTAACTTCCATCTTGATCGACACATGAACCAAGTCGGCTGTAAGATTGTAACTTCTCGAAATCTTTCAAGCATCAATCGATCCTGTGATAGTGTATTTGCCCATTTGCTGTAATGCCAAGTCGAATCAGGAGGGTCTCTTTCGAATGAACTTCCAAGTAAAGTGCGACTCCTTTCGTCCTCCGAAACAGAGTTCATCATATAGTGTGTTTGTTCTGCAATTCGATGGCGATGCATGATGTCGTCACTATCCAAGAGGCACAGAAATCGGGTGCCATCTCTGGAAGACTCATAAGACAATTCAATTGCTCTGTTTCTTGCATACCCAGCCCCGCGCCCTTTGCCGTCTGAACTAGTCCCAATCAGGAGAGTCGATGGAATTCGATTCTCGTTGGTATTTGTCGCTGTCTCATCTTTGGAATATTTTTCGCTCAGAGAATTTAAGATTGTGGAACTACCATCTTGCGAGCCATCATCGTAACAACAGACATTCACACTGATTTCGTAATTGTCCATCAGCAGATTTTCGGGTATGCACTGATCCATTGCCGAGCACACGGCTTCTTTAATTGTACTTTCGGCATTGTGAACAGGAATGATGACATCCACTACAATCCCCTGTCTTTTCTTACCGCCATTCATTTCTTCATGTACTGGTATGTCACGCTCCGCAGTTTCGTTGCGCAGAGGAATCGACACCTTCGACCCTGCAATAACGTTCTATTTTCATTCGTTCATGGCAATAATTCATCAATATATTGCAAAGTATAATATGTTTACATCCAAAATGATCTAGTCCAAGCTTCCTTTACTTTTTTAAAATCAGAATCAAGGGCAAAAGGATTTTTTTTAAAAGAACGAGGACTTACCCAGCTTGCATAAAGAAAGAGTTGATGGAAAAGGCGGAATAGTGGAAAGCCGTATCCACAACATGAATTCCCTCCATGCGTGTTCTTGTCTCTATCTTCCTCCATTGGTCTCACAAATGATAAAAATGACCCAGGTTTCCAACAGTTCGTACTGGCAATGGAAGGCTATTATATGGATCTGGAAGCTGCTTTGCAATCTCAAGGGCAAGTGTGGCCACGCTTTCGAGCTATTCAATGCCTTCCCCAAGGCTATTTGAAAGGGGCCTTTGTGCATGCTGGGGTGGTCGCAAGGAATATCCGATTTGGTCAAATCAAACAGAAAGTACAATGTAAAAATGAAAGTGCTACTGCGTATACTGTACCAAAATTGTCAAAGTTGAAGGTTGACAGTGACAAGTGACAAGATGAGTCAAGGTCTTCCATATCTGTTCAGATCCTGAAGAATAATGCGCTTCACTTCAGGAATGATTTCAAGATGCACTTTTTTCTTGTACCAGTCCGGCCTTGTCCCATCCGTTACAAACGCAAGGTATTGCTGTTTGACTTGCCAAGTCAAGGTATTTGGCACATGATCAAGAGCTTCATTGAAGGCACGTTCGAAACCGGGTTTACGATACTTGATACGGTTGCCGGCGCGGGGTCCAGTGAGATTGTATACCGGTCCTACGACTTGGAGCACATCCATCAAACACTTTTGGAGTGTTTGCTTAGGGATCACACGCCGACCGCCATTCCCCCTATCCATCTCCAGTGGATAGTGCTGAAACAGTACCAACAGAGTCCACTTCAGGACCTCTTGCATGCTATCATTGTATTCAAAGAGTCCAGTCCTTGTTGTGTCTTCCATGTGGGTTCCTGAGCGATTGTCAGTACGGGTTGCATCGCGAATTGCCGAGCGTCGTCGATGTGACACCCAATAATGCTGGGATTCGTTGAGACGAGCTCGGAATCGTTCGGCTTCTAAAAAACTCTGCGATCCTTGATTTGCCATTTGACGGTGGCGTTGTGCAGTCCGTGTCCGTTGTTCCAGAAAGGTCAATCGACGTTGTTGGCAACCTGTCCGTGCAACCATGCCTCGCAAGATATCCCTTTCACGTACTTCCATCAAGCGATGACAGCTACGGCACATCATTCTACCAGGACATACAAGGGCATCTGGTTCGACACTAGCGCCATACATGCAGAAAGTATCACCTTCTTCGCTTCCAACCGAATGGCAACCTCGCGGAGGAAAATTGACAGTTTGGGGCAGTCCAGTGCACTCGAAATTGGGAAAGGACGGGCAAGGAGAATTCCAATCTAGATCTCGATTGTCACCAAGATGAATTCCACAAGCCCGAAGAAAGTTGAGGAATTCTATCAAGTAACCATCCTCCAACATTCGAAATTGAATGTACAACAAGGCGCTGACTTCCAGACCAAATCGGATATTCCTTGCGACCACCCCAGCATGCACAAAGCTCCCTTTCAAATAGCCTTGGGGAAGGCATTGAATAGCTCGAAAGCGTGGCCACACTTGCCCTTGAGATTGCAAAGCGGCTTCCAGATCCATATGATAGCCTTCCATTGCTAGTACAAACTGTTGGAAACCTGGGTCATTTTTATCATTTGTGAGACCAATGGAAGAAGATAGATACAAGAACACAAGGAGGGATTTCATGTTGTGGATACGGCTTTCCATGGTATAAGAAGTTCGAGAAGTGTTTGGAGAAAAAGAGACAAAATGCGAATGCGTCACGATGAATTTGAGATTCCTTTTTGTCCAGTAACCTTTGAGAAAGTCTTCCACTTCAAAGGATTCGCCTTCTTCAAATTCTTGATTGAAAAACGTCGGACAATGAGTCTGCAGAGCATCAATTTGACACTGTTCCACATAGTGAATGGTATGTGGCGTGTTTTCGGCAACAAGTTGCACGTACTTGGCAACAAAGGCATTCGCCAAGTCTTGACCTGTGGGGTGAATGTAGGTTCCATTTAGAATCGGATTCAAAATGGCATCAATTTGTGGCCCTTGCGGATTGGGAGGAAGTGCCAAAAGATCTTGGACAACGGTTTCAAGTAGCTCGATTCCAGGTGGTCTTTCAATGACATCTTGGTAGGTGACATTCCGTCCGCAAAAGGCGCCCTTGATGAGCAAGTACAACTTCAGAAAGTCTCCTTCTGGTAGATCCTTGAGGATGGTTCCAAGGTATTCTTCAGGAGCCATATTGTAAACCTTTGACTTTGTGGTTGCCCAAGTGAGAATCAACTTGATGATGAGATCTTCTGGAACTTCATCATTGCCAAAGAAGAAGGACTTGAATTCATTCACGACGAAATAATCCGTATCCAATTCATTGGTTTCGTCAAGTTCGTCTGGATTCTCGAGGACGACACCGTTTCTGCGGACCTTGGCGTTCTGTATCAGTTGAGACCCTGTGGTTGGCACAAGGACAAAGCGTTCCAGGACATGCACTGTGATACACCTTACAGCATTGCCTTGAATTGCACAAGCCATGAAAGCCTCATAAACGTAAAGATAGATTTCATCAATTGACACTTGCGTGTGATCAGTATGGGTTCCAAAAGATGCAAATTTTAGATTTACAATCTCCTGAATATCGTCAGCATCAATTAGCTCTTTGATCTCGTCAAGTGTCGCCAATGCCATTGCAAACGTAAAAGTCTCATTAGTAATAAAGATATGCTTCATTCGTTCCTCCCAGTTTAGTGTCTTGCCAACTTTGATTAGCGTAGGCTCCCTTTGGTTGCTTCGAAGTTGAACACAGGCGTAAACCACCAACGGGCTATTCTTGTCCAAAGTAGATGGTGAATAGCACTGTGCTCCTTTCTTGATTAGCTTTTTAAAGATACGATGCAGGATCTTAAAGAAACATACAATCTTGTCCTTGTGATTGGTTCCCTTGGAATCCGCCAAGGCTTTTCTATAGCGAACCATCCTCTTGGCTTCCTTGAGGATTTCTTTTTCATCTTGTGAAAGGATCATGTTTGGCGGATTGAATAGTTTGCCTTTCCATTCCACCAATGTTTTGGCGCTTTCATTCGAGTCTTTCAATGCATTCCGCTTCCTTTCTTCTTCTTCTTCTTCTTCCTTTTCTTCTGTGATTGATGAGACAAAGCCTTGGTGTTGTGTAGCATCACTGGAAAGGCCAGCATTGGCGGCAAGAATGACAACGTCTGCTCGTCCAGAGGAGGGTTCATTCTTGCTTTTGTTGCCGTTGTTGTTGTCGTTGACAAATGAAGCGGATCGCCTCCCTTTCTTATTGTTGGATGGCTCGGAGGCTAAATTGATGGTTTTGTGACTGGTGTGAAAAGAGCTGTTGGTTCCAACAATGTTGTTGTTGTGAAGCGAACCTGAAGATTCCATAGTGTTTAGAGCAACAAAAGAGTAAGGTTCGTGATAGTATGACTTGAATGTGGAACAATCCTCTGCATTGAATTGATATACCAAGAAGTGTGTGTGTTTGTGTTTTGAAGGAGGAGGAGCACAAATCATCCAAAAATGAAATGAGAATCCAATAGTGCGAACTCATGACGATGGTCGCGTAACGAAACGAAAACGCACAAAATAACAGTCAAAAAGACGACCCAATCATTCGAATGAATCAAAACAAAATCTTTTGCTCTATTCTCACTATTTAGATAGGATTATGATGTAGCAAGAAGCGCAACAAAACAGAAGACGAGCTCTGTGGCGCAGAGGGAGCGTGTTGGGCTCATAACCCAAAGGTCCGAGGATCGAAACCTCGTGGAGCTACTAAAGTTTTACTTGCGGGGTCTGGCTAAGGGTCAGAGGCATTGGTATGCAGTACCATTCACTTTTGTCTGGTTGAGTGATTCATGCTATCTACATTTTGGCAATCACACTATTGCACAACGCTGATATATTCCTATATCATGTCAATGCAATCGACTACAGTACAGTACCTCTAAAATTTTACCTTTGACAACAATAATAGTAATCTCCTCGGCTTCGTTCATTTCAGTCACACAGGTCAAAGGGAATCGAACCCCGTGATCGTCTTAGAGCTAGAGCAGTACTTTTATTTTTCTCACTCATAATCAATCTTGCTCGTACCGTATCGTATTGTACTGTACCTGGTACTGTACCGGTAGGTTGTTACTGTAGATGATACATAGTCCTATCACAATTACCGGTACCATATCAATAAAATATATATATTGCATTGCACCAATTTGGTTTGTATGTCATCCATTGATTAGTTCATATACAAAATCCTCTAGCTATCATAGTACAACAATCTGAAAGGTCTGAGGAAGGAGGAAACGTGCTGAAACTATGAATTACTATAATACTATGCACAGTATCGTCTTCTTCTCCTTTGCGTTTGCTCATACTATCACTTTCTGGGGCTTGCATTGCATTGATAGCCGTAGCAGGTAGGTATCGTACCAGGTACATCCGCTTCATTCATTGTCCACTACAGTATATAAATATATTGATGCAACACTTTTCATCAAGCCGACTTTCTCAAAGACAGCATGCATGGCATCAATCTTGATTTGATCTTCTTGGCTGCGTTCTGCTTGCTTTTGAATCTGGAATTGCGAGAATACAGGCCTTTGTGGGTGATTCTGATTCACAGTAGAAACAACCTTGTTCTGTGACTGCACTTCTGGTGCGCCAAACAGATTTGTTTTTGGAACTGGCGAATCTGGTGTCACCTTTTGGAACCGTCTCAGGAACGCTGGAGAAGGGCTATTCTCCATATCCGAAACGTCCGTGCTAACTTCGCTTGTATATGATGTGTTGATTCCAAGCGAATTTAGCAGGTTTTTGCTGCGTTCATTGACTGGACTTGGATTTGCGCCGACACCAACACCACCAAGACTCCTACGTTCCACTCCCGACGATTGTTGTTGTTGTTGTCTAGGTGGAAGCTGCTGTGCTCGGCTACTATTGCTGTTGCTGTTGCTGTTGGCATGAGGGGGCTGTCTAGCGTTTCTCCAAATCTTGAGAGCTGCTTGTGATTGAGCTTGTTCGTTGCTCGAGTTGCCATTGTCATTGCCACTGTCGGGCTCGTCATGAAACAGCTTTCGCTCGGTCTTTGGTGAGGACGAATCAAGACTGCGACTTGGTTGAACCCTCCATGGTAACTGATTCTTCATGGCTTGGGTACCGCTAGGACTCTGTTCCACCTTTGTATTGTTTACTTTTCGAAGCGGAGAGGAGAGATAAGTCCTTTCTACCTTGGATGGTTGTGGCTGGCCAACATTTGCATTCAATAGAGGCCTATTGACAGGGCGCATCAATCCAACCTTGATGAAAACCTCTTCGATCTGTTGGATTCGAATAGACTCTTTGGGACTTCTCTTGGATCGCATAATATCCTGGAATGAGGGTTCTGGATCTGAATTTGGATTTGAACATTGCTCATGGGAGGGATTAGGAGGACGATGGACCATTCCACCTCCATGCGATAAAGGTGCAACTGCCTCCTGATGTTCGGTTTTGCCACCAAGGTATTTCGAAAGACCAATGGTACCTGTAGACAGTCTAGTATTGCTGCTTCTACCATGGTATTCCGTCGCCGTGGTTGTGGCTCGTTCCGATGTCATATCGAAGGAATTTCGTTGATCAAAGCTGTTGCTTTTTTCTCGATCGCGCCATCCTTGCAAAAGACGGGAAGTGCTAGTTCGATTACTTTGTACTTCTGTTTCGACATCAGAAGCAACGACAGAACCTGATGATGATTCAAACGTAGAGACTCTTCCTACTACTTTCGTGTTGGGACGAAAGTCCGGGCCCCAGTTCTTCTTGCTTAGCGGATTCTGAATTCTTCCCGACATGGATTTCGCTCGTTGTGGGTGGCTACTAATACTTTGTGTTCCAGGGCTGGGTCTCACTCCAACCTTTCGTTGCATGGCCTTCAACTCTGCCTTTGCGGCTGCCGCTTTTTCTTTACTCGCATCCTCTTGTTGGACAGTATTTAGTCGCTTTGACTCGAACATTGCTCGACGCTTGGCAATGCTGCCCATTCCAGTCGGTACATCATGCTTTGCTTGACTGGTGGTAGACCCTCGCTCTTCCGTTGATGCGGAATGAGTGATGGTGGTATTGGAAGAGGAGGACGGCTGTTGCCACGGCACGTTACGTGTATTGGACCACTTGGATGATGTGTGTGTGCCTGTGGATTTTGGCTGTACTGGTACTACTGGTACTGGTTCGTGTGCATGGACACGGACATTTCCCAAGCTGTGTCTGGCTCCGTACTTCCCAAATCGATTGTTGCCAGTCGACTTTTTCTGCTGGTGTTGGTCCAACGATTGAATCGCCCTGACCAACCGAATTGCAAGCCAACGCCGAACGACACTTTGCACAAGGAGAACATCTCGATAATTTTGAAAGTATCTCATCTCTGCCACAAAGCCTCGCCAGCGAGCTTGAATCATGGCCGCAGCAAAATCAAGTACTCGTCGCACTTCTGGATCTGGTGCTACAACATACAGATCTCGGCATACAAGAAATCGTCTGACCACAGACTGCGCCATGATGATTCGGAACAGGTCATATTGGTATTGATTTCGGTAGACGAGACCTCTGGCATTCTTCTGGATGATGGTTGCGCAATAGTGCTCGATCTTGATGATATCTCGTACAAACCAACCTCGAAAGACTGATTGGATACGTATTGCCGCAAATACAAATAGTTGATACTCCATTCCCGTATTGGCCATGGATTCTTCTTCTTGTTGCAGTTGTTGCACTCGATTTCGACTTCTGCTTTGAACGCTGGTTCTTTGAACACTAGGAACCTTGACAGGTCTTGGTGTTATTGTCTTCCCTTCAATTCGTTTTCGGTTGTATCGATACTTTCGTGCCGCTGCAACTTGCACTCGTAGTTTGTCGACAAGTAGCTTAGCCAAGAACCTTCGAACAGTTGTCTGAATGACTACTGCGGCTACCGATTCGATGAATTCGCTGTAGGCAATAGACATCAAGTCCGACTCATCCGCACTTTTGGCTGGCTGTGCTGTTCGCATGTTTTGATGCTGGGGTTGGGCGGGACTTGTTCGGTTTTCGATAGGAGAAAGGGACATTCCGCTTCCATCTCGAAAGTCCACAGGCGTTGGTTCTATGAGATAGTCATGATCATTAATACTGCCTGGGTATCTCTTTCGTAGAATAGATTGGGGATTATCCTCTATTGTTCGAGGTGTAGATGCTGGTTCCAATCTATTGCTCCAGTGGACATTGGAATTATTTTGGATACTATCCATGACGGAGGTTGGCGATACTTTTGAGAAAGCACCTCCTTTGGTGCTTGGAATCTTGCTAGTGGCTAGATACTGCGAATACGAAACAGGTGCCGGGCGTTTGCTAGTATAGCTGGGAGCCACAGCGTCCGGTTTGATTTGCATTTGTGGGTTTCTTGGACGTTCCGGTCGAATCACACGAAAGCCATGATCCGATTGCGATCCATCGTGTGAAAAGGTTCTAGATTGAGCAAAACCATCGCCATAAAAATCATATTCCACATCAAAACTCCCATAATCATCCTTGCTTCTTGGTGTTGCGTTTGTCGTTGGTATCGGGTTATTGTTCTGTTGTTGCCTTCTCATGATTCCCGAATCTGCAACATATTGGCCTCTATTCTTTCTTGCGGGAGGAGGTTGGCTTTTGGATCTTGGCTGCGAGCTCTTTGAGTAAGTAGGAATCTGAGATCGAGACCTTGCCGAAGACATTGCCGAGGATAGTTTATTTGTAATGGCTTTAACTTGTTCCTTAACTGCCTTTGTTTTGGGTTTTAGCACCTGGAAAAATGAGCAACGCAAAAGGTATTATAGGTTAGGAGAACGACGAACTACAATCTATCGAAAGCCATATTATCCGGAAAGAAGAAAAACAAAGGTACTCACCATTGTACTCTTCATCACTGTGCTTCTCCAATCGCCCCCAGTGTGTTGTGACTTTTGAGATTTACTGGCTGTAGACGATGATTTCCTACTAGACGATGGAAACGATTTGGTCCCGTGCACACTTTGTGTTTGACTGCTACTATTGGTGGGTGTGGGATATGTTGGTGATGTGTCTGGAAAGGACCTTGTTCCTTGTACTTTTTGTTGTTGGGTGGCTGGGTTGTTGGGAGCAGGGTATGTTGATGATGATGGTTCGTATGGCATGTCCCATCGCCTCTTGTCATCTTCTGGACTCCATTCACCCCCAAAAGGATTGAAAAATTCTTCCTCCGTTTCTTCTTTTGAATACTTTGGAGTTTGGCGGTCGAGCGGTTGTTCCAATCGCTTTGCGCCTCCACTGCTGAAAGGATTGTGCATTTCCCGTTCAAAGTGTATTCGTTCCGTTGGCTCCTCCAGGTTCGGATCCATGAAATGATCGCCATCCTGCGTCGGAAGTTGCATTTGTGGTCCTTGATACGTCGTCGTCGTTTGTGTCGTTGTTGTTGTTGCTTGCTGCTGAGGTGGTAATCGTTGCACATCAATGTCCTGCTGGTGTTCGAGATCAAATTGTTGTTCTAGCAATTCATCTAAGAGTCGATCTTCATAGGACTTTTGCTGTTCCAAGGCCCTTGATTTACTCGAACTACTAGTACTACTGGTATTACGATATTGTGGACGAGCATCCGCACTTTTGGCTCTTCTTCGACTGGCTTGGGTTGGTTTCATATAATTTGGCACCGAAGCGCGCCCATTTCGTTCGTCCTTGTAGTGGTTGTTGGGATTGTATTCAAAATTGGAATATTGAAAGTCGTTCCCACCATAAACATGGAAGATCTCCTCTTGTTGTGGAGCTGCAAATTGAGATGCCATTGTTGATACTATGTGATATGATTGGATATGCAATGACGGCTATTGCAACACCCAATATGTACTTTTTGGTTTGATTTTTAGCATTTAGATGGGCCGTTACCGATCGGTTCAAAAATTCCAAGAGGGGATCAGTTGGACTCAGTTTGGCTCTTGTTTGAAAATATGTTAACCTACAGATATGAGGAATACTTTAAGATGATAAAAATAGAATCTAAGAATGTACCATGTACAGTAGTGTTCGAAATAGTCGATAGATGCGGTAGAAGTATGTTGGTTGATGAGGTTGTTGTCATACAATATAGGTCCTATATTATTATTTAATATCAATTACACTCGTTCTTGAATCCAATCCAACATGTCCTTTTTGATTTCATCAAAGAGCGGAGATGGCTCGCACAAGAGTCCATGGAGTGCGGGATAATGTTTCTTGGTCTTGTCCGTGGTAGACGGCGTTTGTTCAAACAGCTTTTCGGATCCAGCATTCTTGACGACCACATCTTCGTCTGCCACCAGGATCAAATAGGGCGTCTCAATCTTGGAAAATTGTTCTGCAATGTTGTGGGTAATGTCGACACAGGCCAGTGCACTCGACGTCTTGAGTTTGGCTCCCGAGACGGTCAGTGGATCCTCGTCACATTCCTTTCTTTTTTGTTCGTCCCGGTATTGTTTGATGGAATCGGTTGCCGAGGAAGGAATCAAGGCCATGGTGGGAACCACACAGGAAAGTCCATATAGGGCAAATCGTTCGATAGAAGTAACATTTAATTGTAACATGGGTGCGAGTAATAGAACACCGGCAATGGCATCTTTGGGCATGGTTTGAGCGACCGATAAAGCAATGGCGCCTCCCATGGAGGAACCGACCAAGAATAGTTTGGGTTTTGTTGCAGCGTCAGAAAACAAACCAGTCGCATAGTCGACCATGGCCTTGCCATCCTGTACCAAAATTTCGGCCGATTCAATCAATCCACGGTCTCCAGGAGACTTGCCATGACCCGGGAAATCTACCGAGATGGCAGCATACCCTTCCTCGGATAAAAACTCGGCGGCGTAGCGAACCGTAGGATAATTGCCGTGTGCAAGGAACCCATGGAAAATGATCATCAAGGCTTTGGGTGGTTTGGATGGATCGAGGTTCCATTGATTGACGTGACAGTCCATGCCGCGAATCTTGGCGGTAGCAGTTGTCATGTTTGTTTGTGCTGTATTGTTGTTGTAAAGGGGAGCTTGTCTCTACAATGGACACTGTTGTACCGGTACGATGATGAAGAATGAATTGTTTTGTTTGAGAGGACGATTTCGATGCGAAAGGATCTGTGACTCATTCGCATTCGTGACTGAAATCCTTCCAGAAAATAACACCATCAAAATCCATAATATTGCCTCATCTGTGCATCCATTCGTTCCTCGATTGTTCTGCTTCTGCTTCTACTTCCTAGTTATTGCTTCCTTCCATGAGACACTATAAAGTCGGACATGAAGAGAAGACACACTTGCCAGGAATCGGAAGAAAAATGGAAACAACTGTTGACATTGTCACAGTTTGGAACCAAACACCACCTTCCAATGTCAATGCCAATGTCAATGCCAATGGGCAACAACAAGAACGACGACGACGACGACGATCCTCAAGCCGATAACAACCACAACAATAGCAACAACGGATTTTTTGATTGCCAAGGGATGGAGGCTCCCACTACAAAAACTTTAGTCGATGGGGTGCTGGAAGAATTTACCGCCAAGTGGAGAGCCTTGGACGCTCGTCGTATTCTCATCGACAACGATCAAAACGATAATAATAACACTGATTCCAAGGAAATGCCACCGCCACCACCCAAACGAAAATATCGTCGAGGAGGCTGGGAACATACGCAAGAGCAACTATTGACATTGCCACCAAATTTTGACTACACTACTTCCAACGATCGTCCTCCATCGCCTAGTCCAAACGACAAACACGACAAGGTCATTGATTTGCTCAATCCGACCCAACATTATTCCTATCACCAAGAATTGTGGAAGTTGTTTCAACAAATTCCAACTCTGGAAGATTTATTGGACGAATCCAGAGCCAATGCGCAAATTCCCAATTCTTTGGCAGTACATTCCGAAATGCAAAAGGGCAACCAATTGGTTCATAGGATGGATGCCCATGCACTTTGTCGATTGCGCATGTCCCATCGGCACGGATTGCCTCCACCGCCCATAACAACAACAACAACAACAACAACTTGTCTTGACGATGATAATAATAACAACAACAACAAAATGGTGGGGACCATTCGGTTCGAATTTTGGCGGCGACAACCAAAGCGAGGCCCGGGTCCGGATCCTCGGCGAATGGTCTTGGAGTTTCTGTCGTCGCAAACCTTGTTGGATGTCCATCATGCCATTGTAGGCATGACGGAGGATGATGATTGGACAGCATCTCAAAAGGATGATACTAATGATGCAGGCTGCTTTTTCATTGAAGAGACCTTTTATACAACCAATGGAAGAGAAAAAGACGATGATGAACGCCGAGCTAACAACGATGAGAATACTCAGAACGCTGCAATGACAACGGCAAACAGTACTGTTGGCGGTGCTGCTGCCGCCAATACGACCAATCGTCCAGATGAAAATGGTACGCCAGCGGCGACAAGTGTCGCGGCTCTTGCAGAAAATGATGACAACAACGGTGACAATACTGGTGATGGTACAGCTTATAATAATGCTAGTGCTACCGCTAGTAGCAATGATGCTGGAATGGATTACGTGACCACAATCGCCCAATGGCTCGATGGTGGTGGAATTCCCAATCCTACGCGGCGACAGTACCTAGGAATCGCCACGAGCAATCGATTTCGGAGTAGTACCCCCATGAAAGACGCCATTTTGAAAGACATTCCATTTCGATTGGGTGTGCGATATTATCATGTCATGCATGGGGATGTCGAGTGTTCGGTAATGGTGACCGACAAGCGTCTCGTATCAGAGCCATCAGCAGGAGCCAACACTAATATTCCCAATAACAAGACACCGCAACAATATCCAATCATTCATGACATTTGGGTGCCCAACTATCCGGTCCCCATTTGTGAGGCTTGTGATCGGTTTGCGGCAGTCTATGTGTACTTTCATAGAGGGACGCCAGCACAAAAGTATCAAGATGGAGATCCCAAAGGACTTTGTGACAATTGTTGCAAAGCTTTGAAACTGTTGGAAAAGGAGGAGGCTCGGGGTGCCCTCCAACTTTATCATGTTTGGAAAAACAAGTTTGAATTATCCACCGCCATGGTGCGAAGCGAACAATGTCGATTCTTCTAGGTAGCTAGCGCGATGACGATGATGCGTTGATACCCAGTTTGGTTCGATCGCTCACAGTGCGAATCAATTCATCTCTGATTTGTTTCGTCTTTGCGGGATTCAAAGTAAAGGATCTCCAAGCGATCCATTGCAAAATCGAAAACATCAAGGGTGGCCATATCAGCAATCGAAAGAGAATCTCTCGCACATGATCGGATCCATGCTCGGATTCTTCCAAGGAAATTTCGGAATCACCCAAACTGGACGCAGCAATGATTGGTAACATGTAGGCGGCCGGTTTGCAAAAGAGAGCATTGACACCCATGAAGAGACCAGCCAAAGAGGGTTGATCGAACCGTTGTTCTGATGCATGGACTCTCTTCATTTCGAGGACCATATCCGACATGACTAAATGGAAACCAGCCGACTGCACAGCACCAGTGATTGTTGGATATACCAACAGGAAGAAAATGATATGGTCTGTCGATTGATGATCTGCTAGCAGGAGCATGCCACAACATAGTCCAATATTTGCAGCAAACAGAATTGGATAGACCCTATGGTAACCAAAGGTTCGGATTGGAATGTAGGTCAAGACACCACAGATGAGTCCAGCAGGTGGAATGGCGGACAAAATCCAATCGCAATAGTCTCTGGACATTCCAGCGTCAAATACTAGCCGATCTATAAAGGTCTTTAAGAAGGCATTGACAAAGCCCACCTGACTTTCCAAAAGTAGTTCCATCTTGATCCAGGACCAAAAGTTCTTGTGATTCCAAAGATCTGTGATAGCTTGCCTCAGCTTGAGTTGCTTCGGTCTTGGACCGGAAAACGGACCCGAAAACATTAGGACAGGTTCCGTGGTGGTATCATCTTCATCCTTTTCTTTTCTGCGTTCGGCTTTTTTGCGCTCGGAACGAATGGCATGCTTGGCCAAGACTTGCGAGGTGCAGAACATTAATGCTGAGACGCTCGCCAAGAACTTTAAGAATCTCTGAAAGCGATGCATATTTTCCTCGTCGAATACTTCCAATCCAATGCGAGCGACAAACAATCCCACCGTCAAATTGGCAACCTGGCTCGAAGCCATGAACCATATCCGCTCCTTGTCTGTCATGAGATGATTGTCCGTCACCAAGGATCCGAGCAACACTTTGTTGAACCCAGATATCGTGTCGTAGAGTGAAATGGATAAGACAAAATGGGCTCCATCCCAAAACCGAGTCAAGGGCTCCTTCCAACGAAAAAATGGAGCCAAAAAGGCCAAGGCAAACAAGATTCCTGACACACCAATCAAATCACTCCGTCTTCCTCGGCTTGCCAACGAGTCCAACAACCAGGCACCCAAAAACACAGTGGTGGTATTGATCAAGGAAAATATCAGGTTCCCCGTGGAAAAGGTCTCCAGCGGCAGCCGGTAGGCTCGTAGAAAGACGTCGACATGAAACAAATCAAAGACTGTGATCAGCAGAAAGGAAGCCATCCCTGCAATATTGAGTGCCAGCAAGAACTGTTGTGATTGTGTGTGGTAGGCTGTGGCGTCACTACCAATCACTCGTCGACACGGTGAAGTTGCATCATCCCTTTTCGAAGGTGTCGGTGAGTTATCTCTGCTGCGATTCACGACTCGTTGGTGAGTTGTGTGCAGTGGTAGTCGATCCCTGAATATATTCTGGTCGTCCATCTTTGCTTCTTTCTTCTTTGACTTTGTCTTTCGTCTTGACGATGTGTGTTTGAAAAAAGTTGAACACGATCCGCGTGCAATGATTTTTAAAAAAAATGCGACCGGTGAAAGGACGCACTACGGTCACAATGGACAATGGTAAAATGATTAAAAAATGAAAACTGCTTACGGGGACTATCCTTTGCAGACAATATGGCAATGAAAATAGAAAAGTTATTTATTATTGATAAACTTCATGTCTAATGGTACAATCTACATGTCCCTCTTCTCCAAGGATCAAACTGTTTTTTAAGCGATAGATGGCAATGAAGGAGTATCCTGCTGTTCACCATCCAATTGGACATCCTCCAATCCAATGTCATCTAGAATACCAGTAACTGTTTGTCTGTTCTCCTCTGCTGCCTTTAGCGTGCGCCTTTTTCTGCTAGCGCGCATTGCCACCACCGAACCTAGAATGGCAAGAGGCATCAAAAGTATCGCCAAGAAGTGCCCAAACAAGATTCCTGATCGTGCAGTTTCATCTACAGGTTCATATTGGCAGGGAGCTGCATGTTTTGCGTACGCTCCATCCTCCCAGATACCGCCAACTCCTTTGCAAGTGACCCCCATGCACTGGTAGTTTCTTTCAAAGGCTTCCTTGACAGCAGGAAAGTCAATCTCCTTGTGAACATCATCACCATTCTCGATACCAAGATTTTCGTAAATGATGCTCGCATCACCTTCACTACAATGATGAACGATCGGAAGAACAGATGCAGCGAAAGAAGCAGCGCGGACTTTCTTGGTTGCCTGATCTCCGCTGCTCAATTTACCGCTGTCTCTTCCTTCAGCATATGCAGTGAATAGAGTTGCCTGGATAAGTGGAATCGTCATGGCTTTGACAATCTCCTCTTTGGATATTCTTGCATTCTTGCAATCTTTTTGGAGAATGTACGATTGACCTAGTTTGAAATGATGGATAGCCTTGTTGTTTGCGAAGGAGGTCCCAACACGCATGGAACCATCAATGCCACAAGAACGAAATGTCCGGCACATGACATCTGCGAATGCGTACAAGAGGATTCCCTCATCTTGGAGACTACCGGCGTGAAATGCGACGGCCTGGTCCCAATTATGAACCGCATCATATTTACATCCATCATCATTGCAAGGTACTTCACAAGTATCTAGGGCACTTTCCATCATCCGAATGGTATACATCCAAATGTTCATGAATTTTGTGGCGATTTGCACGGCAGCTGAAAGAGAAGAAACGAATATGATAAGAATCTGTTTCGACCTATTACCGTCGAAGAACCATTATTGATTCACTTACGCTCCAGGGCTTTCTTTCCAACTTCCGAAAAATCAATATTTCCGCGATCAAAGGAAGTGCTTTTCTCAAAGAAAGCAGCTTGGATCCACTTGTCCGCGTAATCATATTCACCATAGTAGTTGACGAATTTGGCAAAATCATTGTACGGACAGTTCTTCCCGCATGCCGCCATTTCCTCTTCGGCAAACAAACTGAACCTTTGGATTGTGCGTCCATTGAAATTGTCAAATTGACTATTGTATGAATATTCGAAATGTATGTCGGAATCCAACACCCTAAGTTCTCCAGAATCAGCAAAACAGCCATCTGTCATTTCCAAATCCATCGAAACTAGACCTCCAACTTGACAGTTGCGATTAGATTCCATCGTCTTGGGAGGATATTGAATCAAAGCTTCGTCATCGTTGGGACCCAAGCCAAGGAGAAGAGTTCCATAGACTTGGTTACCCAAGACACTCTTTCCAACCACCTCAGTTCCTGAAGGAATGGCTACAGTATTTACATCTATATTCGAGTCAATAATATTGACTCTAGCAATACTTTGGGAGTTTCCACCTTGCTCGTAAATTTTCTTGACGTTCTCGAGACGACCAAGTGCCAACATCAAGTCGATCTTCTGTTGATCAATGTCTATCGCAGCATGGTCTGTAACTCTTGTTTGGGCCTCGTAGCCCACAAAAAATTCAGCTGAAGATACATATGGCACCAGAAAGGCGATAATCGTGAATTGCAAAGTTGCCTTCATGGTGTATTCGGCAGATATCGATGATTGCGGCTAGGAGTTGTATTTTGAAAGCGGATTTTGTGGTGAGGTTGACAACGGCAGGCACGGCACGCTCTCCATCAGGCAAACGGCACAACAAAAAACGGTCTTTCCATTTTGGGGGTAGGGGGTTATGCGTACCATATCAGGGGATGATTGACTAAGTCTGATGTCATCCTCATAAAAAGAAGAAGTTCGAAGTCAAAATATCCATCAACCATCCAACCAGGCAACAAGAGACACAAAGTCACCCATGGCGGTGACGAGATGATATCCAATTTCATCCTTGTCCTTTCTACAATAGGATATTGTGTCCTAGTTGAAGCATTCTCGTCTCCCAATCCAGTGAATGGAGCTCCAGTCCAACAAGCATCTTCTGGAATCGACCAGCTCCTGACGCAATCATTGCTAGCATCTTCCACCGCTTCGATTCACGTTGGTGGGTTAACTACGGCCTCGAATGGGGTACAGATATGGCGTCATGCCTTGGCAAAAGGTCGGGCACCCACAGATTATGACTTCTCAATAATCAACGAGCCGTGGCCTGCGGAGCCACTCTACTCGGCAGTTTGTCAGAAATTGTTGGACCTGGAACTTCCTCGATTTGCGTTGCGACATCCTGAAACGATTACTTCCATCCTCATCTCTTTGATTCGAATCACAATCCAATACATGGAAACGACTCACAGTCTAAATCGCGTCGAAGAAGACACAAGCGAGGAGATGTCAGAAAGCAGCGACGGCTACCAGAGTGACAACACCGAGGAAGAGAATGCAATTGACACTTTTTCTTTTGAAGATGCTAGAGTCGATTTGGATGAAATCGCAGAGGAAATTTCGAATCTGCTTTCCGATGAATGGAGTGGTGTTATTGGTGGAGTTAGTATCTTGGACCAACTTTTTGGCTTCGATCACGGCCTTCTTAGTGTCAGTACAACCTCGGATTTAGGCTCAGCGAACAGTTTTGGATTACAAGACGGTATCTGGCAGAATACTGGATGGCAAGTGGTACAGCAGTTGCAAGCTGAGATCTCGAACATGCCTGAGCTTTTGGATTTCTTGAAAGTGATTGGAAGAAGACCAACGGTTGAAAACAGCGACAAGATGCAACTTTTTTCTCCAAGGAAGCCAAAGGCGGACGGTTCGATGGGGGCACAATTTGATCCTATAGAGAAAGATTTTATGAACGGATTAACGTATTCTGATAGCTTTTCGGAGATGCTGCCTTCTGAAGCGATGCTACTTCGAGGGTCACATCCAGTCTTGAGACGGCTGTTCTTGGCCAAGAAGGTTCAGTCAAAATTGTTGAGTTACCAAATGTCTGGCTGGGCTGACATTCCAAGCATTCCGCAAACAAGGCCAATCTATACCAAGCGATTGCCTAGTGCACCTGGAGGACCAATAACTCTGTGTTTGGATACATCGTATTCCATGGAGGGAAGAAGAGAAATTCTTTCAAAAGCAGTTGTCTTGGCTTGCGTATCACAAGCGCACAAGCAGGGACGGAGGTGCCAAGTTGTCGCCTTTTCCAACGAGCGGGATGTCATGGAATCAGGAGAAATAACCGCTGATCCTACGGGAATCCATCGTTTATTGGAGTTTTTATCACATAGCTTTGGAGGAGGGACCGACGTTACTGGCGCTTTAAAACACGTCATGAAAACCCTTGACAACGATGAAATGGCAGATGCTGACATTGTGCTCATTTCAGATGGTGAGATCCCAGATCCTCCCATCCCCTTAGAGCTTATGACTCAGCTTGAAAGCCTTACAGTACGGAGAGGGGTTCAAGTTCATGGCCTACTCGTTGGCAAACAAGAGAGCATACCACTTTCAAAGATTTGCTCAGAGACTTATGACTTTTTGTTTGAATACGAATCGATGGGACTACTCGGAGGCTCTCATCCACGTGATGTTGAACTCTATTCTACTCCCTTTCATTCGTCGAGTATAGGGCGATCAGGAAGAACGAGGAACTTCTTCAATTCGAGGAGAACACAGAGAAGAGGAGGAGCAATTGCAGCAAAGAGGCCATCGTATGACGACGACGGAGGACGGAGGACAAAAAAGCGAAAGGGAGAGTTTGATGATGACGATGAAGACTACGTCAATGGATGGGACGACAAAGAAACTGAAGTGTTGTCGACAAAAAGCCCAAACGCATCTCTAGATTCAGGGCAGGCCTATTTGGATGAAGTGAACAAAGCTGTTCAGATCCTCAATGACCAGGCTAAATCATTTGTGAATTCAAAGCGATGGAATGAAGAGCAACTGGTAGCAGAGAGAAATGACGAGCAATCATGCTGGAGATATCAACCTAAGCTTCAAGCCGCAATCGACATGATAGGCGAGGGTTTAGTCGAAAGACAGGATGAAAGTCGCCTAGTGGTTCTATCTATGCTTGCAGACGAGCACATATTACTTCTTGGAGTCCCTGGAACGGGGAAGAGTGTCCTTGGTCGTCGCCTGGCTCGACTCTGTAATGGAAGATTCTTTCAGCGACTGCTGACTCGATTCACCACGCCGGATGAATTGTTTGGTCCTTTGTCTTTGCAAGCACTAGAGAACGACGAGTACCGTCGATGTACAGCTGGATTTCTTCCGACTGCTACAGTTGCATTTTTGGACGAGATTTTCAAGGCCAATAGCGCCATCCTCAACACTCTATTGACCATTCTAAATGAACGAAAATTTGACAATGCTGGCGGCCAAGAAGATTGCCCTATACGGTGTGTTGTTGGCGCATCTAATGAATTGCCCGAAAGCGACGAGCTTGTTGCTTTGTATGATCGATTTCTCATCCGGAAGGAAGTGACACCCGTATCAGACGAAGGCGTGATGACATTGCTTTCATTGCGAAACCCAGCTGGTACAGCGCCTTGTGATTCCAATGACCAGTCCTCTTGCGATGTTTTGATTTCAAATGACCTGCAAGAAATCACAGACAAGCTATCAACTGCTGCAAATTTAGTGGCGATGGAAGATCATGTTTGCCGTGTCATTGTGGGTCTGAGAACATATTTGAGGGACGAACTATCAGTTCAGATCAGTGATAGAAGGCTACTGAAGGCTGCACAACTCCTTAGACTCAGTGCAGCGTCACATGGACGCCAAAACGTTGACACGGTGGATTGTCTTTTGCTCCAACATTGCATGTGGCAACTTCCAGAAGAGAAAAAGAGCGTGACGGAATGGTTGCTGGAAAATTTGACCCCTGGTACTGATATGCAGCAGTTTCGTTACTTGCTTGAGAATCTTCGCAAAGAAATACAAACTTCGATACGAAAGACATCTGGGGATATCTCAGGTGACTATGGAGCTCGGGAAGCTGATTTGACAGTCATTGAAGACCTTCGAAAAGAGATCGAGAAGATCGTTGCTTTGTTACAGTGGCACCACAAAGATCTGCTGCGGCATATTCAATTGCTTCAAGACTCATCCTCGTTTCTTTGGATTGATCCGGAAGAGCTCATGAGCGCAAAACAACTCATGTTGCCTAGGGCGGAAGCACTATCCGTTCAAGTGGAAAAAGTGTTGATCGATGCAGTATCTCTTCAACTATCGATAACCAATGAACCGAACGACATCTCTCCAGAACACCGCCTTTCCGTGATTGAGGAGCTATGGGATGAAGAAGCTGCTCAACGGATTCAGTTCACCAAAGAAGAATTGGACTTGGACATGAGGGAGGCCAAGGCTAAGTACGACCTCGAGACATTTCGAAGTTGGAAGCGAGCAAAGAAGAAGGCTCAAAAGTAGATTGCTTATTTCATCATTGTGGTGGGATCATGTAACGCTCGATATCTAGTCACTGCTTGCCAAAATTCTCATCTTGCACACTTTGTCTTCCGTTTGTTGAATCTTGGTCGTTGGTCGCTAATTTTACATCGGTGGGAATGACATCTGCACGTGTCATTCTAGTGCTTCGACTAAGATTCCACATAAATATCGTGGCGGGCCGGATTCTTCACATATCTATTTTCGTTATGAAACACGAGCAAAACAGCTTATTTAGGAGGCACGATTGTCTGGCACAATAAAATCAGGCTTCCGACAACCTCGAGCTTCTTCAGCAAAGGTGCATTACAATTTAATCACCACACCACATCCATCAACAATCATGAAGATCTTGGCATCAGCTTTGTCAATTTTCCACCTCCTGAGCTTTTGCGGTGGATATGAGAGCATTCATTCATACACACCGATGTCGTTGGTAACAGACTCTGTAAGTTGAAAGGAAATGAAAACGGCTTCTGATTCAACCCGTAGATCTTTAGACAAGATGAGCTCAACCCTTATTTTGCAATCTCAGGCGGCAATCGATCAAGACCTCCACGTGATTCATCTTGAATTGAAGAAGGAGACACAACGTGGATGGACCAACGCAGAAAAAATCTACCGCGAAGGTGCATTCAGTAAACCAGTTGCCAAAATTTTGCTCAATTCGCCTCTAGAAGATGATCTCCCTGCTAAAACTACAGTAAAAGGAGTTGACACTAGTGGATTCCCAGTCTCTGGAACGCTATTCAAGGAAGCAAAGGTTGATGAAAGAGAATTGATGATTCAATACGATATCAGTGAAGTTCAAGCAAATTATGTTAACTGCCAGGTTGGCGGAAACCCTGCTCCAAATGTCGGTGGATGCTTCAATTCCACTGGAAACTTGACAGTGAATGGCGCTGTTCTACCCTATGATTATGACATTTACAAGCACAACGTCAATGAGCGTACTATTGCACACATGAGTATTGACGCAGAGGAGAAAATGTGGAAATGCGACAACTGCCCATTCCCCGAGTATCAAATGTTCTACAACTACTTTGGAGAATTCAACTATGCGGACCGAATTCTCACACACGCCTTTCGTGGGGAGCAAACCTACTTGAAGCATGGAAATATGGACTTCGGGTACTACACAGAATACGCTCTTACAGAATTTCTACACAAGGGTATGTCATATTTGAACATTTGGATGTGGACTATCCGACAGATGGAGCATGCCCTTGCCGAGTGCGAGGAGTCCAAATTAGATGAGGGCGTTCATTACTGGGATGAAGCGGTTGCGTTTTACACGGGGTCGCGAAGTCTTATTCCAAACAGAGATGGCAACTTGATTTGGCATCAAGCAATGTTGCGATGCGACGAATTTATGACTTGCGGACCAAATGCCGACCAACGAGATGAAGAACCATATGTAAACATTGAAGCATTCAAACATTTCAATGAAGGGCAACTTAACATTGTAAATGGAAAATGCAAGCTAGCCAGAAAGAACAAAGAGCGCATCGTCACAATGATGCTCATCCCTTTGATTCAAGGAAATCTTCGATACTCTCATATCATTGCACACGAAGATAAGTTCTACGAGAAGCACGGTGCAGAAGCTACGCTCTACGCCTTGGCCACTCTCCCATTCGTCCATGACTGTAACCCAAAGAATGCAGAAATCATTTATCAAAACTTGAAATCGAAGAATACCGCCAACGTGGACTACACTGCTGTCAAACAAGCATTCGAGGGGACATACGAATGTTTGAATATTAAGTGTTACGAGATTGGAGGTATCTGGGAGAAGAGCATCAATGATTACAAGTATGATGCTTTCCCATGCGGACTGCGGGACGACACGGCTTTCTGGATGGTCATTGGCGGTTCGGCAGGAGGACTGGTGCTCCTTTCGATAATGGGTTTGGTATTCCTTCGCATGAGACGCACGAAGAACACACGGGCGAAAACAATTGAATCTCTTGAAGAGGGTGATATGGAAGATATCCCAATTGGAGGTGATAGTGACAAGGTCATTACATAGACATGGAGTTTTTGTGCGAAGGGACAAAGGCCCCGTAGAGTTACAGGTCTCCAATTTTATAAAGTGTAATAGATATTTTTTGTAGGATGAAAGCCAGTTGGGAAATTCTCAGATGTTCATTTATGATTCTATTCTACTCGCAATGATATTGCACTGACTCTGGTGTCTTGCTTCAAGGCTTCCCTCATCTCTTCGCGAGGTCCCTTCAATTCAGCATACTTTTTAGGATACAACCTTCTGTTCTTTCTTCCCATTAATGACACATTGATGCCATTGGGGTCCTTATTTTCACTATTGACACTTTCGATATCGAGCGGCGACCACTCACTAAAAGGATTGCACCGAAGCTCTTCGCCATTCCGTCCAAACTCCTCTTCCCATTCTCTGAGAATTTCGGCCTCATGAGATTTCAAGTACGCTGCCGCGTCCTCTTCGCTGATCTCAATACCTTCTGGCAAAGCACCGGTCGCTATATCTCCATTAACTCCGCGAGGTCCCGGTTGATCATCCGGCCATGTATTGAAGAGCAGAACTGATCGTTCAATCTCTTCATCCTCTTCGTCGTCAGCATCATCATCTTCTTCGTCCCATTCCTCGTCGTCTTCGGTCTCGCTTTCTTCCTTTTCGCAGTCCTCTTCCTCAGTCCTTAGTGCCTTTTCGTCTTCCAAACTTAGTAGCCATCGATCTGGCGGATTTGGAACGGCGTGCATCGCATTTCCTGGAAATCTCAGCAGCCGACCCTCCACGGCAGGAACCACCACCAAGTCCTTTTCTCTTCCTTCACCGTTGTCTTCTGTTAGCCCCCAACCGTTTTGCTCTTTGGGAAAGACGCAAGTAGGACCGTGTAGACCTGGTTTTACTATAAGGTACAGAACATGCCCTACCAGGGGACATCTCACTTCACCTTCGTCTTCTAGCATTGCTTCGTCAATATCAGCATGAGCATCAATGTTCATGTACTCGTCTCGTGACCAGTACTCAACTCGTTTGGTATTATCGCCCAATTCAATCAAAGCAGAGTCGATGGCATGTTCGATGGGGGTAAGTGGTTTCTCATTGTGTGGAGGGCGAGTGAAGAAACTGCTACCATCATTCGTTCGTTCATAGTGTTCGTCTGCGAGGTAGTGAAGCATTCCGCAAGATTCTAGGCTGAAGGCATTTTCATAGACGTGAACAAGATTGTTGTTTACAGACTCTTGTTCGTCATTAGAGATGGAAGCCAAGGAGGTACCAGTTCTTCTTCTCGTTGGCGGCGCAGCTGTTGAAAATGCTGATATTTCAATGATCGGCAGCCATAATGACGATAGAAGTAAGGCTGGACATACGTCTCGTATTCTCATCACATCCAAATTGATCGAAAGTAGATCAGTAGGGGCTCAAGGTTTTAATCTATTTGGTGAATCGATATGGTTTCCTTCCAATCGTTGCTGAAGAGAAAATGATTATGTGGGAGTGCGTGCTATGATCAGTGTTGATGGATGAACATCACCCATCACAAATTCGAAATTGAGATGCCGTACACGTACGCATGTGGGACGGGCATGATGGGCGGGATTTAGACGGGCTGATGAGGCGCGCGACGGGATGGAATTCAAATGGCGGATGTTCGACCCATATGACTGGTATTGTCCAACGGATACAAAACATGATACCATCTACCGGTACTGTATAATGCAGGTGCGCCTTGGTGCTGTTGTTGCCTTTCCCACCGACGACCTGCTATCGACAATGAGCGCATCAAGACTCTCAGAAGAATCACCATTAACATGAAGTCTCCATTGCTGGGTCTTTTACTTATCCCTGTTTGCACCGGCCATTCGAATCATGGTGAAGGCACCACCATGATCAATAACGACAAGAAATCAACTCGCAGACGACGGAACCTCGTGGAATCCATTCGCACATATATTCCAAGGTCGGAAGTGGCAGATGCCGTAAGTTAGCAAAAC
The DNA here is from genome assembly GCA_933822405.4 of Cylindrotheca closterium. Classification (NCBI taxonomy): domain Eukaryota; phylum Bacillariophyta; class Bacillariophyceae; order Bacillariales; family Bacillariaceae; genus Cylindrotheca; species Cylindrotheca closterium. The sequence goes on along the minus strand of CAKOGP040000191.1, from coordinate 52,896 downwards.
TAAGAGAGAAGCCGTGACAAAAAAAGGACCATGATAATTGCTCACCCATCATATGTTTCTTCTTGTCCCTTTCATAATATAAGGCTGCCGTCGATTTGGATGTTCATGCCATCAAAAATGAGTTGGGGAAACTGGACGACGAAGGATGGACCAACGCCATGGCCATTTACCACCAAGGTGCCTTTAGTAAACCAATTGCTACAGTTACGCTGATAAAACCACTCCAAGACTCCATATCCTCGGGGAAAACAGTGGTGGGAATCGCAATGGATGGATCGGAAATCGTGGGGGAAACAATTGGAAATGTGGGTGTGAACGAGACTATCATTCGGATAGTATACGACAATGATATCACGGAGACTGGCCATACGCATTGCAGTGTAGGGGGGAATCCGTCTCCGATCGTCGATGGATGTAAGTAACCAGTCGCAGATAGGACATCCTGATTTCTGCTGAAGGACGTAGTGGTATTCTCAGTTTATTCTATACTCACCATCATTTTCCATCCAATACTCTTTCAGGCTTGCAATTTGAGGGTAACATTACTATTGACGACGACCAAAGTTTCCAGTATACTTACAATGTTTCAGAATCCAATCACAATGATCACACTCTCCTCGAATTGAGCACACATGCCAAGTCTCGCATGTGGAGTTGCAGTCACTGCCCGTTTCGAACCTTTTCCAAATATTACAATTACTTTGGCGAATTCGACTATGCCGATCGCATCATCCAGGATGCCTTTCGTGGACAAGAAATGGAGTTGGACAATGGCAATATGGATTTGGGATACTACTCCAAATATGGATTGAAAGGTACGAAGACGAGTCGTTGATGTTTTGGGATTTCCAATAAGGACCATGCATTCATGCATTCATTCATTCATTCCTCACTGTTATTGTCCGTTCATTTATTCATTCATTCATTCATTGATATTTGTTTCTAATAGAGTTCATTTCCAAGGCCATTTCCTATCTTAGCATTTGGATGTACACCATTCGCCAACTGGAACAAGCCGTGGCAGACTGTGAAAAGGGAGAATTTCTACAGGCGGTACACTTTTGGGACGAAGCCGTTGCCATGTACACGGGATCTCGGGGTATGAATGAAGGGGACAATAGTAGCAATAATGGAGATTTGATGTTGCACCAAGCCGATTTGCGGTGTCAAGAATTTAATACCTGCGGTGCCTCGAGTGACAGCCGCACGGGCCAATCCTACGTCAATTTGCAAGTGTTTGCCCACTTTGCCGACGGCCAATACAGTTTGCTGCACAATCGGTGCGAACAAGCTGCCCAGAACAAACAAGAGATTATCCGTCTCATGACCATTCCGTTAGTGCAAGCCACCTTGCGGTATGCTCACATCATTGCGCACGAAACCTATTTCAATGAAAAGCATGGTTCCCAAGCATCCTTGTACGCGCTTTCGATACTTCCCTTGGTGCACGACTGCAGTCCTCCAGATGCTGCTGTTTTGTACCAGGAATTAAAATCCAAGAATACTGCCGACGTAAATTTTGGGGCCGTCCAACAAGCCTTGGAGAATACCTACTCGTGTTTGAATATTCAATGTTCCGAAATTGGTGGCATTTGGGACGAAACGATTGGGGATTACAAGTACGATGCCTATCCCTGTGGAGCAGCAGCCCAAGGAACGGCGGGCAACTTTCTAGATGCCGTATTAGGTGGAGCCATTGGAGGCCTGGTCTTTTTGACGGCCCTGGGAGTGTGGACGTGGCGGCGGAACAAGCTGTTGAAAAAAGAAGA
>CAKOGP040000191.1:31710-51117 GCA_933822405.4 Cylindrotheca closterium | reverse complement strand
CAGCAGCCCAAGGAACGGCGGGCAACTTTCTAGATGCCGTATTAGGTGGAGCCATTGGAGGCCTGGTCTTTTTGACGGCCCTGGGAGTGTGGACGTGGCGGCGGAACAAGCTGTTGAAAAAAGAAGACGGAGAATACTCCAGTAGTACTAGTACTAGCAATTACTGGCAAGACGATGCTGGCGATGGCAAAGAAGGAGGCTTCCGAGATGAACCCAAGTACGTGGACACTCCTAAAATGGAGACATCCCAGAAGCTACAGGATGTGTTGACCCACAGTGTGGTAGGTGATCAAGAAGAAGAACACGAGGATGAGAACAGCACCAACTGGCAAGACGAAGAAGAGGTCGACTTTGGGGAGGAGTCCGAGTCCGAGTCCTCGTCCGAGGAGGACAACGACGAAGAATTTCCAGAGGATGAAGCCACGTACTCGGGCAATCACAAAAGGTCATCCAATAGCTACGAGGTTTGAATATTTGGAAGCATAATATATGCGGTATTCATGGAATGAATCCAAGTAATATGTTGCAACACTTAGCGGAATACCGTTAGGTCCAGGTTTGGTTCTCCTGTGACGTCACGTGTTGATCGATCTAGTCAAAGCAAAGAGTCATGCTTTTTTCAATCAAATTCTGCCGCAGTCTTCTTACAGAAACCCATTTCTACGCATTTTCACGTAGATTATAGTACCAATCCCGAAGAGACGCTACGGAATTCGTTGAGATTGACACGAGCAAACGAAGAAAATACAAGACACTCGTGTGTGTCACTTTCGATACATAATCAAGAAAAGACATACAAACACAGCTAAACTACAATACACTCTAGTAGTAGTAATCAATAGACTCCAAACAGGTCCATTACAATGCCAGTTACAGCAGCCATGCACCATCTAAGAGCTTGGCGTGACCGTCAACGAGCCCGTCAGGATCATGAACGCATCAACACGGAGGAGGAGGAGGAAGAAGACGAGATTGTCATGACACATCCACTGGAAGGGGCCGAAGAGCAGCAACAGCAACAACCTCCCGCTCTTGCGGATTCCACTTCGTCCTCCGAAGAAGATGACGACGACGACGACGAAGATATTGAGAATCAGAGACGAACCATGGCAGCACCAGAAGATGAAGGATCCTCTCCCACTTTGGCTTCCACTGTGAATGCCAGACGGTCCCGCGGTCGACGGTCCTCTTCCACAAGCTTGCGCCGCAGCCGATTTACCTTGGAAGAGTTGGAAGAAGAACGTGAGTTGGCTCGCAGACGAACCAGTGGTTGTGTCTTGATTGCTGCCTTTGTCCTCTTTCGACTATGGATTCAAGCGGTGGCTACTTCGGATTTTGGGTTGTTGCTGTTGTGTTTGGTGGGAACGAGTTGGACGGCTCGATTCATTCGTCACAATCGGGAGCGAGAGGAGCATTTGGATCGTTTGATTGTGGAATCCAACGAAAATGGAGGAACCGCAAGTGCAGGTAGTGGTGGTGGTGACATGAGAATCTTGTCCTTTCAGGCACAGTTGGCCTTGGCCATTATTGAATCTCAGCGACAAGTGATGCAAGGTGGTTATGGACATCCAGATGGTCTCCAAAATACACCAGGAGTCAGTGAGGAAGCCAAGGAACATTGGAAGAAATTTCCTTTCAAGGCAAGTGAAGGACTACCAGATTCCTGTGGACACAAGTCCATGGGAGATGATGAAGAACCACATTGTTCCATTTGTCTTTGTGAATACGAAGAAAAGGACGATTTGGTCTGCTTGCCCTGTGGTCACGTGTACCATGGCGACTGTATTTCCTCATGGTGCTCCAATCATCAACGATGTCCTCTTTGTAATTTGGATTTGGAATCTGTAACAAAGGAGGACGATGCCACCAGTGCCACTACTTCGTCTTGATGACAATGATGAAAATGACTTGGCAAAGGGAAATTATATTATAAACCAAGCAACCCATGTTCTACTTTTACAAAGTTTAAGTTAGGCCCGCTGTTACATTAGATATTATTTATAAATAGCACTTATTAATACTTTACAACGAAGGAAAGGTTAGGAGACGAGCACGAAGAGAGAAAGCCAAGGCAAGTAGTTGATTCTCTTTTAATTTAGGTCAATCATTGTATTATATGCGATATTTACTGCACAAGGAGGAAGGCTGACATGTTATTAGAAGTACTATCCTTCTACTACTACCAAGGATACTACCATCATTCGAGTAGCATCATGCATCTTTTTGTATATATTTATGATTGATTCTGGAGGTTCGAGGGGTCGAGCACGCGCAACAGTTTAGCGAGCCGTTGGACCTGGTACTTTCAACCGCGTATCTTTTCTACGAAGTTTCCGAATGGTTCTTGCCAAGAATCAATCAATCGAAAGGAAGATCCACACACATGGACACGTTGTAGGTAAAGAAAGTTGCAATCTACCGCATATACCGGTATTCCAAACACGAAACCACACACACACGCACGACACAAAGCCCATCGTTTGACACCAATAATACCTAGTCCAACAAATATGGGAGACAGCATAGTAGCTGGAAGTGAATTGACCGATCGAACCAATGTCATTACAGGCAAACTGAAACAAATCTATCGCAAATCCGTCTTGCCAGTGGAAAAGCGATATAAGTATGATTACTTTTATGAGAGTCCCTTGTTGACCGATGTCGAATTTGATGGTAAGAATTGAAAAGTATAATGAACATATTAGAATTGGAATGTTGATTTTAAATGGGGTGAAGGGAGTGGATCGATTGGGAAGAATGATGTACCAGTAGTTGTTTCCAATAATGAAGAAAGGAAGGAAGAATGTACACGAGTTGTTTCTGTCATTTTGTCATTTTGTCATTGCCATCAATCAATCAATCAATCAATCAATCAATCAATCAATCGATCGAATAATGATGTTTATCTCACTTTTGATCCAATTTTGCTTTCATAACAACAACAACAACAACAACAACAGCCAAACCACAAGTACTTTTGGTGGGTCAATATTCCGTCGGAAAGACTTCCTTTATTCGCTATCTTCTCGGACGTGATTTCCCTGGACAACGCATTGGACCCGAACCGACTACCGATCGATTTACCGTCTTGATCAATGGACCAGAAGAACGGACCATTCCGGGAAATGCTCTCAGCGTCCATCCCGATCTTCCCTTTCGTGGACTGGAACGATTTGGGGTTTCGTTCCTAAGTCGATTTGAAGGAAGTCAAATGCCCAGCAGTGTCTTGCGATCGGTAACCCTAGTGGATACGCCGGGAATTTTGTCGGGAGAAAAGCAACGCACCAATCGAGGTTATGACTTTACCAAGGTCGTTTCGTGGTTTGCGGAACGTGCGGATTTGATTATCCTCTTGTTTGATGCCCACAAGTTGGATATTTCCGATGAACTCAAGGGGGCCATTGACGTCCTAAAGGGACATGAAGATAAGATCCGGTGCATCCTCAACAAGGCGGATCAAATTGATCGACAACAACTCATGAGAGTCTATGGAGCACTCTTGTGGTCACTCGGAAAGACAATGACATCTCCAGAAGTCGCTCGGGTCTATGTTGGCTCCTTTTGGCAAGAGCCACTCAAGAATATGGACAATTCGGAACTCTTTGAAATGGAAGAGAAGGATCTCATGAAGGACCTTGCCGTCTTGCCACGTCAATCTGCTGTTCGCAAGATTAATGAATTGGTCAAGCGCATTCGCAAGGTCAAGACATTGGCCTTTATTATTGGACACCTAAAGGCTGAAATGCCAACTCTTATGGGCAAGGAGAAGAAACAGGCAAAGCTCATTGCCGATTTGCCAAACGTCTTTCGAACCATTCTCAAAAAATTCAACTTGGCGCCTGGGGACTTTCCCGATATTGCAGGCTTCTCGGCAAAATTGCGGGACACCAAGTTTGCCGAGTTTTCGACACTCTCACAAAAACAAATTGATGCTTTGGACGACGTTTTGAACAGTGACATTCCAGCATTGATGGAACAATTGCCCAGTGAAAAGGATAGTCCGGAGACGCTTCGGGCGAAAATGGGGGGATCTCCCAGCACAGCATCGGTTCCAGTTCCAAACACTGGAAACAAGTATGGAAAGCAAGACAACTACGAGAGCAATCCATTTGGATACGCGCAAGAGGATACAGCTCACTACTGGTACGTATTATTATTATTGTACTCTTGTAAAATGTTGTATTGCTATATTGTTGCCGAAGATTTGTCGTTTGTTTACTTTACTCACTGACGCATGCCTCTTCTCTGGTTCTTTTTCAAACAAAACAGGGCACTCCAAGATTCGGCGGACCGTCTGAAACAGAGTTTTGAGGCCTTGGGACCCGAGGGTGGATACCTCCCCACAGCCAAGGCTCGTGATGTCTTGGTCAAGACTGGATTGAACAAGGACCAACTGCGACAAATCTGGAACTTGAGTGATATGGACCGAGATGGTTTGTTTGATCATGAGGAGTATGTAGTGGCAATGTTCTTGTGCGATGCCGTCATTCAAAAGGGACGACCGATTCCAGCAGAATTGCCACAAAGTGTGGTGCCACCTAGCAAACGTCATCTCGTGAAATAAAGCTACTGTAGAAAGAATCTGCATTTTTTTTAATTCTTTTCTGGCTGTGCCAAGAAGTAGCGCCATGAACTGCATCATACTGGAGTATCGTACATGTAGCCTCATTTTATCTGTCTATCCGAATCACAAAAGTAATCGGATGCCCTCATCATCATTTTCATCGATCTAACCAAAGCATAGAAGTAGTCATATGCCCTGCTAATGCAAAGGCTGCGCCCATTGGGGGGGGGGGGGTTAAACGCACAACATATTTTACTATTATATTCTTCATCAAACGCATCAGGTTCTTATTCTAGTTTCTTGTGAGTGCCAATACATGATCGTCATCACAGCACTACTTCAGCGAACGCACAACATATTTTACTATTATATTCTTCATCAAACGCATCAGGTTCTTATTCTAGTTTCTTGTGAGTGCCAATACATGATCGTCATCACAGCACTACTTCAGCGAAGCTAGATCGATCCTTATTGGAATTGAACTTCACTCTCCAAGTATACTGCACTCGAGGCATACGATTGGTACGATCGATCAGCAGCAGACTGCATCCGTCTGGACTGGGTCAACGAGCCATTTGCCAGCATGGACGAGTGGCCATCATTGTCATCGTCGTCGTCATCATCGTCTTCTTCCGAATCTCCAAAGCTTTTGAAAAAGCTATTGAACATTGATTCGACCGGTCCAACGGAATCGCTTGAGACAAAGCATCCGCCCTCATACATCACTTGGGAACTCGAAACCACAGGAGTGTCATCGTTGGTGTTGTCGTTGTTGTTATTGTTGGTGTTTGTTGGGTAGGTGATATCGTGGGAACCTTGTTCGGGCATGGAATTCTCTGGGCTCACTTCACTGTAATATATATCACCCATGTATGGGTCATAAGCTCCTCCTCGTATTGACAGCATCGAGGAAAGTGTACTCTCGCTATCGGATGGTTTTGAATTATTGTTGCTTTCTTGCTTCACTAATAAGGAAGGCTGCCTTCTGACGATTCCAAACGACACATTATTCCTTGGAAATGTGGATGCCGTAGCTCCGACTGCCATTAGGACCAAAGGGCAGAACGGTTTCATGATTCTTCGATAGTAATTGTACAGAACAGGGTGAGAGATTGATTCAATGCGTTGTTGTGTTCTCAAACTTTTGGTGGATGTTGTGAAGGGGTTGTGACGCATCATCAAAGTTGAAGCCAGGGTGACACATACAGACGTCAAAGTGCTGTGACGTGGGTCATACGAGTCAAATTCTCGAATTCACGAATGAAGTTCTTTTTGTCATTTCCGTGAAGTCACCGCCGATCGATTGTAAGATTCTCATAATTTGACGTCAGTCAAATCACAACAACACCTTACTTCAACAACAGCAACTATCAAGCCAAATACTAAATACCATGATTCTCAATGAGACATTCATACCATACCGCAAGGCGGCCCGCTATCTGTGGAAGAAGATGCTCGATGAAGGCATCGAATTCCCTGAAATCGGAATTGTCTGTGGGAGCGGTCTTTCCGAGTTGTCAAATACATTGGAGGGCAAGACTATGACTGTCAAGTACGGCGATATCCCAGGGTACGTCTTCTTTATACTCGTGCTATTTTCATATGCATTCAATGCTCGTTGTCTCAGCTAAATGCCCGCCTTCGCTACAGGTTCCCTGAGCATTGTACCGTCCCTGGTCATAAGGGAGAAGTCGTCTTTGGAAAGCTCAGCGGGATTCCGGCCATTTGCTTTCGAGGTCGGTTCCATTCCTACGAAGTAAGAAATTTCGTTTGATACAGTACTGGTTGATGCGAGAGAAGCAAGTCTTTGTTTCTTAGACTAGTAGCTATCAATGGATTGCTAACTTTCACGTCGTCATTTTTTAGGGTCACGACATGAAAACCGTCGTCCTTCCCATCAACGTCATGAGATGCCTCCAAGTCAAGGTTGTCATTCTCACCAATGCAGCAGGAGGCCTAAATCCAGACTATAAGGTTGGCGATGTCATTTGCGTGAGTGATCACTTTGCCATTCCCCAATTGGCCGGAAAGAACGCCCTGGTTGGTCCCAACGACGACGAAATGGGGCCGAGATTTCCACCGACGAGCAATGCGTATAGCGAAGAGCTCCGCGCAATGGCCATGAAGGCAGCAAAAAATCTAAAACTCGATTTTGTCAAGTCTCATGGTACCTACTGCTTTGTATCTGGACCAATGTATGAGAGCAAAGCAGAGTGTCGATTCCTCAGAATGCTCGGAGGAGACACGGTCGGAATGTCCACAGCTCCAGAGGCTGTGACGGCTCACCATTGCAACATGCAAGGTACGTATTCGAAGAAATGAATTGAAGAAAATATGGTGATTTTGAAACGCTGCTGACATTGGTTGCTACAGTGCTTGTTTTGTCCATGGTGACCAACAAGGTCGTTATCGAAGGAGATGAGGGACCAGTTGCAAGTCATGCCGAAGTGCTTGAAGCTGTTCAAATGCGATCGGTCCAAATGCAATCTTTGGTAAAGGGCATCATTGATGTTCTAAGTAAGGACCATTTTCTCGAGAAGATTCCAGAATTGCCACCAGTTAAACTTCACGACGGCAAGTTCAAAACCGCATCTGCCAGCGTAGAAAGTAGTTTCAAGAGTGAAACGCTTATTGTGGGGGCGGTGTGTCTGGCGGCTGGCATCCTATTTGGTTCTCTTGCAAAACGCTAATAAGAACTTGGGGAAAACATACAAAAATGCTACTAGAACCAATACATTCACTTTAAAAGAAGAAGCATAGACTGCTACATCTTTGTTCAAAATTTGGCTATAGCGGCAACAATTCTTTCACCTTGGTTAACATTTCTTGCCGTAGCACCTCCCGCGACCGGTCGAGGTATTGTTTGACAATCAGGGACGCTCCTGTATTTTCAAATTGGACCGCCATGTTGCCATTCTTGATCAGCATGTTGATATCAGAATGACGAACAGCAACATGAAGCCAGTTTCCATCAGCGGCGGCGGCTATGACGCTTCGCAACGATATGCTGTGCAAAACTGAACTGAGATTTTCTTCCAATCTTGTCAGATTTGGTCTCACGACAAACATATCAGTGTGATCAAGCACCAGGATGAGAGCGGAAGCCTTGGCCTTGACCTTTGGACTATCCTTCTCTGGAGACTTCATCGGTCCAGTAGGAAGGTGAAACCGAAAAGTCATTCTACCCGTTAGGTCCATCTCTGTTCCCACGGCAGGCTTGTCATCGAGCCTTCCAATCGTTCGGGTCAGAAAATCGGCTTCATCCACAAAATCCAGCGGCCCAGGCTCTTGATCGACGTTCAGTGACAGTCGCAACTTGTGGTCAATAATTTTGTGCAGCGCTCTGTAATGAAGAGCCATATTGATGAAGAAGCGAGCGGACTCAACATCGCTCATACCACAATCTCGATTCTTTCGAACGAGTAATTCAGATTCGGAAAGTTTGCGATTGAACGCTTGCTGTGACAGCGAGCAGAAATATACTGTTGTTCCAGATGGCTGCGTCTTTGCTTTGTATCGATTTCGTATCGTTGTTTCCAGTAGATCCAAGAATATATCTGACACTCCTGTTGCTTCCTTCAGCTCTGCCGCGTCAGCACAAAAGCCATGGTATGCTTCCCCCAGCGCTGACCAACTTTTTGAGTGCTCAAGAACGTAATCTAGTTTCTCCCATGGTTCCGATATCGTAGTGCAATGCTTTACCGAAAAATTCACTATCTGGATCGCCAATTGTCCAGCACATTCAAGAGCCTGTGAGACTATTCGAGATGGTTTGTGTTCTTTCTTGAGAAATGCCGCTAGAGCATTCTCGAGTGGTGATTCCGTATACCCGTTTTCACCAAAATGAGGTAGAAGGTTCATCAGCGTAAGGGAATCATTGACGATCAGCTCTTCATTGAAAATCGTTTGAATGAGACAAGCACTGGAGATGAATCGCCAGTCGCCGTATTTGCCCTCCAAAGCATTAAGTACCTCGGCTCTGAATCCATTCGGACAGACCTCTTTTCTCAGCTCCTCGCCAGTCACAATGTCACTCAAGGCTGGCATGAAAATGTATTCATCTTCGCTAAACTGCTTCACTGATCGCGAGGATAGCCAGAGAGGAGTAGAGATGGGGTGCAAGACAGCAACAGCCAACATCCTCTGAAACGGACTGTACGCAAGATTCGAAAAGAGAAATGCCAGGAATAACGTTGACACTTGCGCGCGGGCTTCCCTCTGCGGAATAACATCAGCATCGACCACCCCCACGTCCAAGAACTGTGTATCTTGCCGCGGTGGTAACATGTTCTTTAGTAAGACAGACACAACTCGCTGCAAAAGTGACTCGCAAAGTCGAACATCCAAACCACGCGTACTCCAAAAGACATCTCGGATAACCCCCATATCATCGTACAGCTTTGAAAGTTCATCATTAACGGCTCTTGACCGAACAAAATCGACCACTGGTCCTGTGCATATATCACAGACACGGTTGTATCTGCACCAAGTGTTAGCATACCGGTATCACCAAAATAATGTAAATGTCCTTTCGGGCTGTGAGTTGCTTACCGATTCAGTAGCCTTTGGCTCAGGTGATCGGCAAGTTTCTTTTGTTCAGAACTTGCGGACATGAACCACTTTTCAATACTCTCGGACTTTATTTTCATGAGATTGACAACAATCGTTATGCATGTGTCGTAAACGGACGAATCAGATTCAGCATATGCGCTGGTTGCAAGTTCCAGTGCAACAGAAAATAGAGGAAACTTGGTCGATCCATTCTCAGGATTATCAATGATCAGAAAGGGAAACAGTAGCGGATCATCAGTCAGTTGCATTGTGACATTCTTTAGAAGATCAACGTATTGAGGCATCATCTTGGTTAGCGATGAATGAGTCCACTGTTGGAACGGAGTCATGCACATGATCTGCTCGTTGATGTAGTTATGAGACAGAAGATAATATACCACTGAGCTCGCCTGCACATTTGAAAGGAGCAATGACGTTGTCTGGAAACATTGTGCCTTCACCAAAGGAGTCCAAACAACACCATAGCAAGATGTGTCAGAGAGCCTGGCATCGGCCGGCTTCTTTTCCTTCGTTTTTGTGATATCGACAATCAGTGACAAAATATTTTTCTCGCAAAAGTATTCAAAGACGGAATCACCTCGAATGTCGCTTGTCGTCCTCTCAGAATGGACAACGATTTCGCCTATTTCTTCAAGGATTTCTACCACTCGATTTTCAACTTTCTTGGCAGATGACATGGCTGCCACTATATAGTCATCTCTCGCAGCCGAGCCTAAATGGTCCCCTTCTTTATCAGGTGATTTAGTAGCTGCCAACATGCGGAATGCAGCAAGCAGCGAGACAACTTCGTTGCCGAAAGCATACTCAATGTTTGGATTGTCACGTGTTTCAATTTCGAATGTGTCGTTCAAATTGTCAGGTATTAACTTTTTGCGAAAGGAGAATCGCAGAGACTTCTTATGAACTGATCTGTCCTCATCATTGACGGCCCTTCTTCCAAGATCCTCATCGGTGAAGTCAATATGTTGTATCAGGTCTTGATTGGTGGATGGAAGAACATTGAATTGAAAAGGTGTAAGAGTGCATATGCAACATAATCATCACTCATCGAAAGCACTCCTATACCTACCTGTATATAGCACTCTCAATCTGTCGATGGAGAAGTCTTTCCGCCGCCTTGGGCTGAATGGAAAAGACATGATTGTACAATCTAATTTTGAATTTGGTTTGTTGAAGGTGGTATTGGCCAACCTGAAACTGCCGTCATTTTTCCTGCGAGAAGAGACTTTGTTAGTCCGATTCGAACTCTCTGTTTCATCGCGACGTTTCGCAAGGTTGCGTTGATCGGTTCGAAGGTGACTGGACTCAATACATTACTGAATTACGATCGCAAAAGCGGTTATATAATAATGATACGTTGTGTAAGAGGTAAAGAAGTGTTTTATTAAACAGTCATGACGTCCTTCTCCTTTTTGGCAACAAATTCATCGATCTCCTTGATTTTAGCGTCTGTCATCTTTTGAATAGACTCTTGTGCGTCCTTCATTTCATCTTCTGAGATATCTCCACTCTTTTCGATTTTCTTGACGGCGTCAACAGAAGATCTACGGATATTTCTAATGGCAACCTTTCCTTCTTCACCAATAGCCTTGCACATCTTCAACATTTCCTTTCTTCGGTCCTCGGTGAGGGCTGGGATGTTGAGTCGGATGACGTTTCCATCATTCATGGGCGTAAGCCCGATATCAGCATCGATGATTGCGCGCTCAATGTCGCCAATTACACTCTTGTCATATGGATCAACAGTCAACTGTTGTGCAGACGGAACAGAGATGCCGGCCAATTGATTTACTGGGGTCTCAGCGCCATAATAATCGACCTTAACTCGGTCCAAGATTTGTGCTGAAGCTCGGCCAGTTCGAATGGTCCCGAGATTTTGCTTCGCACTCTCAACAGACTTTCCCATACGATCTTCAGTGTCCATCTCAAGCTCCTCGACTTCTTCGGAGGCAAATAGAGGAGTCGCAGGCCGAGCGGTGAAAGCACAGTGGGGTTGGGGTGCAAAGGCACATGTGGAGCCAAGAGTGAGACACAATAGAGCAAGTTGTTTGAGGTACATTTTATTTGTTTTCTTGAAGGCTTGATTGATGTTTGATTATGACAAGCAGTGTTCTCCTCCGATCTGATCTTTGTTGGTCAACTGACGTATGGACGAGCGGTGATCATTTGGGTCGAACCAGTCGTATCCCATCATCTGACGCAATCGAAATGAAAATCACATCACATCTTTCTCATTATTCGCCATGAGGGTCCTTCCAATGCCAATCAGAGCTTCCATACAGCGACTGAACTGCAGCATTCCATCCAGATGTACACCATTTCTGACAAATAATGCTTCTCGAAGCTACCATAGTTACCTTGGAAAATCAGCTTTGACAACAAGTCTGAAGTTGCGTGGTCCGAATCACCGATCACCTCATCGTCTTACAACTATCCGACAACTCCACAAAATATCGGGGGCTTCAACAAGACAAATGGCAGATTTAGAGGATAGAATATACAAAGTAGTTGGAACTTCTGTGGAGGATCCAGAAGCCAAACTAAGCCTCAAGACGCTTGGTTGGATGAATCGCCGGATAGCCATTTCCAAGGATAACACGATCCAACTGCTTCTGAGATTACCTACAATGCTGCATCCTAGCCTCAACCAACTGAAGGACAGAATAAAGGAGATTGCTGAAGAGGAGGTACAGGTTTGGGCAAAAGAGATTGGGATTGAGTCAAGCCCTAGTGTCAACATTGAAGCCGTGGCATCGAAACCTGTATCTTGGCTGGTGAAGGATGAAGAAGACCAGAAGGAACTTGAATCACGGCTCGGACCTGGGCTAGCCAATGTTGCTCATATTATTGGAGTGTATAGTTGCAAGGTATGTGCGTAATTTAATCTCATCACCAAATACTGGAAGGATTACTCACTTAGTTCTTTGTCATTCAAATTAGGGAGGAGTTGGAAAGTCCACCGTTGCCGTCAACCTTGCATACGAACTTGCGCAAATGGGTGGACGAGTCGGACTATTGGATCTTGACGTATATGGACCGTCGCTTCCAGTTCTCGTCAAACCAAGAGATGCAGCTGTACGCCAGTCTCCTCTCGGAGCAGGCATGGTATATCCAATCGAACATGAAGGTGTCAAACTGTTGTCTCTCGGCTTTGTTTCCAAAGAGGTAAGAGCGCCTGCCATTGTTTTCCAAAATCGCAGTACTGTTCTAATATGACCTCTGCGATATCTAGAGCGGCGTACCAGGCAGTGGCCAAACGGGTGCTTCGGTACTCCGAGGTCCCATGGCCGGAAAGGTAGTCACTCAACTGTAAGTTGTCCAGCAATCCTTACTTCAGAAATGTAGTATCATTCTCACATGTTAAATATCCTACATGTATGTCAGTATCAAAGGAACAGACTGGGGAGATCTGGATGTATTGGTACTTGATCTTCCACCTGGCACTGGAGACGTCCAGTTGACAGTCTGCCAAGACCTCGATTTGAGTGGAGCTGTTGGAGTGACAACTCCATCGAAGCTAGCACTGGCTGACGCACGAAAAGGTATTGAAATGTTTGCAAACCTTGGAATTAAGACCATGGCCATGGTGGAGAATATGGCTTATTTTGATGTAAGAGATCTGGAATGTGATTTTGACAATAATCCTGCCTTCTTTCTCTGACGCTTATTTTTCCCTAGTGCAATGGACACAAGCACTTTCCATTTGGAAAAGGGTTCACCGAATTCTTGGCGGAGGACAATTCGAACATGGAAATAGACCCAAAAGATGTTTGTCAACTTCCGATATCACAGATGGCCAACGATGCCAACGACGATGGAGTACCCTTAAGTATTTCACGACCAGAAGGAGCTATCAATGAACTAGAAGCCTTTGGGAAGCTTTCCCAAGTAGTTGCGAGAGAGTTGTTCCGAATGCCATACAAGGCTGGGGACACGGAAGTAATGGTCACATTTGAAGATGGGCCAGAAAAGTTTGAGTTGACGAGTATTCAGCTGTCTTTGGACAAGGGCAAGCTCATGGTTCGTGCCTTTTCGGAAGGAGGGGCTCTCATGAAAGCAGTTGATCCAGACAATTTGCGAAAGCGAGACCCCAAAACTGGTAGCTTCTTGGTGGAACCAGAAGAAGATGATGCTACAGGTGGTGCTAGTAGTCCAAAGAAGGATGAAATGATCAGCGTGTACAAGGCTGGATCGGATGACAGCCCAGTACCAAAACCTGTCACTCCTGACAAAGTGGAACGAAAGGCCAAAGTAGGATATGAAGTTACTTGGAGTGATGGATCCAAATTCATCTATTCGCACAAGGCAATTGTCAAAGCACTAGGCGGAACCATTCGATAAGTCAATTATTCATTTCGTAAATATAATAGAATACAAAAAGTCAGTCCAGTGGTGGTTGTGATCCTAGTATACATTACAGTTAATATCCTAAATCTCCCGTTCATATGGCATCTTTTACAATCCACAGAGTGAGAAAGGCCGCCTCCTCTATTTTTCAAAAATGCGGCCGTTCGCCATCCATTGATAGCCCATGGGGATTCATTCATTCGTTGTTTGTGTTGTGTTTGTGTATGCGTGTGTTGTGTAGTTTGCGTGGTGTAGGTATGCTTTAACATATAAAAGACAGCTCTTTTGAGTAGTAGCGCTTGGTATACAATTGTAAGTATGGAGTGTTGTGTGAATTTGGTATGCGATGGTGTGAGAGTAAATGCTTGACCCCGCCCTGTTTCGTTGCTTGCTTGTTTGCTTGATTCTAAGGAAAATATGACCCATTGTTCCTTGGTTCAAATGCCGTGCTTGATGCACGTTGTTGGTCGGAACCTTGCATCGACGGTGCCCATCGTTGCATTTGATCCATACTACGGCCTCGGGGGATTCCATAGCCGTCATCTCCCCCTACTCCTTCGTATTGATACCCCGGCATACTATTCACGGATCTGTCTTGGTCGTGATCATAGTATGCTACTTTCCTTGCTTGGGGCACAAAAAAGTTATTGTAGTCGCCATTGTTGCTGCTGCTGTTGTTGTTTTGTACTATTTGCGGGTGTTGTGGAGAGCCAAGCTGCCCGGGAAAATGGTTCGCAATCACAGGAGTGGAAGATTCGGATGGTTCATAGTCATCAAAGTCTTGATATTGTTCCCACTCCCCTGCTTCTTCTGGAGTATCCAACATGGTCAAGAGGGCAGAGGTCATCATGGACAATCCATCATCGACTGCCCCGTTGCTTTTCCGCCTTTGTCGGCCACGCGCCGTGGTTGGTGGAGGCCCTCTAGTCATTTGAAGGCCCCGCTGCTGCTGAGGGTCGTACTGTTGTTGCTGCTGCTGTTGATAGCCTTGTTCGTCGTGCACATGGTTGAAGCTGGGAACACTGGTACTCTCGCGTATTCCTCCACCCATGTGCTGTCTAGCTGGCCGGGAGGAATGATCAAAGGAAGAAGATCGCTGTTCCCTATACGCGGCCGCGTTCCCACCCGACTCGGACCGCACTGGTGATTGGGTTGGTCTTCGGACATCAAAGTAAGAGTGGTTGTTTGAGTTGTTACTGTTGTTGATGCTGCCATCCAAACTGCCGGCAGTGGATACTACCTGAGGCAGACTAGCGACTCTTCCATCTTGGTTCTGCGCCGGCACTTGACGACTGCTGCCCGAGTGCACAACGTGTGCGGCTCGGCCATTCTGTTGGTCAGGGGCGATGAACGTATTGAGACTTCCACCGCTTCCAATCATGGAGCTCTCAAAGGAAGAAGCAATGGAAGTGGAAGATGCTGTAGAGCCAACATCACGGCTCAGTGAGGAAGCTGGCTTGGGACTTGCGGTACTCGTGAGTACCATGGGAGCTTCTTGATTGACTCCTTGTGGCCCAACGGAAATGACTTGTTGAGTAGAGCCATCCAAAGACAAGAAGGCTAGCTGTCCATCTGCAACTACGAATTGACCCTGTTGATAGGTTCCCGGAGGAAGCGAGATGTATTGAAGCTTTGGTTGAGCCATTCCTGAATCATTCATAGAGTTGCCTCCTCCCTGAAGGTTATGATGATGATGATTATGGCGATGTCCATCATTTGGAGGAGGTGGCCTTCGGCTATGATAATTCAAGGGGTGATGATACCGGCAGGTAGCACCGTACTTGCACCTTCCGTTCTTCAGAAAGTAGATACAGTTGGGTTCTTCCGGTCTCTGAGGAAGCATAGCAGCAGCATCATAGCTATTAAAACTGCCTTCGTTGCTATCCTTTTGTTGCATCACCATGGATTGATTGAACCTTGGACTGCTGGGAACACCGTGTAAGTTGTTGTTACTGTTGTTGTTGTGAGGTGGATGATTGAACTTGCAGGCTTGACCAAATTTACAAGTCCCATGTTTCATATAATACTGACAAACTGGCTCGTTCGGTCTATAGGGAAACATGGGCTCCGAAGGGTTGATGGGACCCTTCATACCTCCTCCACTCTGAACATTAGGAGGATGCCTATACTTGCAGGAAGCACCATACTTGCATCTTCCAGTCCGCAGATAGTCTCGACAGTCTTCCATGCTAGCCT
This sequence comes from Cylindrotheca closterium, assembly GCA_933822405.4. Classification (NCBI taxonomy): domain Eukaryota; phylum Bacillariophyta; class Bacillariophyceae; order Bacillariales; family Bacillariaceae; genus Cylindrotheca; species Cylindrotheca closterium. The sequence continues at coordinate 35,438 of CAKOGP040000191.1, read as the reverse complement.
CGGTTGACCTATTTCGTTGCACATATTGAGTAGGGATCGACATGGTTAATGTGTTCGTGTGTTTGTATGTATGTATATGTATGTATGTGAGTTTGTCTGTGTGCTGCCACGTTTCAGAAAGATTTCTCTTGAATTCCAGCACCAATGAAACAACCTAATACTCCACCGAACAACCCTTTGTCGATCCCTCCTCCCTTTTTACAACTCTTTCTGCTGAACCCAAAAGATAGAAGCCGAGCTTTAAGTTGTTGCGTAACTGAGAGAATCAGAGAAGACGTTTGAAGTAGTTTGGATAGCAATGGCTGTAGCAAAGTTGCATTCGAGATGTGATTTTGTGTTTGTACTAACAGACTCTTTTCAAATTCACCAATGCAGGGACGAAAGCTGTTCCACTAGGATAAGATCACCACAAGAAAAGCAATAGTACCGTCAATGCTGATTTTTATGGTGCTGAGCGAGAGAAAGTTGGAAAGTTCAGCAAAGCAACGGAATTTGGTGGTTGTTGCGTTGTTCTTAACAGGAGCGAAGAAGGGTATTTCCGCTTGGATTCCAAACCAGAACACAAAAGAGAACAGAAAATCGAAGTGGCGTGCTGTCGGGGAGGTGGTTTCTAAGTGAAGATGCAGCTGCTTTAACGTTCCCTTACCGCTTCGATGGAAATTCATTCCAAACTCGTAGGAATTCTACACGGAAATCCCGCACTTTCAATTTTTGTCTTGTCACAATCAGCTAAATAACTAATCGAAACCTTTGACGTCGACAGCCAACACGTCCGATACAAAAAGCACAGCGTCCTTCATCAGTTGAAGGGACACGTCAGAACCTCGCACGAGTGAAAAACAGCTGATTAAGTCCCGAATCGAAAAATGACAAGTTTCCGATTGTCTTCGAAGAGAGTAAATAGTATGTAACACTAACACCTTGGTACCTGGTATATGTACCTAAAAGAACGAATGAATGAATCAGGTCTTGTGTAGAGAGGGTGGCTATTTCATTACAACACACTGTTAAAATTTGGTAATATATAGATAATGATCAATCAATCAATCAATCAATTAAAATCAATCAATTAAAACCAATCATTCCGAGTCTTCATCATTCGCGATATTTCGGGGCCGGATAATGGTCCACGTCAAAAAGGCATCCGTGGTCTTGGAACGATTTTGAAGTCGGTAGCAGTTTCCGGGTGGTACTCGAAACATATCACCTGGACTCAGGTAGAACCTCTGAGCAGAGTCGGGATCCAGTATGCCCTCTGGCAAGTCAGGATCCCCGTAGGCAATTTCCAGTGCTTTTGGTTGGCAACCACAGACCGTAAATGTTTGGGAACAAGGCCCAACAGATTCGGCATCCTTGATTGCCTTTGGTGGCAATTTTAGATTTCCCATAATGTACCCAACATAGGCGTCATTGTCGTCGTTTGGAATATTGAACGCTTGGGCGGCTTGACCGACCCCAAAACCATCCTTTTCGTCCCTTTGCTTGGACAATGGGAGATCGCTGGGCTCCAAATTATCGGCATAGGCAATCACCTCTGTAGTGGTTACAATCAGCAATCAACAATCAAGAATGAAGAAACAAGAAAGGATTCATTGTGAGGAATCTGTCGTCTTCAACCACCGAAAGAAGCATACCGGTATACTACTACCACATGAAAGACTTACTCATATCGGAAGGATCATCGATCATTTCGTCCCAAAGATTGGCCACATCCCCTTCAATCACCTTGTATTTCTTCTTTAGTTTGTTCAAGTTAAACGGCTTCACTTCCTCCTCGTCGTCACCACCAGAACCTTTTGTTTTCTTCTTCTTGGCATTACTCTTCTTCTGCTGTTTGGCCGGCTTTCGCTTCTTGTACGGAGTATCTTCCGCTTTAATGACGTTGACCACAACTGGCATATCCCCCATAATTTCTCCCATGATCCCAGTTGCGTTGTTGGCTCCATATTCCAATCGTTCGTTTCTCCAAAAATCAAGCGGTTTGCACCGTGCCCGTCTCGATCGCCGAACCCCATCATATTCGTCGTCTGAAAGATCCACTGCAAAGTCATCGAGAGGCTTCCTTTTGTAGGTACGATTGCCAACTGGCATACCCTTTGGTGAGAAAGCAACATGGCGCTTCTTCTTTTTCTTTTTGGTTTGCTTTTTGGCGGGGGTCTGTAACGTCGATTCGTCGTTGGTGTCATCACCATCATCTGAATCGGAAGTATCACTACCTCGTCGCTTCTTCTTTTTCTTTCGCTTTAATGCAGCTTTCTCTTCCTTTGCTCGTTGCTTTCGAACACTGGACGGTGTTTCAGGATCGTGTACCATATTGAAGCCAGTGCCTTCCTTGTCCGAATCATCACTATCTGCGTTACTGGAATCCGAAGTGGCAGCAGCTGCTGGAGCAGGCTCTGGCTGCTTTGACTCTGGCTTTTCGGATGATTCATTGTCGGAGCTGTCTTCGGATTGTTGGTCCTTATCGCCATCATCGTGTTGTTGTTGTTCTTTGCCGCCGTCTTGTGCATCAGCTTCGTCATCGGAATGATCTGGAGGCTCCAAACCGAAGGAATTTTCATCATTATCGGAGTGTTCTGGAGGACCAAGATCATCCAAGCCCATGGGAGGGAAGGTTGGTTCCGGACTCTCTGCTCGTTCCATCAACGCGGGTTGCTTTTTATCACCAACATCATCGGACGCTTGAGCAAGAACAACATCCTCATCCTCATCATCATCGTCGTCTTCATGGGTACCAGGTTGTGTTAACAACTCATCATCCGCACGAGGAGCATCCGTATCCACCTGTTCGTCGTCGTCGCCTTCTTGGTCATCCTTTGCAAATCGAGCCGTCTCTTGTTCTTCAAAAGGGGTCGGAGGAGCCGTCGAAACCTTGCTCAGTTCGGAAGGACTTGTCACAGTGGTTTGGAGTTTGGCAACATATACTTCAGTCAACTTTGTCGCCACATCCTTGTCGAGATTGGTGTCCTTTTCCACTGGTTGTTTTCGTGCCGGCATTTTCTTCTCTTCCGAGTCTACGCTAGTTTCATCACCGTCATCATCACCTCCTACGGACATGCGCACTTTTTTGGGAGTCTTGGGTTTGTGGCGATTTTGCATGTTGATTCCACTTTTCAAGGCTGCTCTTCCTCCTTCACCAGCTGCCGGTCTCGAAACGGAAGAGTTTTCCGTCTGTATCATTTGTTCATCTTGAGCCTTGAAGAAGGTTTCCATAATCTCAACACCATCTTCACCAATGGCAACTTTCTTGGAGTGAAACTGAGCCCCACTTCGTGTTCCTAACTTTTTTCCACCGCCTTTCGTTAGGCTCCTCGCTTTTCGGGAGGCATTCTCTCCTCCATCTTCGCTGGCCTTTTTATTAAACTTTGTGGGAAGGTTTTGTCGATTGCGAGGCATTGTGAACTGTAATTACGTAATTACGGTTGTGTGTAGGTGTTGTGTTTGACTTGACTATGTTTTACTCGTTCAAAGAGTCAGTCACTTTGAGAGGACAGTAATTGTTAAGTGAATGCCAAGATCTTTTTAGATCTCTCCATAGACCAAAAGACGAAAAGATGATGTTGTTTTCTATGCGTTGTTGCTGTATACTATTGCATCAGCAAGCGTCTTGAAGTAGTCACAACTTGTGTTGGGTTTCACTGTGTGAGTGAGTGAGTGATCTCATGCATGATGGATCGCTCAGTTCTTGGTGGTCCAGCGATTCGATTATTTCTACGTCTTTTGACTAC
>CAKOGP040000191.1:0-30903 GCA_933822405.4 Cylindrotheca closterium | reverse complement strand
GAATTGGATTCATTCGGTCAATTTTTCACTTTTTGTTGCTACTGCGATGCCAGCAGATTGGATTGGATTGGTCGAGTAGGAGTAGCACCTTACAATCAATATGTACATTTTCATTATCGCTTCTTATTCTTTTTGGCATATCTCGGTTTGATATTGATGGGCTCGGCACTGGATTTTGCTGTTTCAGTTGGCGATTCTTCTTGCTTCTTCTTTTTGGGCTGCTTCTGTTTTCGATCTGCTCGGTAGCGACTTCGACCCATATCTTCTTGACCATAAATCATGGCTTTAGGATCCAACAACATGGCTTGGAGCAATAATTGTGGGTCCTTCAATTCACCCTTTTCTCGTACTTCCATCAACATGGGCAATCGTTCGTCATTGGCTTGTAATCCCAAATGGCCAGTATATGTGGAAGAGTCCTTCAACAAGTCTTGTGTATCATTCGAGGCAGTATGGAACTTTAGAGTTCCCAAAGAGTAAATTTTCGGTTCTTTGGCTTGCTTGATCAAGGGAAACAAGTCATGCTTCCAAACATGCAATTGTTGGTCTTTGGGAGCATACCCCAATTTGGACACGAGCGAAAAGGGATAAAGTCCCGTCACTAGATTGATCAAGAGCCCCAAAGTCACTCCGCCAATTCCAATCATGGGGTTCACATACAAATCGTCAATGGGAGAATTATTAATGGTAGGAATAAAGTCGACGGTGTACCACATCCAATAGCTCGAGTTTAGAATGGAAAAGGCAAGTGCTGCTTGTGGAAGTTTGTTGCGTTCGGAATCTCGCTCATATAGTAGAGCCCAATCATCATCCTTGTTGCTGCTGTTATCATTGGACGAGGACGGCGCCCCTATAGCGGATGTGGAAGAGTAGAATCGTAGGACTGGTGGTAGTGACGATGATGACGTCGTTCCAGATTCTTTTTGCGACGAACCAAGAATGTTGGACTGGATGGATGATGCCATCAGGAACCTTGGTTTGCATGACTGCTCATGGAGACGAATCAGTGATTGAGGGATTTTCTTGCTCATAATGTAATGGTGGTTATTGTATTTCTTTCACCAATTCAAACCGCAAACAAAAGGATGGCCTGATGATTGTGCATCGATGATCGAAATGATATCTGAGATGTGAGGCATGATGAATGAATGAATCATCAGAAAAGACTAAGTATGTTCATTTTTGTCGATCGAAGGACAGGCAATATGATGTCATTGCAAGACCATATTCCGAATATCAGAATAACGGTTTCGCCGCCTGTATAAAAAGGAGAATAAGCGTAGAACCTGGTAGGAATGTATCGTAGCTTCTCTTCACAACCACAGCATTTTTTCCGACAGCCACAGTGCCAATCAACAAAACCAAACCTCATCGCGTCGCACTTTTTGACGGCTCCTTTTGTGGGAAGATCATATATCAAAACACAGCGTCGTAACAAGCAAAAGTCCAGACTTTCCTTAAATACACACTCAAAACATCAAACATGTCAGATCAAGAAAGTGACTCCTCTGAGGATGTTCCCCTGCAGAATTTTAGCAAAAAGGACAAGAAAAATAATTCCGATGACGCCGATGAGGACGACGAAGAGACTGATGACAGGTCCTCTCGCAAACGTCGTGCCTCTACCGAAGCAGTCAGCTATGCCGAGGACGATGACTATGAAGAAGAAGAGGAGGAGGAGATGGAAGAAGAAGAAGAGGGAGGGGACGATGATGACGACTCGAGTGAAGATGATGATGTCCCTCTTTTCGCCCTGAAAGGAAAGCCTTCACCGAAGAAGAAGGCACCTGCCAAGAAAAAGAAAGCACCAGCCAAGAAGAAGGCAAAAACTACTACAGCTAGCACCAAGACTACTACATCTAGCTCCAAGTATCAATCTCCTTCGGCGGCTCTCTATGGAAGCGAATGTGACAAGGGACTCTTGATTCAAAGACTATTGGTAAGATGGTGGTATGCCATCCAATGGCCCAGTCCCGAAAGTTTGCCAGAGAACCCACCAGACCAATGCGATGCTTTGGATGGCTTTCCAGGGGTATACATTCAGTCATCCGGGGACGAAGTTGGTCGAATAGTGGACCTGAGAGACAAGGACCAAGCTCCAAGCTTTTCCAATTTGGCCAAGAAGTCTTCGGATGAGTTGCAAGAACTTTTGATCAAAGCCATCGAGGAACAAACGAAGCAACTCATCAAGGCTGAGGGGACGGGGACCGAAACAGAAAAAGAACTCAATGGACTACTCAAGTGGGCCAAAAAAGTCAAGGGAAAATCAGCTGATAAGGATGCTGCCAAGGTACTAAAGGCGGCCAAAATGAGTCTGGAATGAATACCTTAAATATAATAAGTGTAATCACGTAACTACAGGCTAGCAGTTAACGGATCTACATTGTTCTATCTTGTTAGCTGCGTCTTATGAATGTATTAGCTTGTGTTCATTGCGGTGTAGTAGTCTATAGCTAGCTTCTATCAAGGTAAATATGATGATCACATGTCATAGCCAGTGATTCCATGGCGAATGGCTTCCTCTTCTTTGCGAATGTCGGGTCGCAATGCATTGCGAGCTCCCAATAAAGTGTACGATAGGGCTTCCGTGGCACCGGTCAGTGGAGCTACTAGCAGGACAGGGACGCCCTTGATGACACTCGTGGCGGCACCCGTGGCTCCATTGCGGACGTATTCGCGGTAGGGCACAATGATTACCTTGTAGTTGGCAGCTTGGAATCCACGGGCAAGGCTCTCCATGGCGTGTCCTGTGACATCACTGACACCCCTAGGAGCATGGCTAGGACGCGAGGGTAGGGGGTTGGATGCGACATTGACTCGTCGTCTTCCTCGGACGGTACCTGCCATCCGGTTGGCAGCATACTGTGTCAAACGGGATGTCGTCGTCAGAGTCTCAAAGGCAAAGGTTTCCGCCAAGGACTTGATCCCAGAACTCAAGGCTCGTCGAATATCTTCTCCATTCCGAAAGGCTTCATATGGCAACACAATCAGGTCTCCAACTCCTTGACCAACATTGGAAAAGGGTTCAAATGGTCGGGCATTGGCTAAAAACTTGTGCAACTGGGTGGCCACAATTTCTTGGATCCACTTTCCAGCCAGTCCGCCGCCAACTGCACCAAAACCATCCAGATTCTCCACCTTGGCAAGACTCAGTGTAATGACCATTCCATCAATCGGGCTAATATTCACAAGCTCCACAAAGCTACCTTCTCGCAGCGCATCAACATCCAATTTCTGTAATGAACATGGGACAAAATTGTTTAGAACAGAAACTTCAACGCTAAAAGTAACTAACCACGATCCATTTCTTACCTGTGGCAAATAGTCAACCTTCAGTTTCCACGGCTTTACTCGGGCAATTCGGAAGAGTGGCGGAGGCAAGTAATGTAAGCCTGCATTCCATTTCTCGGAATCATTCCCCTCCTTCTCTTCGTTATGGAAAAATGCCTTGATAAAGTTAATGGCGCGTTGATCCAGGATGCAACGCATAGGTAGGATTTGGATTGTCATTTCGCATTCGTCACTAGCCACTTCATTCTCTTCTGTAACTCTGGTTTTAGGATGCCAAGTTACCATCTGGCATTGAGGAAAAAGATAGTGTCAGTATAAAGCTAGGAAAGAAAAGAAACATGTGAAAACTTGGTGCGCTTACCTTCATCATGAGAGTGCCGTATCGAGTATCATGTGGATGTTCACTGTCGTTCACCCATTCTCCAAGCATCTTGATAGGAGATGGTCCGCTCGCTGTTTCCGCAATGAATAAATCGGCAACAGAAAGGGCCATAATGCTGACCAATCGGTGGGAAGGATCATTTTCGAGGGAATCTATCCGCAGAGTCACCCCATTCGCAGACAATTGAAAGAAAAGATGGGGTTTCCGGGAAAACCGCCGAACCTTCTCCATTGCTTCGATCGCTGCCGCTTTTTCTTCAGGTAAGGGTGCAGCGTAAAAAGTTGAAGTAGTCTCTTCTGCTGGACCCAACAGGTTACTCAGCAGCTGTGCTTTTGTACTCTTTTTAGCTTTAGCTTCCTTCTTTTGCTGTTCCTTTAGCGCAAGACGTTCACTTTCAGGTAGTGTTTCGATAACAAAGGATGAGCCTTGACGACCGGCTGCTTTTCTCTGCTCAGCACTCATTCTTGAAGGCCAATCGTATCCGTCGAAGAAGCGAAGCTTAACCGAAAGTTGATGAATAATCAATCGCGACTTGAGCTTAACATTCGCATCATCCCCAGCATGTTTCGAAGCACCCAAGTCACCATCAGACAATGGGTCTGATACCGCATGCAGTGGAAAGTGCTGTTGTATTATTCGCGGAGTCGTTCCATTCCTAATTGGTGAATCTTGCCCCTCTCGAAAAGCGCCATACCACCCCGCTACCTGCTCATAGCCTTCCGGGATTGGCAGTTCTGGCAATGGATCATGATCGACTGTGGTCCAATCATATCCGTCCAAAAATTGTGCTCGTGGCTTCTGTTTTTGGGCGTTGCCTGCAACACCAGTGGGCCCGACAAAAGTCTTAGGGACCTCAGTGACTTCACTTGTAACTGGGCCCTTTTCACTTGCGACTTCTTCAGAATCCGTTTCCTCTCGCAGAGTATCGATATCTTCATCCGTAAGGGCTGTTAGTTTGGCATTAAGTTCCCCCATGCTCGTTGCGAAACAACTGAAAGAATCCTTGCATGCACTCATGGATAGAGTACCAAACGTCAAGCAAGTAAGCGTTTTTGGTTCATAGGCTGCTTTATTTGCCTTTTCTCTCGTAAGAATAACAGCATCAACTGTATCCAAGGAGACGACCTTCACAAATCCGAGCTCGCGGAGTAATGTTTCTGCTGTTGGCGGCAAAACAGAAGTCGGTGGGCTCGAGACTGTGGTAGAAGCCGATCTCCACACAAGATTTGCACGACAAAGTGAACTATTTTCTCTGTCATGAGGATACTTCTGGTCCAAGACATGGAAAGAGACATCTCCAAGCGAGATACTGTACGCCTGTGTCTTCGTCATTGGAGTAATGATATTACTCGAGAAGCGAAAATCACCGAGTCTAAGAATCGTGCGAGATGATGTCTCGAAGTAGTCTGGCGGTGTGTAATCAAAATTGACATCAGCAAGCGAAATGTAGACCTTTGTAATTTCCCTCTTCTCCTTTCGGGTTTCTATGGTAGTGAGGCCATCGGATTCTTCTTTGTTGGAAGTCCTGCTGGGCAAAACATCAGCCAATCGCTCGGTCCATTTGGAATCCACATTGAATCGATGCGTTAAATGGTACAAGGTAAAATGCACTCGTTTGCCTTCACTTCTACTGCTTCTCGAGGACTTTTCCACAGTTGTGTCAATGTAATCAAGAAGGATGGAAGGGCTTTCCCGTGACATTGGAGAAAACATTTGGGATCTGAATAGGATGGGTGCAGTGAAACGGCTAGAATACAAATTCAGCCGCCGTCGAAAGTACTCTATTCGAGACAACCCATCTTCGTCCACGCTTTGTTGCTCCATGTGTTCTGTAGGTTTATGATAAACTGAAGTAGGACTCGTTAGTTTTGACTTTTGTCCTTGTGTTTGGCAATCAATGCTTACCTTCGTAGACGCATGGATCATGCGCCAAGACACGGACATGTTGCGTTGACGAGCCCTGCTTCAGAGCATGGATTTTGAATGTGTCAAGAGCAACCAACAACGAAAAGGCGTCTTCGTTGCCACCAGTTTCTTTCACATCTTCTTTCAGAACAACAGTCGTCTTTGATACATTCAGAGCGATACAAGTCCTTGATGAAGACGATGCGACAGCTGGCTCGTCTAGCCTGTCCGTTTTGGTGCCAGCATTTGGTTCATCCACTGGTTTCAATGCTTCCAGCACCTTCAAAACAGTCTCCATTTCTGATTTTGTAGCCTCGATGGCAATTTCAGGTATGCTGACCGAAACAACAGTATCTGCTTTCTCTGATTCTGAAGCCATTCCAAATTGCGGATCCGATCCACGAAGCTCCTTTCGGGAGTCCGCGTGGACATCTCCCATTTTGGAGAACAAGAGCTTATCAATCTTGAGGTCTTCGTCGTCATCTTCTTGTCTCGCTTTGAATGATGAAATCGATGGCACCAAAGGAAAAGAATCCCTTCCAGCGTCATCGTGATTTCGCTTCACCTCGATCGTTATGGGTGTGACAGGATTTACCTCCACCCGTCCATTCGCTACAAATATATCAGCCCTTCGTATGGCAGCATCCACATCAACTACATCTCCTACTGGCGACTGAACAAACATGAGCATATGATGAGCCATGTATGTTCCAGTTTCTACCATAATGTCAGGATGGTTCTCTTTTGGAAATGCATTCCATTCGAATGAATTGTTGAGCATCAGAAATCCCAGCCACGTCCCCTTCTTTGGGGCATTTTGCAACACCGTCTGGTGACGATGAAATAATTGGGCTGTGGGCACCCCGCGACTCAAAGGAATGCCAACAGTGATGGACGGACAACTAAATTGTGCAAATACCATCTGTTGCTTCGTTTTCTCTGATTTCGTCGCATGTTTGCTGGAGGCTTTGGGAGTGGAATCACCAACTTGGTTTGCAAAATTGGATATGTTGGCTAATGTTCGTTGTCGGATGCAAACTTCCAAGGGCAAAAATGAAGCTTCACAAACGACCGAATCCGGAGTATCTTCATTTGTATTGATATCTTTCTTGACTGATACACTGATGCAAGGAGCTTCAAATAAAACTTGATCAATTTCGCCTTCATCGTCAGACTATAACAATAATTGCAAGAGAAGTGGGGTGAGAAAGGAATCGTTATGTCTGGAACGGATCTACGTGCTGTCCAACACTCATACTTACCGAATTGAATCCAACGAGAGTGTCAATATCCAAAACACCCTCGACAATTGGCCCACCACCGATCGAAACACTTCCTATGGGTCTCTTGCTTCGATCCAGTTGGGCATCTTCAATAACTAGATGCGCAATACTGACAGTCGATTCAGACGATGTACTTGACTTGCGGTACAAAATATTCAAATCCTCCATGGTCAAGAGGACGTATTCATCACACATGGCCAAACTCCTCCTTCCACCTGATGATTCGCGAAAGACAATTTTAACCCCAGCTCTTTGCAAATGAAACCGAACTTTGGTGCTGACTACATCACCACTACTCTCTCCATCCTTGTGAATTGACTCTTCTTGTATCCTTTGGCTCTCTGCCAGAACAGACGCGGCATTGTAGAAACTCTGATCGTTGGCATCGAAAAACAAATCAAAGGATCCATCACCCTCGGGATCTTCTTCCACCATGACATCACCATCATCTCTGTAAGCGCTAGTAGGAATCAAGACGCCGCCCTTCAGTTGCTTATTTTCCGCCAAATGATAGGCTTCTCGATACTGTTTCATAATCACACTGAGCGCTTGAATATCCTCTCGATCCGTGGAATTATTATTCAGTGGACTCCCAGCCAGTGAGGTCATGTTGATCTCGATTGGCTCTTTGGAATAATCATCGTCATGGACCGGATCGGACGCTTGAGCAACAGCATTCAGGACCGACTTGATTTGCTGAATGGAAAAAATATCCACAGATAGGTGCAATTGATGATTCAGATTGACTTCTACATCTCGTTGTATATTTGTCGTCGATCCGTCATTCATTGTACTCTCAAATACTCGCAGTTGCACTTGTCCCGACCCCTTGGCCAGAGCCACGGTCGACTGCGGGTGGGTCACCACGCTGCCCACACCCACTTTTCGTTCTCCCGCCTGGACGGTAATTTCGGAGACATCCACCACCTTTTTAAAGATTGTTTTGGTTTCCGAAGGGTTCCGAGAAACGTCAACGTCTTGATAGCTAATCGACGACAGCCCAAAGGATACCCATGGTTGGAATTCTTCCGTTCCGGTTGGTTTCTGGCGGAGTATCACTTGGGTCTTCGTGACTTTTAGCGTTAGCTGCAGCGAGGCAAGTGCTGCATCAACGTAGGATCCAATTAAGCCTTTGGATGATGGTTCTGCTTTTGTTTCTGCTTCCGACGATGATGATGTTTTGGCAGGGGTGGTGGTGGGGAGTGGAGCCTGCCGTGACCGTGTGGGATGCCGATGGTCGCTGCTGGCTTCTACTTCCATTGTGATTCCATCAATTTCAATTGCCGCAAACAAGGCAACCGCCGGAACATCTGTGGATGATGTTCCAAATTTCATGGCCCTCCACGCAAAGCTACTATTTCTGGTAGCGGGTGCAGAAGAGTCATTATTATCGTCACCCTGTAATGTGGAAGTTTCCTTCAACATGAGACTAATTTCCAAACGATCCACCTTGGCATTCACAATCGACAATCCGGGACATTTGGACTGTATCAACTTTTCTGTCAAGTAGTCTGCATTGAGACCAATATCCTTTAGCACAAACTTTCCTTCTTGAAAGGAAACATCAATAGAGTCGTGGAGTTTCTGATACGACTCGGAATCTAGGAAAGGTCCCAGAATTCGTCTCAGTAGAAACGCATACAAGCGTTGTTTCCACTGTATCATGCTTGGTTGCTTTCTGTAGGTACAGTTATGTTATCTGACGATCATAAAGTGATAGTGGCGATCGCCAGGGACTTATAGATGTTGCTGTTATGTTGTTCAACCAGGAAAGAAATTCAACGGAGAAAACCAAGTTTTCGTCGTGTCATCAGAATTTTGTTTGCCAGGATGGCGAACGAATTACGAGTCACGAGTAAATCTGAGTCCCATACGATGACCAATATAGAGCGAATAGCGTAAGTTTTGAAGTTGGAGAATAGCAATGTTGAAATAACAACAACATGCAAGATGATTACTACAGTAGGACAAATGGGAGTAACAATGCGTTCTAATACTGTACAAATCCCAAATGTATAAATCCCCTTAGCACTTCTTGACCGTGTAGTCACGTAATGCACCGCTCATCACTTCCGAATCGTATTCGGTCGATATTGGAACAATTCTTGCTCCGATTTGGAGGCATTTTGTTTCAAAAAGGCGGATATGACTTGTTCCATGCGATCCTTTGTCGGCTTTCGAGTGGAGGAGGCGTTGGTGGTCTCGGTCTGCTGACCACTGATGGCCTGCGTTTTGGTTGTTGCAGAAGATTCCTCCACTACATTATCATCATTATCATGGTCATCTTCATCTTGATACACCTTTGCCATTTCATGCATCAACTTGGTGAAGGCTTTGGAGACATAATTATGATTCTCGATTGGTCCCGTTTCATAGTCGTGTACCGTTTTGGCAAGCTGTTGCAACAGCCACCTCTTGGATGATAATGATGGTGATTCCAACTCTAAACCATCTTCCAACGACGACGACGACGACAAGGCATCCCAGACCACTTGGATGGCAAGCAATATAACCGAGTGAGCAAAATATTGTTCATCCACATTGTATAAAGACTCTTTGGTGGGAGAGGCGGCGGCAAAGACCACTGCTCGAAATGATTGGCATGCTGGTCCGGCATGAGGAATCCCTCCTGCCGTACAAATCAAGTCGCCGCATTTAAGCCCAGCAGGCACAAGAGGTTTCTTGTCTCCACCCACCATGCAAGATTCCAATTCGGCTCTTGGAATCAAGAGTGGTCCGTAGGAATGTAGCAACTGTTGCATTCGATTCTGGACTATAACATTCTTCAAAATACAGTCTTTCAATAGTGCAGGTGCATCCTTCCATGCTGTAGAGCACAATTCCTCTGGCGTTTTTGGAGTGACTCCATGTTGGTGTAACACCATGGTTCCTGGGACATTATCTTGCAGTACCAGTCCAAATTGATAATTGTTGGCCGGAACGTCAATGTGAATCGTTTGGACCTGACAGGACGAGCTGACGATCATGCTCCACTCGGAAAAATACACTTGGCCATGATTTTCAAGTATATTGTTGATGATACGCTCATCTTTCTGGGCTTGAGATTGCGCGTATTGAATCAATTGGACTGGATTCCAATCTTTGTCAGCAAACTCTTCCATCAACCACTCGCTCAGAACCTTGAGTTCGATGCGATTCCCAGTAATGAGACGGAATCCCTTGTACCAAGTATTCAAATCCACTTTTCCTTTTCTCAATGCCTCTTGGTATTCCTTGATCATTTGGGGTATTCTCTCTTGAAATTTCTTCAAAAAGGTCGGAAGTGTGGCCAACATGGGATGATTTGAATCATCAGCAGGAATCACGTTAGTGGTCCGACGATCCGGAAAGTAAAATGTGGGCCGTTTGGAATGTTTCTTTCCATTTCCATTATCATCACCACTAGTAGTGTCTAAGCGTCTTTTGGGTTGTGCATTCTTTTTGCGTGCCATGTTGTGGTGGTTTTTTGTTGTTATCTTATCGTCCCTGCATGATGACTGAAATGTGATTTATGGTGAGTGTTATATTGGGAGAGACCATGTCAAAAGAGGTTAGGTACACGTACAGATATAGTGTCGAAAATATCTTTGGTACTTTCTTGTACGTACGTCATTTCCGTTGGCATTTTCCTTTGGAAACTCTCATCATCGTTCATTCATTCATATCCATTGTTGGAGTGGAGCAAGAGGTGTGAGTCGTCCTCAAAGCAGTTTGCTTGTTCACTCAAGATAAAATAACAGATCAAAGACCATGGCATCTCCTTCCAGTATTCCACCCACAAAGAAGCAACGCGGTGGTTCCACTCCCGTCAGTCGTAATCTTCCCAGAGGAGGACGAAAGACAGATGTGGGCATTGAAGCCGATGATGCCATTGCTCGTCGTCGTGCCGAATTGAGGCGATTGGCCGAGCAGCGAAACAAAAAGGCTGCATCATCTTCCACAGCCAGAGGAAGACCTGCAGCTAGTGCCAGTAGTAATTCACGTCCTCCTATCACGTCTGCCGCAGATCTGATGAAACCATCGGCCAATCTTACAAAGACCACACGATCTCGAAGTGCAGGACGAGCTCCACCTCCTCCACCAGTGGCTCGTAAATTGGAGTTCAATAATAGTAGTGGAAAAGCCGTCGCTGTGGCTCCTACTATGCCAGCTCCTGGCAATATTAGCCGCGCCAAGAGTGTTCCTCCCCGTCGACCTGCTGCTCCACCCGCACGAGCTGGATCCACCAAACGTGGTGGTGGTGGTGCTGCTGCTGCTGCCGACAACAGGTCCCAACAACTTCCTCCTCGTCGACCAGCTCCCGTGGATCCAACCACATTACTGGCCAAGAATACTACTACTGCTACTACTACTACTGCTGCTGTTACTGAATCATCCTTGTCCTCCAAACCAACACAACAATCCTTGCCACCAACTACTACAACAGACTCGGAACCACCACTAATGGTGGAAGAGGAGGAAATAACCAGCAGCAGCAGCAAACCATTTGCTGCCAAGACACCTGCCACTTCGGCCAAAATGATGCCAATGGAAGCGACTCCTTCCATGCCAACCACAACCACGACTACGGAACCATCCAGTACCACTTCCCGACGGGATCGCATGAAGCAATTGCGGGATGGATTGGAGAGTCCCAAGACTACTGCTAGTAACAAACCCACCGCAACCACTGTGGAACCTTCTACTACTACTACTGCTGCTACTGTCAACCCACTTGGATCGGCTTCCAATGACCGGTTGGAGGAAGAACTCAAGAAAACCGAAGTCGAACGAAACGAAGCCTTTCAAAAGATTAAGGAACTCGAAGACAAACTTACAGACATTTCCAAGAGTACCATCCTTCAACAAAAGCAGCAGAAGCAACAGACTCCGGTCCAGGACATGGCATCGCTTCAAGAAATTATGGAACTCTACAAAAAGGAAGGCGAAGAGGCCGCCATGCAATATGCCCAATCCAAACTTGCCAGCACAAAACAACAGGCAGGATTTTTGACTCCCATGCCCAGCACTCCCTTGTCCAAATCGTTGTCGACCGTGTCCCAACGGGTCGCGACTCCTTATCCCAATCGAGGGATCGCCGCAAAAGGCAAGGCCCAACCGACCGACGAAGATTTGGAACGCCGGTTCATCCATTCCTTTCGGGAAGCCGTCAACTTTGTGCCCCATGAATTTTATGGAAAGGTTGCCATCCAAGGCCAATCCTGTGTCTTTTTTGTTCGACGTCCGTATGGACTCCGGGAACAAAACGGGATTTTTGAATTGGTGTCACCCACCGTGTTGGATGCCTATGCCAAACGGGCTCATGTGGGGGATCCTACCACCATTGAAGTGGCTGTCGGTATTCCTTTTGATGATTCCGTATTGTGCTTGTCGGGAAGTATGGGAGTGAGATATCGAATCACTCCCACGGGAGCCTTTGAAAGCAAACCGTTTGTCAAAGAACCTTTGGGATCCATTAGTTTCATTGACGAGTCGGCCAATGAACAAGAATATTCCTTGGATCAAATCTTGCAAGAAGCACTATCGGTCCGGGAACAATACTGCGCTAGTATGATGACAACCGCACTTGGATTTGAACGACGCAAACCCCTTCCAGCAGCAGCAACAGAGGACGGAGCCTCGGTGGCAGCATCAGCAGCACCCAAGCCAGAAGTGGCCGATGTGGCAGTCGATACTTCCGATATGCCCATTCCCAAGGAGATTGCTTTGGACAAGACGAATAAAAAGGAAGAAAAGAAACCCAAAGAGTCCAAGCCAAAGCCATCCGATCCAGAGGAACTACCCGGGGCCGGCGACGTCTTGATTTCCTTTATGGGCATTGTCATCAAGAATATATTTGGATTTATTTGGTGGATTTTCATTGGTTTGCCAATTACCACGATCCGAGCTTCCATTGCCATTACGTTTGCCGGGGTGATTGTGGGAATGTTGTACCTGTATGCCTTGCAATATCATCACGAGGCCTTGTTGGGAGGAGGCAACTCGTTTTACTACTCGTCGTCGGCTTCGTATCATACCAATATTGCTCCAGGAATTCTATAAAAAAGAAGTAACATTTTAAAGAATAACATGAAGACATAGTTCAAACCTGATTGCACAACTTGGCAGATTGAAACATGGCCTTGGCATGGAATGCTTTGGTAACCTATGCACCATGGCCAGGGCAAAATTTGCAAAAGATGCAAAATTTACTTGCAGCAGGGTTCGAACCTGCGCCCGAAGAATAGCACCTGAAGCTACCGCCTTAGACCACTCGGCCATGCAAGCAAACAGTCGACAACACTGAAACTTTGCTACAATATCTGTAAATTATAATATTGAAATGGCTTGTACAACCTTGGTACAACTGTCATCTCTGTTCTCTTGGCCATTCAACTATTTTAAAATCCAAATTCACTCGGTGATCTATCTTTCGAACTTTGAAATTGTATTTGGATCTTTGGTGGTCGCGTTCTGGCATAGGGCGAGACAAAAACTACTTTTGCGATGGACTCCTTCGACTAACCATTCTTCAAACCTCCTCGCATCGGTAGCTACTATCGCATCCTCCTCCTATCCATCGCACGTACACATCACTCAAAGCGACGGTAATGATTTTCAAATTCTTAAAGGGCGGCGTCAGTGGGGGCGGCAAAGCCCGGCGTTGGTTCAAATTCCAGCAATCCATGAGCAAAAAGCGATGGTTTGAATTGGATCGCGAAAAGAATGGACCCATTGCCTTGTTTGATTTTTCCGATTTCAATGATGCCGTGGACGCTGCGTTGATTGATGAGGGACCCAAAAAGGGAGGCTGGAGAATATCAGACGACTCCACGATTGGTGGTTATTCGAAAGGAAAGTTTCAATTGATTCGGAATCCACAAGATTATCAACAAGTGATGCAGGGGAAAGAAGCAGGATCCTTGTTGGAGGCGATGGAAAAGGGAGAAATCAATGAAAAGGACTACAACGATACTTATAAGAGTGACGACAAGGTCAATGATGATGATGCAGAAAGTGTAGAGGAAGAAATTACCGTATCCGATCATGGTGATGATACTCAAACAAAGAAGAAATTCATTCCGTTTGTCCGATGGAATGGAACCATAGATACCCGCATTGACGAAAACAGCGAAGTCCAACGTTCTGGATTCTGTGCCATTCGATCTCCCGAATTTCCCTTTGGAGGTGCGGACTTGGGAGGCCGGTACAATGCCTTGGAAATTCTGTGTCGATCGGATGGAAGACCGTACTCGCTAAACTTAAAGGTGGATACCTTTATCCCAGAAGATATCTTTCAAACATTTATCAATGTTCCACCTACCTACGAACCGGATGCCACAATATGCCCCGAGACGGGAGGAAAGTTTGATCGAGTAGTTTTGTTATTTCAACATTTCATTGTCACTGCTGGTGGACGAATGCGATCTACCCAACGTGATTTGGACAACAGTGTGAGAATAGAGACGATTGGACTGACGCTGATGGATGGGGTGGACGGTGACTTTCAATTTGACTTGGCCCGTATTCGAGCCGTCAATTACGATGAACGAGGCATCATTTACAATAAAGCTAAAGTACCACAATAGAGAGCAAGAGTAGCAAATGTCGAATCTTCACTTTTTGTTTTTCATATTTTGAGTTCGGATTCTGCGTGGCTTGTTAGTTGGCAACAACTTTTTGTCGCTTAGCTTCGTTCTTGCCAGTCTTCTTCTTCTTCGTTTTATTTTCATGGACGATACATCGCTTGATGTACATGAATTTTTCCAAATCCACCACCTTCAAGTATTCGGGAGCTCCTTTCAGAGATACGTAGTTTTTACTATTGCCCGTTCGGTCCAACTCGTCTCGAACAAAGGGTTCCAATACCTTTTCTCGTGTAATCAACAAGTATTGGTCATTGTCCGGATCAATGTGATAAATGATTCCGTCCTTGGCCAAGGCTCGGACAGTGGACCGAATCAATTCTTGATGAAAAAACTTTTTCTTTTTCTCCTTCTTGTTGTCACCACTCTTGGCTTCTTGCTCCCTTGCCACTTGAATGAGAGACTCTTCCTTTTGGATATCTTGATACGAAAATACTAGTTTCTTGGCATATTTGGTTTGACGTTCCAACAAATGTTTCAATAAGGCATCCCGATACTGAAATTGTTGATCACAGTACAAAACGCTGACCTTGGCCTGGCAATGACAGTACAACAGGGATTCCTTAATGGATTCAGGGCATGCACACAAACAACGAGTTCCAAAGACTCTCCAGGCACCCAAAGTATCATCTGCTGATGGCAATCGTCGTTTGGCCCGGACTTGGGATCGGATCCGATCGCCCAAGATTTCGAGACAACCCAAGGGTTGGAGGATGTTGGTGCTTGGACGTCCATTCTTGCTATTATTGTTGTTGGAGGTTTGAAGAAAGTTGGCACATTTCATCCAATGATCGTGTTCTGGATTCTTCGTGCTATTCGTGGCAAAGGATTCGTAGACTGGTTCGATGAGTTGGGCGTTGACTTCTCGCAAGACACGACCATTCTGGAGAATGGCCAAATTCTTGATCTTTCCAAAAACCTTGACGCAAGTTCCCAATGCAATGGGTCGTCGTTTGTTTTGAATATGATTATTTTCAATTTCATTTACATTGTCGTCGAGGAATGGTGATGATGATGATGATGTTGGAAGAAGGGATGGAAGTTCATATACCGCATCCGTGTTATGATTGTGATAACATACACAATCCATCAAACCAGTACCGTCATCCAGGATATAGGCCATGGCACTATCTGAGGTTTGTTTGGCCCATATGATTCTTCCCACCAAGAGACATTTGGAGACTGGAATCTTGGTATGTTGGGGCAGCGAATGTAAGAAATTGATTCCACCCTTGGACAATGTCAAATGATGCAAAATGTCATCAATCAACATAGGAACATGAGCCCAGTATTGTGGTGTAATTCCCACTAGAAAGTTTTCGTCCCCCTGCAGTTGTTGTTGTTGTTGGTCGTTAGCATCATGTTGTGGAAGATGGGTAGTCGTCGACGGTTCTTGCCCATCTTCCTGATTTGCATGCTGTGGCAAGTTGGTGGTCAATAATTCTGGTTCGGACGGTCCTCCTTCTGTTTGATCTGAAGGTTGCTGAAAATGGGCAATCAAGGAGTCTTGGGATTCTTCTTTTTCTTTTTCTTTTGCTGCGTCAAGATCACTGAGATGTTCGTAATAATCGCAGGAGGATACTTCTTTGGTTGTCTCTTGGAGCCTAGTACTAATACTTTGAGGACGAGATCTCATGGTTATTCTTGCCTGTCCACACATTAAACAATGGGAACCATCAGGTACATTGTATTGGTAGGTACAGGTCTCACAATGCCATCCGTTCATCAAGCCTGATGGCGACATGATGAATGAGCGAAGAAGAGCTCAATATACTGTAGGATCCAAATACTTACTGTAGAAAGATACAAATCGTGCGTTTTGAGTGTAATAAATGATGGGTCGCAGATCTCAGATTTTCAGGTGTTGAAAAAATGCTGCATACATAGACGGTCTGGCGTTCGCTCCTGAGCGAGTGGATTCAAAAATCATTCTATCTGAATCCTCGACCTCAATCGATCATTTGAACCTGTATTATTAATATATCTCGTGTCCACTGTCCAAGCAAGCAAGCAATCAACACATTTATACACACACTCATACACATTGTTGATAAAACAAAGACAATATGTTGGAAGAGACTCTAAGTTCTCCCACTTATTCTCCAGCGGAAGCAGCCTTGGCGCTCATCTCCTTTGTGGAAGTGGAATTGGCGGCTGGTGGGCCTTCGGCGGAGGCTCGCTTTTTCAAACTGTTTGACATGTTGTGCGATCGAGTCTTTGGCACCATTAGTGATGGTTCTAGTAATACTAGTAATGACATCAACAACAGTAACGCCAATACGGAATACAGACATCAAACGGGAGGATGGTTGTCAAGACACGTTCGATGGGAACGTCCTCGCCAAACCCAAGTGACGGCGAATCCACATCAACATCATGGTCGGCGGCCAGTGCCTTCCGTGTCGACGGATCCAGTGGTCAAGTTGTTGGGAGCCAAAACTACTGTAAAGACTCATTCCGATCAAGCCACTGCCTTGACATTGGTGGAAGCCATGGCCAAGGAAGCCGAACACAGACCCAATGTGCGGTATCCATTTCCCTTCAAGGCATTGCCAAAGTCGACCCAAACTGCTTGGTTAGCCTTACTAGAACGAGCCATTGTAGAAGAAGTCAATGCGCAAGCCAATGCCTTTGGTGGACTCGTATCTTCTACTACTCCTACTGCTGCTACTACACCCCAGCATTCCATGATGAGTCCTCCTCCTCCCATCTTTCCTTCTACTCCTTCCACCCCCACGGCCAATAATCCTGTTCCAGGAACCACAGCAAGTATCAGTGAAAATGCCGAACGGCTTTTGGGATCCGTCTTTTGTGTCAAACCCAGAGAACAACATCAACTACGATCCTATCAACAAAGTATTAGTCAAAAAAAGAATCATCATGCGACTCGACCTCTCCAACTCAGTCCCATCATGTACAACAATAACAACGCTAATAATCTTCGATCGCCATTGGGCAGCAACAATAATATCATCAAGTCAAAAGAAAGGGATGCTTCCAAACCCAAAATCATGTTGAGCATGTTGGAATATTATCTGGTCTTGTTTTTGCGGTACCCCATTGCGGCACCCCTTGCCTCCGAAGACGACCGTCACAAACCTCCCATGTCCAGCTCTTCGAGACGATCCGAAGCCTACGGAGATTCCGTCTATTATTATCTCTTTCAGGAATACACCAACTATTACATTCCAGTACGAGCACCTCAAGGCCATGCCAATACGGGCTTTTCATTGCATGGGATGAATCGTCCCACGGAATTGTTCTTGAGAATTTGTCTAGCCTTGTGGCTCGAAGGTCAAAATCAAATCGAACCAAATACCAAGTCGTTGGACTATCTCAAGGAAAAGAAAGGAATTCTGGATCCAGATTTTGTCTTTGATTTGAACTTTTCCTACGATCTCGTCAAGAAGGTTTCATCGTATCAAGCACCACCCTTTCAAGTTCAACGATGTTTGCACAAGTTGGTGACACGAGCCGTTTCCGATGGTGCCTTGGCCGATGTCGTCAGGGATACTACCGCAGGCTTACGAGGGGGATATCCTGAGACGCTCTGCGTGAGTCCAGTCTTGCACATTATGCAATTGCCCTTTTACAATTACATTCGTGCGGCCTTTCGTCATGCGTCGATTCATACCCGACAATCGCCATTTTACACGGCATTGAATGATTGGCTCGTGTGGCTGGAGCCATGGAATACAAAGTATGGTAAGCTATCATCATCATCATCATCATAGTGGAAAATGATTGTTGGTTGGTTGTTCTTGTTCTCACCGCCGTCGTCGTCATCGTCATCGTATGTATCAATACAGGCTACGCGAAAAAGGACCCCAAACAACGCTTGTTGGATTCACTCCCACGCAATGCCAATATGAGGACAGCGTCGACACCAACAGTCACAATGACTTATCCCAAAGCCAATCAGCGTAGCTTGTATAAGCCAGAATGGGAAGCTTACATTGCTGCCAACTTGCACATGTACATCGTTCCATTGGCCATTTTCCTTCGCCGGGCTCGAGAACTTGACTTTTCTCCCAAGTTTTACCGACAGTCTTTGGATGCAGTCTTGAAGGTGTTTCGTGTCTTTTCACCAGAGGTTGTCCAGGTAATCAACAAGCTGCTGACAGCAAGAGGAGTAGGGCAAATCGGAGCACAACTTTCTGGAATTGTCGCGGCCCACGAACGAAACCTGGGAGATTATGCTCCTCCAAGCAATGCACTTTCCCTCTTGTCTTGTCAAAACGACATGCACAATCTGCTAGAGGAAATTTATCTCCAACATCTCAAAAAGATGGACTCCCAAGACTTTTTTGATCGCATGATTTCTCGATTCGATGCAAAAATGGACTCGTGGTTTGGTGGCAATGCCACCGCCACCAACGAAGCAACGAAACTCAAGATGCTTGTCGGAAAGGCAAAAGTGATTGTTGGATTCCCGGCTGACTACGAAGTCATGCCAGAATCAAGAGCTGCTTCCATGGAAGCCCAAGCTCTTGGTATGGTGGACCCATCCAACGACCGCACCACATCGGGTACGTTGACAGATGCCGGCCGTGAACGTATCCTAAGGGGAAATGTCAAGTGTAACCCAGAAGATGTGGACTATTATGGGGATAGAATGCTTGGACGGGTACAGACACATGAAGTGGAACTCTTGGTGTCACTTTTGGTCAAGGCGTCCCAGTTGATCAATGCCAAACTTGGTCTCAATCCAAAACCAAATCCGCATTCCATGATTCCAAGAAGATTCAATCTTCGATTCCTTGCAGACTGGCGCAACGTGATGACAATCATTATCGTCTATCGGTTCTTGAAGCTCGTAATATAAATGTGATGGTAACTAGCTACTATTATACTATTCCTAGTCTAAACACAACATCAGATCGGGATTTCGTACCATAAAGTTGACCAGGATTGGCACTTTCCATGCAAGAAATACAGTCTATTCTTATTTACATTCTATTATCTCTTATAATGGTCATTCTTACATCAAAATGAAATGAGTCAGGAGCAAATTATATTGGGTTGCACCTGGAGCCACCTGGAATTCAATCGTATAGTCCTCTGTTTCAAGATCAGGTTCCCAAAACGGGTTGTCGTTGTCCCCTTGCAAGATGACGACCTTTCCGCTCACTACTCGAACACTTTTGACAGGTTTGGAGTTCACGACCATGGTAACATTTCGTTCCAAGAAGTCATCAGTATTCAAGTCATATGAGTGCTGGCACCCCTTGCATTTAAATGACCAGAGAGGCAAGATAAATGCAATGACACCCTTGAATAGTTTTGGATCGTATCCATAATGCTCCTTCTCCTTTTTGTTTGGAACCGTGATGGAGGCTTTCCCATCCAAAAGGGGCGCCCAGAATTTGTCGATGTAGTCTGGCATGACAATCGCTGGACACTCTGCTTCATGTTTCTTGACATCCCCAAAGCCAGAACGTTCAGCATCGTTTGCAAGGAGTAAGAACTTGCCAGCAGGTGGTTCGGTGTCGTCTACTAGAGGGAAGAATCCGTTTACATCACGTGCAATGCCTTTTGCATGAACGTCTCCAGTGTCATAGGTCTCGTGGGTATACATTGCAATGTCACCAGTCTTCCCACTTTCGGTCATAATACCAAGAAAGCGAGATTGGCACGGCAGGTAGGAAGTGCGGCATATACTGTGGCCCCGAAACCATGTCTCATACAGTGGATCAGTCTTTTCTCCCAGTGTTTCATACGCAGTTGAAAGCAGATCAAGAAGCGGACTTTCCATGAACAGTCTGAAGTCAGCATCTTCTTCCTTTTGCAAATCAGCCAGTAAAGCTTCTGAATCAGTAGTCGGGGTAGCAGCTAGTTCTCTCAGTGCCTCCAATAACATCTCTATGAAGGGAAGAGCTAATAGGTGGCCCTGTAATGCATGCGCTCTATATCCCATGTGCCAGCTATTTCGTTTCCCAATGTGAGGGCAAATGCAATCAATACCAGCTGCTTGCATCTTCTCTGTACAACTCCATTTGCTTCCAAAACACAAGTCCTTCCCTTCCAACCTTTTGTTGCACTTTAGATTCCGAGCCATGTCTGGTATTTTCTGAGCTTGCTCATTCGATATAGGTATCTCGTCCGGTGTCATATCGGGCAACTGCGAGACTGGGTTCCCATCCAGCCTCGAACGAAACATGGCCAAACCAAATTCAACAAATGATCTTCCCAGATTGGCTCCTTTTACCCAGTCCACAAAAACAAACGCAGGACGGCTTGGAATCAAGGCTCCACGGTAAATAAAGTGAGCAGCAGAATACGGTTTCGAATCCGTCATGCCATAATTCCAAGCGAGAAAATCTACATCCGTCCCGAATACTTCCTTGACGCAAGTGCTATGGTATGGATTTGAACTGGTGAAGGAATCATGAGACTTATTAGTTTCGGAATAAATTGAACAGCTCACAGTTTCAACAGCCTCTCTCGAGCTTACGCTAGTCCCCCCATGGCATGGTTCCGATCGATCATTTCGATTCCTATTGCTTCCCAGACTGGGCGGACATCTCTGCCAAACACAGCAGTATATGACTCGCTATACTTATTACCGTGCCCCGCAGCGTTCGAATGCCCTCCATTGGCGAATACATATTTCTCGTAGAAATCTGGAATGTCGGTCGAGATACCTTCATCGACTCGCGAATTGACCGAGCCCGCCTTTTCGACGCAATCGCAACCATGCAAGTTGCTCTCCGATGTTCGGACCGACGCCATCATCTTCAGTACCTTAATCTTCATTTTTCGCTTCATTCGCTCTTTTGAAGGACCCTGTAGATCAGCTGGTCTCATTCCAAAATAGTGCGTTCCGTTACCTTTGTTTATAAACATGCGATCGAAATATTCCCCATAATCGTGTCGTAGGGTGGATATCACCTTTTCATGGCCTGCTTCCGCCAATTTTACAATATCTCGAAAGTCCAGCAAGTCTCCACCAAACTTTTCCTTTCGGCTAGCTTCCCTTTTGGTGCAAATATCACTGCAGCCCTTGTCAAAACCCCCACCTCCATGCGATGACACTGTGCCGTATTTGGATGCCGTGCTCTGTTCGGATGTGGGAGTCTCAGCTGGAGCGAGAGCTTGTACCGTCGAAGATTCAGTCATATTTTCTGGCTTCTGTACCACAAGTTCTACTCTTTCGGTTTCAGCTTCTTCTGCATCCAACAGGTACAAGCATGACGATACAAGGAAAAACAATAGCATCGTCAACAGAAGTTTGAAGTCTTTCTTGTTGAATGACCTGCTTTCGTCTTCTTCTTGGGAGTCGGCATTCTCGCTCACGGACATGATTCGCTGCTAATTCTATTTGGTCTAATCATCAATTGATTCGATACTTGAAGTGATGATATGATTTCTTTTTCAGACTTTGTTATTATTGTTGAATGATGAATGTAAACGCGAAGTCACAATTGGTGAATATTTGGGTTACTCAGCTTTATTCGCACTAGTCGACTCGCGCGATCCTTGTGCAACCTGGAACTTGAGTCAGTTTGTACGACATACGTTCGTCCCATCACCACCGAACATATTCAATCAATACTGTACCGTTAGGGAGAATCCAAAGAAGCAACATAGCATATCCTATACAACAACCATGATGAAGTCCTTGTTTATGATCCTTTTGGCCTTGTTCTGTGCCACCCAAACAAACGCCTTTGCACCTGCATCCAGCCCTTTGAATACCCGAGTTTTGAACACTGTGACATCATCACAGACATCGCCAACTGTCCTGTTTGGAAAGAAGGAAGCAAGAGCCAAGGGAAACGACAGAAAGAACAAGACTGAACGCGTCAGAAAGACAAAAGATGATGTAATAGAAATTGAAGCCACTGTGGTGGATTCCCTTCCAAATGCCATGTTCCGTTGCGCTATTATAGATGCCCCAGAGACACAACCGCCAGTTTTGGCAACCATCAGTGGAAAGATCCGCAAGAACTTTGTGAAAATTTTGGTGGGAGATAAGGTTTTGGTTGAACTGAGTCCATATGACTTGACTAAGGGAAGAATCACCTTCCGATACCGTGGTTAGACCAACGAAAACTGCGGCGGGTACATGGCGATGACGGTAGTCAATAGCTGGATCATTGAACAGTCACACGGTTGCTATTGAAAATGAAACATGTAATCAATAATTATATCTCGAGAATAGCATTCGGTATTCCTATCTTAACTACTTTCGTTATGGTTTGTTTGTGAAAGAATTCTTCAGAACATCACAGCATGAATGTGGGGTGTAAAGCACTGAATTGTTGATGATCCCCGTGGCTATTCGTCAACGAGTAGATCAGATTGCTGGCAGTACGGAATATATCTTTGATGGTTTGATGGATGCCCCCAGCTTAGCTGCTACTCGTAATAGCTAAATCATTTCCTGTACGGTATTAGGACTTCGACTTACAGAAGCGATTGAGATCAGTTTTCATCAAAATCGTCAGTCACGAGCGAGTCACGGGCAAGCGGGCACCGTACAAACCAAATCAATTGGCATTGCACAAGCTGAAACTCTCAAACATTATATCACAACATTGATGTCAATAACATCACAACTGCAGTGGATTTTCAGGCTAATTACGCACTAGAATCACTGAAATCATGAGCGGGGAAAATAGTGGTGAGGATGTTCTTGGAGAAATGAGAGAAGAAGGTGGAGTTCCCACGATGGGCCGTCATCAACGAAGCGAGTCATTCATGAGTGACGGCTCCGAAAGTACAACCGATATTTCGGAACATGAAACAGATTTTGCCAAACAACTGAAGCGGCAAAGACGACAAGTGTTGGATCCAAATGCAAAGAAGGAAAAGCAAGACTTCTCGGCGATGCTTCAAACCCATAGAAAGGAGCTAAAAAGTGAATGGGGGGATGAAGAATCAGAATCAGCAGTGCCAGAGGAGGTTCAAAGTGGAGGGATAAATGAAACATTTGAGTCACAAGGGGATATGTTTGGTGACTTTAGTGGATTTTCTGATGCATCAGCAACAGTATCACAGGCAGGTGATGCTCCAGAATCTGATGTAGGAGGGCCGACTGATGAAGATTTTGGTGATTTTGAAACATCTGCCCTTGCACCTACAGATGATGTTCCAAATGAGAGCGATGATGCTGACTTTGGCGATTTCGAAGAACCGGAGCAGCCTACAGATGATGTTCCAAATGAGAGCATTGATGCTGACTTTGGTGATTTCGAAAAGTCTGCCCCGGCGCCTACAGGTACAAACGATGCTACAAATGACAGCAACGATGCCGATTTTAGTGATGTTGAAACATCTGCCCCCGCGGCAACAGAGGATATTCCAAATAACAGCAATGATGCTGACTTCGGTGCTTTCGAAATGTCTGATCCGTTGCCAGCAGACGATGATCCAAATAAGAACAATGGTGCAGACTTTGGTGAATTTGAGACATCTGCTCCTGCACCTTCACATGATGCCTCAAATGACTGCGAGGATGGCGACTTTGGTGATTTCGAAACGCCTGCTACTACGCCTGTAGATAGTGTTCCAAATGAAAGCAAGGATGCTGATTTTGGTGATTTTGAAGCATCTGCCCCCACACCTTCAAATGATGTTCCAAATGACAGCACTGATCATGCTGACTTTGGTGATTTCGAAAAGTCTGCCGCTGCGGTTACAGATACAAATGATAGCGATGATGCCGACTTTGGTGATTTCGAAACTTCTGCATCTGCAACTACAGATGATATTCCAAATGAGAGCAACAATGAAACATCTGTTCCCGTTTCAGATTTTGGTTGTTTTGGAGCAGCAGCTTCAGCCATATCGAATGCAGATGAGGATGTAAAAGACAGCTCAGATTTTGGCAAATTTGAAACCACACTTTCCCTTAAGGATGAAAACGAAGCTCAGAACAACAATACCGCTGCAGATTTTGGTGACATCGAAACCTCTGCGACACTGTCAGCAGGCGATCATCAGAATGGTAGCAATGGTGCAGACTTTGGTGTCATCGAAACCTCCGACCCTGTCTCGAATGTGGATGTTGATGGCGACCAGGAAAGGAAAGATGACGAAAGTGGAGAACCAATTGCCGCTGCCATTGTCGAAGCAGAAGATCAAGAAGAGGCAGAACAAGAAATGGAGAAAATAGAAGATTCATCACAGGATCTTATCAACCCCCACTTTGAAAAGTCGTCTGAACCGCTTTCTAGCACCGGTGCTGCTGAAGATTCATCGATTCCTGAAGAAACTGAGTGTGGCACGTTTGACCAGGCACCAGTTGACGCTGACAAAGATGATACGAAGAAACTCAGTGTAGCGGATGAGCTGGCGGCATTGAAAAATCGTAGCTTGACAAAGAACTTTACCGAGAAACTCAGGGATGCAGGTGGTCTCTCTACCCCAGAGCAAGAGGAAGCCAGCCTTCAAAAGACCAGCCATACAAATCGGGCGCCAGTTTACAAGAAGGAAGCGACGGAAAGTTTGAAGGTCGGCACCACGGCTATGGACCAAGACTTGGCTTTCAAGCAAAAGCAAACTGCCCAAAAGAAAATAGACATGCAAAAGAAAGAGGAAGCTGTACAGAACCTTAAGAGTTTCAAGACTGCCATGGTTGCGACTAATCCAATTATTCCTGATACATCCTTTGATTCACCCGATAGCACCTCGGATCCACAAGAGAAGGAAGCAAAAGTAGATGACGAATTCTCAATGTTTAAAGAAGCCACAACTGAAATGACCGAAGGAGTGGTGAAAGATGGCGTGAAAGATGGCACGCATGAAGTTGACGATAATTCCCAGGGCTCCGGCTCTGCAGCCCGACCCGAACCAACGCAAGATGCCCAACAACACGATGGAGAGCAAAACAGTGACTTCAATGCCTTTGAAGAAGCTCCAGCTGCTACGAATGAGACCATGGCGAGTGGAGAATTAGACAAATTTAGAGACTTATCGACGCCGGCTAAAAGTGAAGAAAGCACGGAAGATGATTCTGGTGGTTCGTCGCAACGTGTAGATTCTCAGGCTGGAGATAATGGGCAAAGTTCTTCTCCAGTCGACGGGGTCAGCAATACAGTGGAGCCAATGGAGTTCGGAACATTTGAAAGCACGGCCTCGTCGTCAGGACATGACTTTGTCAATGATGCGGATGGCCCTAGTGGTCCCACCGCAGAACCAAGGAGCAGCCAAGATACTGATGAATTTGGCGATTTCGAGAGTACTAGAGCCACACCGGAGGCGGGTGAATCAGCTGACCAAGCTGCGGGTGGCTCCGGAACCTTCGATAGTTCTGTTCCAGCAAGAGAAGCAGTTACCAGTCAAGAAGATGATTTCGGTACTTTCGAGAGTTCTCCTGCTGCTGCAGAAGCGGGAGAATCAACTGACGAAGATGCCGGTGGCTTCGGGAGTCTCGAAAGTACTGGTCCCGCAACGGAACACAATAGTCAGGATATGGACGAATTCGGAAGTTTCGAAAGCACCGCTCAAGATGCGGATGGTTTCGGGAGTTTCGAGAGTACAGGTCCAGGTCCAGGAACAGAAACGGCTGAAGGAGAAATGGATGGATTTGGAAGCTTCGAAAGTACTGGCCCAGCACCAGAACCAGTTGCCAGTCAGGATGATGATGATTTCGGCAATTTCGAGAGCTCTGGAGCAGAAGCAGGAGAAACCGGTGAACAAGAGGAAGACGAATTTGGAGACTTCGAGGACACAATGCTAGCAGCTGGAGCAGGAGAAGCCGGTGAACAAGATGTGGACGAATTTGGAGACTTCGAGGACACTGCCCAAGCAGTTGAAGCACGAGAAACCAGTGATCAACAGGCGGACGAATTTGGAGACTTTGAGGACACTACAGCAGCTGGAGCAGGTGAAACCGGTGAACAAGAGGTGGACGAATTTGGAGGTTTCGAGGACACGACGCCAGCAGCTGAAGCAGGAGAAACCAGTGATCAACAGGCGGACGAATTTGGAGACTTCGAGGACACTAAGTCAGCAACAGCACAGGCTACAGGTGAAGATGCGGATGGCTTCGGGAGTTTCGAGAGTACAGGACCTGTAGCAGAAGAGCTTATTGATCAAAACGACGACGACTTTGGAAATTTCGATTCTGCTCCAGCTGCAGCAACACTTCCACCCAAGACAGCTGATGGTAGCAATGGAACGAACGGGGGTTCTGACCCTGTGGATGATGAGTTTGGAGATTTCGGAGATTTTGATGACGCTCCCGCGCATCCAAATGGAACTCAACCTGTTGCTTCCGCTAAAAGCAGTGCAGTCAATAATGGGACAAAACCTGCACCAGCAACCTCGTCCATGCTGAATGGGGTATTTGATTTGGATAGAGTTAGACCTGTTTTCACAAGTCTCCAAAGCAAGTATCCGTTTGATCAGATTACCGATGGAGAAATTGACAGCTCTTTATTTGTGTCCAACTCATTGGAATCATATTTGGTAAGTTTCGGGCTGCACCAATTCAATTGCACTTTGATTTGTCTAACAAATGTTCGAAGAAATCCGTCCAAGTTGAAATGAACGGCAAGGAAAATGATTCTTCCAAACTCGTGCTTTCAAAGGACTTCCTTGGAGACGCAGCAGAGGCGAGTGTATCAAAACTAGTCATTAAAAACGATGGACGAGGACCCTACCACAACTTTATGGCTCCGCTTGGAGGTATACTTCAATATTCCAAAAACATTGATGTCGTCTTGCGTGACAATAAAGCAGCTCCCATCGTTTACAAATCGGAGCCAAATCGGGCACCTTCAACCAGTACCACAAACAAGAGCGCGTCTCAAGCATCGAATTCCAAAACGTCCCCTAGTGCTGCTGGAGGACAAAGTAAAACTCCTGCAGCTCCCATGGCCACTCGAGTTGCAATCCCTCCAAAAGAAAAAGCTTCCGAACCAAAGTAAGTTTGTTGTCCATAGTTCCATGAGATATGATGCCAAAGAATCCTCTCACCATTTATATTTCCCGTTGCTTCTGACAAAGCAGATCTGCTGGAGACCTCGCTTCCCGGATTCCGGACTTGAGTTTCATGATGAAATCCCATTTGGTGGTTCCCAAAAAGTAAAATGGTTAAAAATGAATTATTCTAATGTATTTAAAAAAGCCAAAGTTTCTGATCCACTTTGTTGCTAGTGCAAGACTGACGGCCTCAATCAATCAATTGTGAACTACACAAGTTGAACACAACTGGAACTGCCTTTTGTGTGCATGCATGTGTGTATATATGTATTCTCCCTTTGTGTTCTTATAGCAACATGTACCAGATCGAGGCCACTAGTCCTATTGACGACGGGAATAGTAATGACATTTGACTGCTGGCAGAGGACGATGATACGATATTCCGACAGGGATCTGCCTGTGACGTCGAACCAAGGTGACTACACCTAATACCCAGTGCTTCTGCCGCAGTACCCACTGCGTCTGCCACCGCCTGTGCCCCCGCACTGACTGGCTTGAGGTTGTCATTGTGAATCATGTTTTCTCGAATGACCTCCCCCGAATTTTCGTCCACTGCATCAATGATCGGCAATACAGCAAGAGCATAGGTCTCTCCTAGTGCCAAATCTTCCCTGGTAGAAGTGGCTTCCAGGCCCTCGTTCAATACGGCATATCGAACCACACTTTGCAACAAGGGAATCAAAGTCAATCTCTTGATATTGTTCGCCGTGGATTCGAGTCGATCACAGTCCAAGGCATCAATTTCCCCTCGTCCCGCCCACAAGGCATCAATCAAATCCGAGTTGGTTTTGGAATATCCTTGATCATTTAGAGTCTGGAATTGAAATCCTCTTCTCGTGTTGAGACCCCAAATAAGTTGGCCATCCCGACCATCGGTAGCCCCGCCTTCTTGGATTCCCTCGAGCGATCCAATGACCAGAGCCGCAACCTCGTCCCAGGGATGTGTCAAGTCATACTCTCCCTCCGATTTCTCATTCTTGCATTGGTTGACTGCATCATTAATTTGTGCAATCATATGAAGGTATACGACCAAAAAGGCACTCGATTCCGTGGCCACTGCAGATCGTTGTTCAATCGACTTGAGTCCCCACTTTCCCGTTCCCTCCAACGCACCCATGATGATTCCTTGTGCATAATTCACATCATTGAAATAGGCCACAAAATCCAGATAAATGTCTTCTGCATTCTTCCGTGATGAGGCAACCGAAAGGTCGGAAAGGGAATAGAACGAATGCAAGTCATTGTCACTGTCCCGTTGAACAGGCGAGTTTCGTCCATACTTGAACCAGTATTTGGCATACTTGAAATTGCCCAGCTTGGTCAAGATTCTCATTTGAGCAATGTCCAAATCAATTTGTGCCACCTAACAAAGAAAGAATGAATGAATGAATGAAAAATGAGAGAAATGTCCATCAATAACTTTTCAATGGCAAACACTCTATTTCAATGCATATTTCGACTTACCGGCAAGACATCAGAGGTTGGTCGATACCCCGCCATGGTAGCATCCGACTTGGCAATGGTACAAAATGGGAAATTGATACCCTCTGGCATATTCATGTAGGCCCCAACATCCTCGCACATTAGTCCAAAGCAAGCATAAATGTCTTGAATATCTCTCAAAATGATTTCCGTCTTGTCAAATCGTGGAATCCCCGTGAGCAAATGTTCTCGCAAGCGATTGTAGGTAGTGACACGACATTGGGTCGCTTGTGGAATAATGGCCGTGGCATACAAGACGGTCATTTCGGCATCTTGCGACAAAATCGAGTCAATCAGCATTTGAATGAGTGGAATGTACATAATGGACATGATCCGACTGGCGACCGAATACAAGAGTTTGGGAGTGTCCGAGACATCCTTGGTACAGGCTCCATTGACACTCAAATATTGAGACCCTTCGTGGTATAACAGTTTAATGGCATTGTTGGCAATGGCTTCGCCCCCAATGTATCCACCATCAAAGCGAGAGGCTGCCTTTTGCGTCAAGGCATACAATCCAAATCCATCCGTCCCCGCGTGCGTCTCGCCAGATCCAATCCAGAGGGCAATGAATTCGTCTATCCCACCACCACCGAGATTTAACAATTCCGGATTGTCCGCTTCCGTCATTTTTTGGCACTGTTCAATGCCTTCGTAGAGAACGTGCGCCGCATACATCCACAATGTAAATACTAGAGTAGCTTGTGGGGCATGATCCTTGCCACCGGTAATGGCGACACGGACATTGTTATTGGCATAGCTAAACTGTTGGGCAACCTTGTTGAGATCCGTCGATTCTTCGGCCAATCCATACAATTGAAAGAGATAGGTGGGAGTGGCTTCGGTAATGCCCTTGTTACTCATCAAATCGCTCAATTCCTTTAGCTTGAATTTGAGACCAGACGGTTGTTGGGCATTCCGTCCATTGTCGTAAATGTCCAAGACCAAATCGGAATTGCCAAAGCTCTGCGTCATGTCCTTTACATCCAAAGTCAAGTCGGCCATGTATTTGACATTGGTTCGTGTGACAATGCCGCCACCGAGATCAGTCCCTTGTGCGTTGGTGTGTGAGATTATGATGAGACTGCTCAAGCATAACACTAATGTGTGGCTCCATTTCAACATTGTGGTGGTTGGTGTTGGTGATATATTGTTGTTGTGCTTTGTTGTGTTGTTTTGTTTTGGCTGTCGGTCTTCCTGTCAGACTTTCTTTTTCCCCGTAGTTAGATGGAGGTCCCGTGTTTGCTTTTTGCTGAGGCTGAAAGTTCTAGAGTTGAGTAGTGGTGAGTTTGTTTGACTAAGCTTTTATCCGTTGACTGTCTCTTGGTTGATGTCGCAAGAGAGACTTTTGATTCTGTGTAATTTTTGACCCGTTACGCCGGCATGGGTCGTGTGAAACGTCTCAATCTGTGCTTCCGAGGGAGTCAATGTCGCATCGATATCACAAGTGACTGACTGTCATCGCTGCCTCCGAACTCTGAACCTCGAGAACAAAATATCAGAACGTCGCATCAATGATGTAAACATCACACACATCACACACATCACACCTATCATTAACCGCTAGAGCAAGCAGAAGTCACTTGCAAGATGCCCTCCAACGAGCTGCTGTTACAGGAAAGAGATATTCTCGACAAGCTATACGATGCGGAATCCATGATGGAGATTGAAAAGTCTGTCGCACAAGGTTACATTACATTATTGGGAGGCAACCAGGATGCCGATGCAGACCCAGCACTTTCTTTCATGGCGCTGACGCAGGGCAATGTGATTGATGCTTGTTTTGGAGTTTCTTCGGCATCCATGTCAAGGGGAGAAGTCACTCCGAATATGCAAGCGGCCCGCGCGGCCAAGGCACTTCTCGACGAATCGGCCCTGGAACGGCCGGGAACGGTGGTCAAACGAGTCAAATCGAAGTTGTAAGCTGCAGGAAAATGGGAATCTTGGAGACGGAATCTTGCGAAATCTTAGTGGTCGTACAGATTACTTGTTTTAAGACATT
>CAKOGP040000180.1:36778-86699 GCA_933822405.4 Cylindrotheca closterium | reverse complement strand
CTTGCGCTGGGGGATTGGGGGCCAACAGCTAGTAACAACTGTCAGCCCAAAAACATCATTGAAACTCTTTTAGGCCCAATTGGAGTCTGCGAAATCCAAAGCGATTGAGAAGGATGAGCAATCGCACCGAAACATAATGACAATGGCTCCACTTTACGGCATTATTCGTACTAGTGATGGTATTAACGATCAAAATAACTCCAAGGTAGAATTTCTTACTATTATCTATTTACTGGAGCAACATCACCGCCTCCGTCGATACAACAACCATACCACAAGAAGGATCTGTCCAAGAATCTCAATTGATATATCTATGCTCGGATATCTCTTTTTGAGCAAGTCAATCTTGTGTCCAACTAGAACAGTCTTCATTATTGCGACATTCTTTGCATAGAGAGGCGTAGATGTGATACTGGACGCTCACTCACGATTTCAAGATGCGAGAAAACGGAGAAAAGAAGATAACTTTTGAACATGTGGTGCCAAAGAATGTGATTGCAATGGGAACGGAGTCAAGAGTGCACTCAGGTGGAAGGATACTGAAACGAGCCGTCCGTCACACTTTGGATCCTGGTACGCAATGAATCGATACTGCCAAATTCATCTTCGGTTATTTTCAAGGCGATCCTTGCTTAGTTGTTCTGGACCACGAAGTGAAAGCTTCTATGCGGAACACTGAATACTCTGTTGAATGCGATTTCACTGCAGAACATCTTGTTGACAGTACGTGCGAATGTAAAACTGTATGCAAGAACAAATGCTTGAAGAATTTGGGAACGGAACGAGTACTTTGCACCCATGGGCTTGTTCCACTTGTTCAACTATCGCAGTTGCAAAAAAGTTTCTTGGCTTATGACCTGCTGTATGAACTGCGAATCCGTTTGGTTATAGATGAGGATGGTTTCTCTCAATTGAACCTGGAAAGCGGAGAGCGGAAAATTTTCAGAGTGGCATTGGAGCAACTTATTTTTGCTGCAACAACAGAGGACGTATCACTGGACCCTTCCAAGACCTTTTTGGAGTGGCTTTCTCCATTTTGAGTTGGCACTGATGAGGCAAAAAAAGCCAGGGGAGAACCAAATCCACAAGACTTGGGACCTTTGCGAGAGAAGATGCCAAGATATGAGAGTCCAGAGAAGAAGACAATGAAAACTCTGAAGAAAGAAACGA
Organism: Cylindrotheca closterium; assembly: GCA_933822405.4. NCBI lineage: Eukaryota > Bacillariophyta > Bacillariophyceae > Bacillariales > Bacillariaceae > Cylindrotheca > Cylindrotheca closterium. The sequence continues at coordinate 85,529 of CAKOGP040000180.1, read as the reverse complement.
GGGCATCAGTCCCAAATCAATCTACCCATGAAGAGATTGCCATACAAAGTGGAGGATGTTGTGTTGGGGAATCAGTCATGGGATGACATTAGCAAGCGATTGATTGCAGCAGCAGGGCTTATGTACACTTTGGGAACACTGGCACACCAAAAAGAAAGAAATTGGCGGAGGCTGAGGATGTTGTGAACAAGAGGAAAGAAGAGGAGACCAAGCCAAGTGTCAAACCCAATGATTTGACTCCAAACGAAGTAAAGCGCTGTACAGGGTTTGACAATTTACCCAAGCTGCTTGCCTATGCCATGGTGATTTGTGATGGTAGTTTGGATCGTCTCTTTGCGACATCGTCCAAACTCACTTGGGTTGACGAGTGGTTGTTCTATTTCGAGTTCAAGTATGGTCGGACTGCTGTAAGAATGCAAGACTTTGAGAAAGCATACAGGAGCTCAGAATACCCCCTTCAAAAAGTCCTGAAGCAAAAGTTATCTCTTGAGAATGGAACACGCAATCGGTGGCCTATGTATGCTACCTACGAAGAAGATGCAAAGTTTTGTGGCGAACAATGGGATTTCTACTTTGATCGGCAAAGTGGGGAGAAAATTGTTACGCATGATGCAACTGGAATTCCTCTGCCATGTCCTTCAAATGCAGAGCTTCAACGAGCACTTTTCAGTGACTACTATGGTACTACATGTGCCAAGGCAGGAGTCAGCAACCAACTTTGTGGTTGGATGCGAGGAATGCCTTTAATGACCGGTAGAATCACAGATTCTCAGATGATAAAAGACTCAGAGGTACTGGTGCCACAACGGAAGTTTTCAGAGGCAGATCATTCTTCAGACAAACCATTCAACAATGTACTTGACAAAGGATTCCGAAACACGCTTGATGCAAGCACGGAAGGCCAACGTTGCATGCAACCGAAGTACTAAAAAGGTGATATCAAATTTACTGGAAAGGCAACCCTGCACTCTGCTTGTATTGCTGTGATACGATCTGGAAATGAGCGTGCTGTAAAATGTCATGGTTCTTGAAAGGTGGGTGTGCATACCAACTGTGGGATACTCATCTATTATGTGACATTTGGGACACTTGGACATTTAAAGTGAACTTCATTTGCAATAAGTTCCTCTAGATATCTGTTATCATTACTGGATCTTCCTTCTTATATTGTTTGATAGTCCAATAATAGGCTGAGTGGGGGAACCCCCTTGTAGGACAGTTGTTCAATTTGTACTAAATACAAGTGTTTTCGAATGGAAAAGTTCGTGCTTCGTCCGTGTTTGCCCCAACTTTTTTGGCCTGAGGGGGGTCTGTGTGAATCTAATGGATTTCAGGTAGGATCGATATGAATGTGTAGTTAAGTTATAAAGAAAGATATAGTTGATGAGTTGTGATGTCAAGAGATCTCTTCTCTTGACGTCCCTTCTTGAGGTCATTTTTCATTCTCCCACCTTCCTTTAGGACGGCGTACAGACTCTATGTTCGAATATTCCGACACTCCCTCTTGGGAAAGGAAGTAATGGCCAAAATGTTACCAACTGATAAGAAGATAGCGGAGAGCAATGAAAGTGGCAGCGTCGAGTGGTTTTGTTCCAATATCTGCCAATTGATCCTTTGTATCAATTTTCTGAATGGAAACATCCCCTGTGCGGTTTGCCCTCTTGAAGTGATGATACTTGATATTGATGTGTTTGGTCCGCGGGCAAAGTTTGTCGGCTGTCGCGAGTTCGATTGCTCCATTGTTGTCTTAAAAAGCTTTACATTTGAAGATTGGTTTGGTATAGCTGAAAGATTTGACCTTTTTTGCAAGTTCTTTGAAAAATCGGATTAGAACGATCACAGTTTGCAGCGCCTGGAAAAAACAGATGTATTCAGCCTCCGTGGTACTTAAAGCGATTTCCGTCTGCATCTTGGAATGAGAATAGATCAAGCAATTGTTGAACATGATGTGATAAGCTGTTCGCAATTTCGCAGTTGCTGGGTCCTCGGCGCTGTGCTTATTGAATCCGCCTGCAAAATCCGCGTCCACATATACTTCGAAGCCCTTTCCAGGTTTTGGCTTCATGAACATACCTTTATCGCGTGTGTCGCGGAGGTAACAACAGATTCTTATTATGGCGTCCTCGTGTGATCTCTTGGGATGCGCCGCTGGCTGTTGCTGTTGCGCCGCTGGCTGTTGTGGTGCCGCAGGTTGTTGTGGTGCCACAGGTTGTTGTTGCCTTCGCCAGCTGCAATGTTGTTATTTCCTGCGCCAGCATCGTCTCCTTCTCCCTGCACCAGATCCATGTTGATGTCTGGGGCTGCTTCGGCTTGAGCGTCTTCTTGGTTATCTGCTCTTTCGCCTTGTCCTCGGAGTTCTGCTATTCCCTCAGCAAATCTCAAAGGTCGCCTTCTATTGGTACGCTGGGGATTACGACAAGGAGGGTCCACTACCATGTAGTTTCAATTCGATTCTATTAGACGCAGAGGGAGCGTGTGTGAATCTAATGGATTTCAGGTAGGATCGATATGAATGTGTAGTTAAGTTATAAAGAAAGATATAGTTGATGAGTTGTGATGTCAAGAGATCTCTTCTCTTGACGTCCCTTCTTGAGGTCATTATTCATTCTCCACCTTCCTTCAGGACGGCGTACAGACTCTATGTTCGAATATTCCGACAGGGTCAATCAACAAAATTTCTTTGCTTTGAAATCGGTTCTACCGGTACTCTACTATACTACGTACGGCCCATATGAATGCTTTTTAAAATGTTGACTAGAGATTTTTACCAAGTGAAATTGAGAGCTACAAGCATGAGGTAGATGTAGCTCTAGTGCGTGCAGCATTGACGTGACCAGCACCAATTTTTGCTATCAATCTCTTCGTGGGCAAGATAGCCACCTGAACCCCCCAAATTTTCCAGAGTAGAGTTTCTTCTGTTTTAGCCTTTACGGCACGTTGCGCACCATTTGCAGACCATACCCTGTACACTTATATCTTGAAATCTTGTGACTACTGTATCAACTTCCCGCATCGTTCATAGGTCAATAAATTATAATTGCGTATTTTTTAAAGACTCGTGGAAACATTTTGAATTCATCAATTAGACAGTTCCTTCAGCAATGCATTGTACCCAGCCTTTGCCTTTCCGTTGCTCGATAAATTTGATATCATCTGCTGCTGGGATTTGAGAACATTAACCAGTTTTGGTCGGATAGGCTTGACATTGAATAGAGAAGCTACAATGAAAGCCCCACGATTTGAACTGGCGACTTTCATCAGATCACCCTGTAGCCGTTCGAAGAAGGCAGTTGCAAAGATTGGGTCGTCCCTTGTGGAATCACAAACAATCAAATTCTTTATAGCCCTATGCCGATTCGGGTCTTCGAATACTGAAAGCTCGTCGTCCGGGGCCTCTTTGTTGATGGCTGATTCACAGATCTCCATGATCGCATCAACAAGCTCTTGGGTCCCAAAATTGTTGTAAACCTCTTTCAATAATCTGGAACCAGGGATAGAATCGAGCAGGTTATTTGCGTTCGCAATGCACATATCAACAAGCTGTTGCTTCATGTGTTTGAGCAATTCGTGTCTTCTTGCACCAGGTTCCTTTTTGTACGTGCAAACGCCGTTGATTTCAGGGATTGGCTCCAAGATCGATCGTTCGTAAGGATCGAAGTACTTCATTCTACTCTCGCTATCCGGTGCTAGCAGGAACAAAAAGAATTTCGATGCGGTGTCACTCGATGCAAGATCAACCAACACTTGTTCGCCTGTTTCCTCTTCTTTCCCCTTTTGCTGTGATGCAAGAATCTCGTTCAAAATACTTTTTTGAATAGAAACCGTGTCGTCTGTTACCTGTACTAAGCGAATGAGAGCAAGATACGCATCTCTGTGCATTAGAGAAGAGGCTGTGTAGCCTTTCAGACTCTTGCAGACACGTTTTCTATCTTTCGGGGTGCCATAAGAAGCAATGGAAGCAACGACTCGCGCACCAGCTCTCGTCGAGAGCAGATGAATTGAATGGTCTGCCAATGCCGGTGCCATTTCTTGAATATCACCAGGTTCAGAAACATCCATCAATTCAGCCAATAATCCCTGAAAAAAAGTATAGCCGAAGAATGACTTCGATATCCCTTTGCTGATAATTTCCTTCACAAACGTCATGGCAGAGTCCTTCTGATTTTCAGTCGTTGCAGATTCTAGATTCGACTTGAGTGTTGGCACTTCTTTAAAGCCACCAGCGAAGAGGCTAAAGTGCGGTCCATAGAACTCTTGCTTCAGAATTGCCGTTTCTTTCGGAGGAAAATTAACAAAAATGGATTCAACTACTCTAGAACCCACAGCATGGACTGCGAGTTTTGGAATATGGCCCTTGAATGTCTGGTGTAAGTTCATGACATCGAAATGGTTGGAAGAGAGTAAAAAGTAGAAAGATCATTGGCACGTAAGTCAATTGTTGCGACAGAGATGGGAATGGTATTTTTGCCGCCTACCTTTACTATCATTTTCACGCATTCACGATCCTTCGCGCAATACTTGATAAACTTTAAAGCAAGAAAATGGGCGTATTGGATCTTTGAGAGCTCCGGCAAACAGTCGCCTTTTTGAAGTATCTCGAGGAGCAACTCTTTGCGTTGTCTATCGGAACCAAACTGAACAGCTGCTTGTACCACACGACTTGCATCGTGCTGTAGGCTAATCTCGTTAACTTTTCCTTGAATGAGTGTCATCACTTGCTGCATCAGTCCCTTGATTTCTTCAGGGGTATTTGACTTGAGTCTTAGTTTGTTCCAAAGTCCTTTTGCTTCAACTACTGCCTCTGAATGTCGGCGATTCGACTGTCGGTCTTTTTTCATTTCCCGTTTCTGGGCACTACTAGATTTTTTATTTTCTTCATTCCTTGGTTTCTTGGAGCTACCACCTGGGTTCTGCAGTAGCTGTCTCTTGCTCATTTTCTTTCCGCTTGATTGATTGGTACACCGGTATGAAACTTGTGTGAAAAGTGGTTGGTCTCTCTCGTCTTGCCTTTGAGCCGTGTGCGCTATGTGATGCGTCGGTCAGACTGATTATTGCGTTGCTCGACTCGACTCGCTCGACTTTTCAATTTATGATTTACTGACTCAGAGCTTCGCGTTCATCGAAGACGAGCAATTGTACTTCCACAAGGTAGCTCCTCTATTGTAGTCTTTCTTCGAATGAGAACGCTTCAGACAGTATTGAGTTGGATGCTAGTTACACATTCCTGTTCCTTTGCGCGAGCCTTCAATCGAGCATTTTTCAGCGGAAAAATAAGAAGAATTGACTACCAATCGAATCGGCTCCTCTCAACTCTAGCACCGGAAGGAATTATGAATTCGACTTCACAAGATTTTCAGTACCCAATTGAAATGACAGAAGAGGAAAAATATATATTTGATTTAAATGGATTTATTATCGTCAGAGGTGTTCTCGATAAAGAAGAAATCGAAGAGGCAAACAAAGCGATAGACAATCACACAAGTGAAATGGTCGAACGTTCCGATCAAGCTCTAAGAAATGCAAAGAAAGGCACCAAGTATTATGGACAAGGCCCCGGGCGATTGGATTTAGGACGCGTCCTTGAATGGGGTCAAGAGTCAAAGGTGTAAGCTTGAGATGCCCACGTACATCATTGGATTTTTTGGATTTTTCCCCGCTACTCTCTTTCCTCGTTCTTGCTACTAATTTACTATTTCTTTTTTTTATGATTCGTTGGGCTCTGTCAGATTTAAATCCATTCTTGCCCATCCCAGATTGGTGCCTCTTTTTCATGGTATTTTGGGAAAGGTTAGTTTTTGTTTCTGGAAACACGATTTGCAGACGTGAGTTTGTTCTGACATGGATCTACAAAACCAAAAGGGATATCGCATGGATCACTTGCCATTCGTTTTAGCCCAGAACCGGGGATCAGAAGGTTTTCAACTTCATGGAGGAACTATCGATTGCCAAAGGTCCGTTTTTTTGTTTTCGGGAAACACGTCTGCAACCGTGAATTTGTTCTGACATGGATCTGCAAAACTACTACGTCTGTGTCATTAGTGGCGAGTACAATCCTTTCTTGGCCTACACTTGCCAACACGGTACAATCTCCACTGCACTGTTAGGGTGCAATGTTATTCTATCGGACCATAATGCTGGTAACGGTGGCTTCTGTGTCGTTCCAGGATCCCACAAATCACACTTCAAAATGCCAAAGGGAATGGTCGATGGAGAACGATTTGAAGAGTTTGTGATTCAACCACCCACCAAAGCAGGCGATGTCATCTTGTTCTCGGAAGGAACTGTCCATGGAGCAAAGCCTTGGACTGCCGACCACCAGAGGAGAACATGCTTATATCGTTTCTCACCAGCAACAAATGTCTATGGACGATCGTACTTTGGACACGAAGGTGGTGGTTGGCCAAAAAGAGCATATGAAGATTTGACCCCGGCACAAGAGGCGGTCCTGGAAGCTCCGTTTGCGAATCGCTTGGATCGACCGAACATCAACCCTGATGGATCCGTGGAAGTTACTACAAGAAGTGAACGCAAGAAGCAGCATGACCAAGACGTCTTTGGCACGAAGTATTTTTAAAAAAATGAAATTGTTGAAATAATCCTACCACGACCTGGTACTGTACCGCCTCTATCTAGTATGTCCACGTCTGTCAGCAACCGAAAAATCACACATTTCGACATCGATGGAAAATAGAAACAACCCACTTTGAAACCTGCACAGTCCAACCGCATTACTACCAGAAGACAGAGTGAAATTTTTTTTTTCAAAGTGACAAGAAATTATGTCCAATGCTGCAAAAGGAGGAGGAGATCCATGGGCGTGGCTTGGCCTTTTGAAATGGAGCCTGAGTTACTCAGATGGGACTCGTAGCAATGGCGACATTGCACCGATGTCGAAAGAAGATAGAGAGTTTTTGGAGAAGGTCATGGCCGAGGGAATCATAGACGAAAATGAAAGGATGAAGTTTATTTTGCAGGAGTCCACAAAGGCGATGGAACACTATCGATTGAAGGCGATGGGAACACATCCAGACTCGGATCCACCAATCTCAGATGACGATCTAGAAGATCTGCTACAGGAATTGCGAGATATTGTAGAACAAATTGATTACGCGAGGGCCTTCTGTTCGCTGAAAGGCCTCCCTTTCTTGATTGGTTGTATGGAGGCCAAGAATATACCGGAGAACATCAGAAATCAATGTGGAGGAATCCTTTCCACGCTAGCTCAAAATAATCCTCACGTACAGAAGCAACTTCTTGAAGTCGGTGCGATTAAATCCTTATCCGGTAAGAACATCACATAACGCCGCGCAGTCGGCACCACATCTCACATCTCATGCACGATGTAAATAGATTTGTTCTTTCTTGACGATACGACAATGAAGATGAAAGCCAAAATCATTCAAGCTATCAATGCTATCGTGCGAAATCACGAACTAGGAGAGCAGGTGTTCTGCAAACTTGACCAAGCTCAACCCTTGTTTACCGAAGGCCTAAAGAAATCTTCTTCTCAGCAGTTGCAGTCGCGAACGTTATTCTTCCTACGAGCCCTTCTCACTTCTGATGCAGGCGATACGAAGAGGTCACAGCTCTTCGAACCTGCAATATTGTTCGTTGCTGAGAATTATTTGGGTGAATCTACACCTTCAGATCTCCGTGAATCGGCGGTCGAGCTGCTAGAGCAACTTTGGGAGCAGAACAGAGTACCAACGACTCTCCTTGAGAGGAAGCAAGCATTGGTGGCGTTTGGTGTACAACGGATATCATCTCTTCGGTTGCTAGAAGGCGATCATAAAGAGTATGCCCTGGCCGAGTTGGAGCACTGGGAATCTTTCCTAGTTGTGTTGGCACGATCATAGACAATTGTAAGCAAACAAATTGGGTGTCAGCTTGGGATAACAATTATAGAAATATTGTTCATTCCATGAATGACTGACTGACGACTGACACTAGAGTTCATAGAGCACATCTTCGCTGTGAAGGAGACATTTTAGCAAAGGATAGTCCACATCATCGTTGAGCTCCTCGGACAAGTTGATGTCCCATTCGAGGGAGGCAACAAGCGCACGATGGGCATCTGAAAAAGCGCGTTGCACCTGAAAGATCCGAAATGCATTTCTTCCAACATTATTTCGTGACGAAAGTGGGTCTTCGACAAATAAGGGATCAAAGGTGAAGGGTCTGCCATGCTCATAGTGTTTATTCAACTTTTCGGTGTGAGCAATGTTGTGGCTGACGTATCTGTGACCTGTACCCAAACGAAGGGGCCTGGCAGGACGTCGGATATCGTCCACACTCCCTGCGTCACTGAAACTATTGCGGCGCAAAAAATCGCGTGGTGCCTTGGCAGGGGAACCCGAAGCTGCGTGCGTTTGATGAGTTGGGGATGGTGGAGGCCACATCCCATCACCGACTTCAAAATAGCTTACAGCTGAGTAGTTTGGTCGAACAAAATACTGTCGCCGCCGTACGCTTATTCCTGTCGCTCGAGGATCAAAAAAGTTTCCGTAAAAGTCTAGGAAGCCCATAAGCAGAGAACCGCAATCTCCATACGACGACGGTTGCTCCTGAAGGTATCTAGCCACCATCAAGAACAAGCAATATGAAGATAATCCACCTGTGTAAGCTGTCAAGAGACCTCTATCAAGCAGAAACTGTTTCAGCACCAATACCAATGGTCTGATCAATGGGAGTTCTTCAAGGATTTGGCTGACCATTTCAACCGCGGCTAACCCATGATGTTCGGGACTGTCGAAACTAATATCAAGTTGCAGGACACGAGCCCTCGTATCTTTCGTAGAGACCTTGATGACCTTAAGAGCTAAAGGTGTTAGATTCGAGTCTCTATCGCAGATAAACGCATTTGAATGATAATCCAATCGCTTACCGGAACCACAGTCCTCTCAATTAGTTTGATCGAACGGGGATCGATCCATGATTCTCCCTTCAATTCGCGTGCAAGAAGTTTCTGGCAACTTTCATTAATCGCATTTCTACCTTCCAGTACGCCAGGAGCAAGAGCTGGAGCGTTCTTGTGAACTGCAGGAAGACAAACAACAAAATCAAGGTCGCTAGACGGCAGGCAAACACCAGACACATGGCTGCCGTAGAGTTTCACCTGAGCTCTAGGCCAGAGGGTGTCAACTAAGCGAGAAAAACGCTCGACTGCCACTCTTCTCTTGTTCCCTTGCTTCTGCAGCTGCGTTTGAGTTACGTTGAGAAATCTCATGATATCCTTGGTCAGCCTCGATTGCAATCCATGGACAGGTGATGCCTCGAATTCAGGTATCCTTCCAGCCAGCCCACCTTGAACAACACTGGCTGTGATTTCAATAGATGTTTCAGATTCAGCAACTGTAGCGGTGGAGGAAATCTGCTTTGTTGCATCCACCCGAGAACGCGAAATTGCATCGAACCCGTCATCTTCACTAACTTGGGACTCGTGATCTCCAACTCTGTGGATTCCAGCATCACTCATTGCTCCATTCCGTTGCCCTCGTTTCATTCCATGGAAAAAAGGTGGCATCGAGTGAGGATCAAAGGACCCCGGATTATACATAGGCTGGCTAAAGCTTTCGTGGTAAGGAACAGCAGGAGTTGCCGTCTGAGTTGCCAGCATTGCCTTCAGTTTTGCGACCTCCGCACCGAGAGTCAAACACATATCACGGAATGCATTCCGCTCTGCAGCTAATGTTAGTGTCAAAAGACGATAGACAAGACCCACTATGATTTGCTTACCTTCTCGAATGGATCTCAGGTCCTCGACTTCTCTCTGGGACAGTGCCGAAGTAATTGTTGTCGTTTCATCTTTCATCACTACTTTGCTCTCTATCTCGTCAAGCAGATGCTTTCTAGAGTCGTGTTGCCATTGGAGATCTTCGCTTCGCCCATCCATTGCGGTTTCGCTGTGTGCACAAGATTCTCGTTGTAGCTCTTTCTTTCCCGTAGATTCAATTAGATGCGTTCGAAAATCAAAATTTCTACTTTTCGATGATGCAATCGGCTTTGCGAGGGATTTGACAGCAACAGCTTTGTAACTTTGTTGCAAGTCTGCCAATCGATGATGGCGTTGTTGAATCCCTTTCTTTAGACGTATTCTATGGTCATCTCGAAAGTTTGCAATGCGCAAGTCCTCCCTGGATCGGCTTTGTTTCAAGCCATCCATTTCAGAGAGAACTGGGGACGATGGAAGGCTCCCAGGCATTGGCGTGTCAGAGAATGTGCGGGATGTTTTCTTCCTAGCTGTGGCAGATGAAATGCGCTCAGGTGTAAGTGCCAAATGTTTCAAGTGCTGCAAATCTGCCAGCGATACCAGGATTGGGGAGAGAGTTGGGGGTGGAGTAATCGGCGCTTGCGGTGAAGGTGAACGACAATTCGAGGAAGCAGAGGTCTCGTCGTCGCGATCTGCCTTCTCAACCTCTCTCACATTTGCACTGGTAATACTCTTGTGAAGGACGACTTCTGGTTCAGGGTCCGTGTCGGCTTTTCGTTCCTTCTTTGTAGCATCATGATGATTCTTACTGTCAAAATCATTCGCATCCAAGGTTCGCTGAATACTAGTATCGTCCGTTAAAATCACCATCTCAGACGCTGCACCAGACTCCTCAGCCTCTGGATCAGCAACAGCCGTGAAATCTTTACAAGTTGAAGAAGATATGGAAGCTGCCGTTGATGCCGGAACGGAGAGCTCATCATCCGACCTATCCTCTTGAGACAAAAAGAAGTCTGTAAGAATGCTGCGTTCGCGGCCCTGGTAGGGGTTTACAAAAGGCCACCCATTGATTGGGTTGCTTTGACCTGTCTGTCCGAAAGAAAATACTTCCAAAGCATCTGATTGATACAAGCCAGACGAAAGTAAAGTCTGCGAAAATGTAGGTTGAATGGCAGCGGAGCTGTTATCTTGAAAGGGGTAATATTCGTTCGTAGATGGCCACTGGAACGACAAGGGAGATTGCATGCGTTCTGTTGCCAGCTTGGACTCGAATGATATCATTTCGCTTGGAGGTGTTGCGGCGGGGCTTGGGGATGGTTCTTCACTTCGACCCCCTTTACTATAATCACCACGAGAGCGGAAGTATGGCTGCTTCGATTTGGTCGATTCATTCTTCTGCCCTCCACCGCAGAGGTCGAAAGGCACTGAGGGTTCCAAGCCAACCTTAAGAAAGGCCTCCTCTACAAAATCGTCTAGAAGTGAGAGGATCATGATAATGTTGCGACTCCTTAGTCGGGGGGAAGTTTGATTGTCGGGGAAGCTCAAGATCTTTGAAACCGGTTCATCAATGGATACCATGTCGACGTGCTCACTGTCGATTATTTGCACCGGAGTCTTCTTTTGATCAGTTTTCTTCCTACGCCCCTTGCGTTTCTTGTTGTTGGGTTTTAACCTTTTGCTCTTTCGTGCGGAGTGGGCATGCCGCTCAAGTGGTTCGTCAAGGAGTGCCTTCTCCAATTCCACTGACAACTCAAGCTCAAAGCTCGTCCGAACAAGAGCATACAGCTTTTGCTTCGGTTTTGCAATTTCCAGCAATGGAATGTGCACCAGGGCACTGTGGACCGAATTCCAATCACCACCACGGAAAGCTAGGCCACTTGTATTCATGGAACACCACGAAATAGAGTCCCGCAAAAAGTCCAACGATTTTGCAATATCGTTTTGAAGAGCTTCTTTTATTCCTGAATGCATCGCACGTGTTATGGCAGTCTCCAGGATAGCTGATTCGAATTGGGCTTTTTCGTGGTTGGCCTTCCCATTTTTTCGAAACTTGACCCAAAGCGCAACTTGGAATCTAGAAGCCAGGTACAAGCTGAGTGAAAACCATCTGATTGTTGGCTGCAACCAACTCGAACAGAAAGGTATCGACGAACGATTTTGAGGTCGAAAAAGATGGCCTCTTGACGAGACGTGAAGAGTACGGATTATATCAGCTTGAGCTGATAGTCGATCGGCCTTGAATATCAAGCGAGGTGTTGGAGTCGAGTAGTCAAAATATGTCCCTTGTAATAAGCTTTTGTCTTGTTCTCTCTGCTCTCTCGTTGTCCCGAGACTCCATGACTCTCCCGAAGGTGATACTTTGCTACGTGCAATAACGTCGAATCTTTGTTGCGGCCGCCCTTTTCGCTTGATGCTGTTATTCTGCGGTATCGGTATCCACTGAAACATGCGGGGCTTTTTCCAGATTGATCTTTCTTTGCCATGTTCGTAGTCCAAAGTTGGACCAAGCTGTGTGTAGGGCTTGTATCCCAACGCTTTTGGATGTACGGGGGTTTCGAGCGGGACTTGTAAAGCAATCATTTCCTTCAACAAATCGTATTCGTGACAACCGTCAGAAGACGTTTCAAACTCAATCTGCATGGCATGTAAGAGCTCTTGCTTGCTTAGGCTGCTCAGCCATTTTCGAAACAGGTCGTGTTCATGGGAGCCCTTCGTTTCTTCGGTTCCCTCAATTGACATTTCTACAAGTCAAGATCGTTTCCGGCTATCTTATAATCGCAGTTATGGGTTTATGATTGATTGTATGGACGAAGCCAAGACATGCTCTTTGAAGAGTGAGTGAAGAATTGTCAGTGCAGTCAAAATATTTCACATTGAACATGCATATTCTCTGATTCTCCTTTATCTTATCTTCAATAATTCAATCTGATCGTGAATCGGAGACTCGTGACTCCAGCCCGCTCCTCATAGGTCTCAGTCTGTCGGTCAGTACGTGCGCCGGCGGCCCATCCTTCACTCATTTCATTTCTTCACTCCAAATTCTACAGTAGAAGATGGGACAGATGAGAAAAGCAAGGACCTCGAGGAAGAAAGTTCGATCGAAGAGACGTGATAGTAATTGGAAGAATCCAGCTTCGTTGGATGATATACTTGCAGCGGCAGAGTCTGCCCAACAGGCATTTGACAACGAGCAAGCTGCTGACCAGTACTCGAGGGCAGCATCACTGCTTCGAAATGGACATACGATAGCGTCAGAAACACGAGAAAGTCTTCTGATTCGAGTCCTCGAGAAGCTTGGAGAATGTAAAGTGTCTTTAGGACATCAATCAGGGGCGAAAGCGGACTTTGAAGAAGCAATCGCTATGTTAGAAAACGAACAAGGAGAGAGAAATATTCGATATCACGAAACCCGCTCTAGTCTTTTCTTCTATGTTGGCCAGCTTTGTATGGAAAAAGAAGCATTACGTGCATATCAACAGGGACTGGGAAGTCTGGAAACTTGTGCCAAGCTTGGCGAAAAGCTCAGTTCCGACGACGCGCAAGACAGCCCCGCAAACCCATTGCATGAAGTCCGAGCGAAACTCTCTGGAGGATACTGTACCATAGCAGAACTATACCTCACTGATTTGTGCTTTGAAGATAATGCGGAGAGCGAGTGTGAGGCATGGCTGACTCGAGCTTTGGAATTACGGGATAGGGATGGAGAACCATTTGTCGATGTACTTCAAACAATGGCCAGTCTGCGGCTTTCACAACAAGCAAAACAATTGGAAAGTGCGGAATACATTCTAAGAGCATTCGAGAAGATGAAAGTTGGATGTGATGCACTAGCTTCCTTAGTGGGTCTCATGGAAAATGGGGACAGCACAGCCGTCGCAGAACAAGCGTTGGAGTTAACGAACGTTGATTCGGTCAACACCCTTCCAGAATTTGAGTTTCGATGTCAGACAGCTAAGTTACTCTTGGAGTGCGCTACTTTAGTTCGAGACACACCAGGTCTCACAGAAAGCCAAAAGGCAGCTGAACAACAATGCGTATCAGCTGCTGTTTCTGTGTTGGGAAGTCTATTGGCTCAAAACGACGAGGTTGTGGAAATCTGGTTTCTAGCAGGCTGTGCTTTTGCCCTGAAGAATCCTTTAACAGTTGATGCTGCTACATATTATCTTGAACGTGCGATGGAAATGTTGAAGAAGGTTAGAGAAGTTCTTGAAAGCAATGCCAAGGTCTGTTCTGGTGACCAGCTGACTGAGGTCAAAGAGGAACTTGAAGAGAACAGGATTCAAATGGAAGATGTCCAAGGCAAAATCGACGAGCTAATGAGTGTTGAAACTGCAATGGAAGAATGACCTCAATTCTTTGAAATTGGCAAGATATAATACGTCTGTTGAAGTTGTCAACCATGGGCGTATAGTATCATAGAATCTTCGAAGCAAAATAATGGCACTAGCCTTCACACTCTATTCACAGGCAAGAGTGAGTCTAAAAGATATTGCGAAAATAATCGTGCATGAAATTATCAACTGTGGAAGTATCATAAAATTTTCAATTCAGATAGATGCTACTAGCTTTCATACGCAATGACCATAGGTCGAGACTCTTTTTTAAAAGTATGCGTCGATAGATTCCACTTGCGACACGCGACGAATTTCCAATGCTGTCTTTGTTGGGATAGTGGATCCTTCTACCTCAATCGAGGTACCATCAATCTTCGTAACCTTGTATTTCTTCGGTGGCTCACCGAAGAGGTCTCGTGCTCCAGGATTGTGGTACGTTACAGGAATGGCTGCAAACAGCTTAAAGCTTACGATGTGGTTGCCGTCCTCGTCGAAATTTGGATCGGAATCGCTTGATTCATCTTCGAATAGCCACGACGGCAAAGCTGGAACAAGTTCCATTTCCACTTCATTCTTCTCGTTGAGAAAGAAAGGTTTGGGTCCAATGAACATGAGCTTCCACATGTCCATGAACTCAGCTGTGGAACCAGAGAGACGAGCCAAGAAGCCTCGCCCATGTTGTCCAGGATCCGGGAATGCAGAAGAGGCAATGAAAGAAGAGCATTCCATTAGCGGTCGACCATAAATAGTGGGATCCATGAATGGTAAGATGCCACCACCCTTCATCTCAGAAAAGAATTCCGTGTACATTTTGCCTCGGATAAGTTGCAGATAATACTTGTAAGACATGTGCATCCAAATGGACTGATTTTCAAGCCAGCCAGGTGCAAAGGCAATTTGACGACCCATGTCGAAAGTCTCCCCAGCCAAACTGGCAGACAAGTAGTACATGTTCAATTCTTCGTCTCGAAGTCCTGATTTGAACACCTTCAAATATGTGTCTGTCATCAAATCTTCTTTGTCTTGGATAGTCTTCATGTATCGCACTGGACCTTCCAAGAATAAAGGAAAGATTCCAACCTTCATAGCCTTGGCGTTGACTAGCGCAAGACCGACGTCGTTCTTGTTTCCATTCAATTCCCAGTCAGTGACGTCATACGAGAAAAAAGATGGGGCAATACCAGTTGTATCTCCCTTGCTTCCAAATTTGAAAGATCGATCAATTCCCTTTTCAACTTCCGCCAACCAACGTTTGATCATAGCTGACACCTTTTTGGCCTCAAAACTTTGTGTCTTTCCAGAGAAGTAGTATTGAACATCATTTCTATAGTTCTCACGAGCAGAAGCAACAACATCCCAATACTTGAAGAGAGGCTCTGGAACGTCGAATGGGAGATCTTCAGGATCAGTGTATCCTGTTGCTTCGAGTTCATCAAGGGCTTCCTCGATCGTGGCAAGCATAGTTCCAAGTTCAACAGGAAGCACTACATCCCTATCATACTTGTCCACAACACTCTTAACATATTTCAATAGCAAATAGAGCTCATGTGTCTCTGGCATTCCGCTACCAACCATACCTACAGAGCAGAACAGGAGGTTTAGTACTAATCTTTGTCGCAAAAACAATGCTTTGGTCAAGAGATCTCACCTGGAAGCCCATTCATACTATCTAGCCAACCTGGACGGCCGCCTTCATATTCAATACCCATACCCCAAGCGTCGCGCATAGCGAACTTGACAGCCCCGAGCAAGAAAAGTTTTGCAATTGGGGAACTTGTGAACGCTTTCCCCTTGGTATCTCGCTGCCAATTAGCGTCAATGCCGAGGAGACCAGTGTTTTGATCACGGAAGGCTTCTTGTTCTTGGACCTTCTCCTGGTCAAAAAAAGTCGAGCCCAGTTGGATAACATGCTTGTGGGTTCCGTCAAATGTGTAGTCCAAAACATATTTTTTGCTACGAGGTTGCACAGTGGCAGTTGAAAAAAAGTATCGAAGCTGGTTGTCATACATCAGCTCCTCCTCCTTGTCGGGATAAATGGCCAAATATGCCTCCACCAAATCAATGTAGTAGTCCCAGTGATCTGCCCAGTAGCCTTGGCCAAATACTGCCATGGCGCGATCTTCAGCAGCCGCAACAATAGGTTGGATGAAGCCGTCGTTGTCCAAGGTTCGGTTGATATTCAACTTTTCACAAAGCGTGAAGAGCTGACCAGGGCGAAAGGGACCGCCCGTGAGAACTTCACTCAAGATTTTAGCACTAGATGCATCAGTGGTAACTTCTTTTGCAACCTTTTTGGCCTTCTCTGCATCAGGGAACAGGTAGACAACAGCTTCAACTGTCAATGGTTCGTACCCATCTGCCTGAATGTAAGAAAGGAACATCTTAATATTGAAAGCACCAGAACGAGGAACGAATGTTACATCGTTTCTTCTATTTTGCGCAATATCACGGTAGTTTCCAGGCCCCTGCGTTAAAAAAGTTAACTTGTGTGAGACCACTGTCCTTGAAGAGAGAAACTTTGAAAAACATCCGGATTCTGCTTACCTGCGAAAAGAATGCAGGGTCAATGCTAAAGGCATTGTAGTCACGTTCCAAATCTCCATGGATACGAGAGAACGAGTGGAAGATCTTAACCTCGCTGTCTTCGTCATAAGTAGCATCGGAGTCCACATTTCCAAGCACAGTTGGCATACCACCACGAAGAGAGTTATCCAAGAACATTTGTTGTACAGTACCATCGAACAGAGGATTGACAGTGGTAGTCTCCACACTTGCGGTGAGTTCGTCGATCAACGTGCGAGCACGTACAGACTTTTTGCTAATGAAACCAGGAGATGTGACAATTTGGGCCAATTCTGGAACCTCGGAAATATGATCGGCTCTACCGTAGACGGAAGCAATGGTCACGTTTTCGCCCGGCTTGAGTGTCACCTTTCGCACAGCCGCAAAAGCGGAACTGGTTTTGGCATCTCCATATTGAGGATTGTCCAAGATTTCCCCGACACTAGATGCCATCAAACCGTTTGGATTTTCAAGGGAGGTGGACTGACCGAAAACCTTGTCGACGTCAAAAACAATTGGGAGCAAGGTTGCACTTTCATCGAGCGATTCGATGAAGGAAATACAGTAGTGTCCATGCTCCTCAATTTTCACTTTGGCCTCATCGGTTGGTTCTGTGGACATTTTGTAAAATGGCATGGTCAAGGACTCTTCATCGGCTTGATAGACTCCCATCCAACCTTCCAGAGTACGCCCCATTTGTTTCAAGCCCCAGTCAAGTTTTCCACCACTGGGTTCAATCTTTGCCAGACCATCCAAGATTTCGAGTTCAACAGCATCCGATCCAGAGTTCGTGAGTGTAGTTCGACGAATCAAAGAAGCAAAATCTTCTTCGGGCAAGATGAAGTATTTGACGTTGGTGGTCAAACCATGAATTCCATCGATCTCTTGAATTTCCACTTCGTTAGTACCAACGTACAAGATGCGCTTTGGTTTGTCGGTATTGTCGTCCTTGTCCAAAAGGTTGCGTGAATTCGCTGGAGCAAAGGGTTCCACATCAAAGGAAGTGGAAAGGGCTCCAGTTCGAGTTCCGCGGACAAATGTTCGGAAACCAAGGAATGGTGTCACTTGATACGCCTTGTTAGCAGCATTGAACTCGAGAATGGGAAAGTCTTTCGAGGTGGTTCCAAAGGTAGAAATGGCTTGTCCGCGATTTACGTAGAAAGCCCAGACAGGCTTACCAAAGTATCCAGCGACACCGGGAAGAAAAGAAGCGAAGGTGGACCTAGCATCATAGTCTTCCATAAGGAAGCGGCCTATGGAAAAGAATAGGAAATTCATTAGTGAACAGATGTCAGTATTTTCCACAATCGATTGGCATGGCTAGCCGAATCATCTCCGGCATTTGCATTGAAAATGCTAATCACTACTTACGATGTTCATCAAACAACTTCAGATTTCCGGTCTTGCTCTTAGGCAAGTTAGCTTTGGCAACTGCCGCATCTGTAGCTGCTCCGGGAGTCTTGTAGAAGGCAGATTTCCCAACGGCGAGTAGAATTACAGCCACTACAGCTCCAATAATCCACTTCTTAGCGCCATTACTACTGGATCCACCTCCATTGCCGTTTGTAGGGATCGACTCATATTGAACCCCTTCCTTCTGATAACTGGATCCGTTTCCAGCCATGTTGATCTGTCTGAATTAATCAAGATTATTCCAAATCAACAGTAAATGATGATGACCAAATGGTTGGTCGAAATCTTGCATTCTCGAAGCGAAGCATTGCGGAAGATTCAATCCGAAGTAGAAGGCCCCCTTCGCAGGGAGAAACGCCCGGACTTTTCGCAATGTATGGCGATCGAACGAGCTTCCACAGTAAATCGTTCGACAAAAAGAACATGTCCTTCAGGGTCCAAACGCCGACGACCAGTTGGCGAAGAAAAAGAAGATACGGGGAGTGGATGGACAGACAGAAGATCTTTCTGCTCGTCTTGCTGCAAAAAGAAATGATGTCGATCTTCCGTTTTCACGTACACGTGTATCGGTACGACGACACCGTACTGGTACGTACTACCATCGTACATAAACGATAACTATGCATCCCCCGTACTGAACAATGATGTCCCCCCAAAAAAACAACTGAAACTGAACTCCGTTGAATAGGTTAATGAGGGAATTGGGCAGTACGAATTTAAGTGCCTATTCGTTTAGTTCAGTAGAAACTAAAATTTTGTTTCACGACAGTGATGTACTCAAGTAATTTGGGTACAAATACCGGTAGCTTCGTATCGTTTCTGCCATCAACTTGAACAGGTTAAAGACTACCATACCATTCATTCGAGCCAACTTTGACCAGAAATCCAGAAAAATATCATGTCAGGTGCTCCTGGTGGAAAATCCTTAGAATTGATGCAGCGGCGGATGTTGAGTGGACAAGCTCCTGCACCAGCTCCAACAGCCCCTAGCGCTGCCCCTCTTGCCTCTACTCAACCCCCACAAACAACAGGACAGCAGCCACCTGCTCAACAGCCACAAGTTGGAGTGTTACAAGCCACCAATCCAGCTCCACGGCCTGGAAAATCTGCTGCTTCGCTAGTGGCAACCCAAGCAAGGGAACAAGCCACTGTAGCGCAACAACAACAACAACCGAAACAAGAACAAGCTCCAGCACCTAGTCCTCCAAATGGTCGACCAAAAGGCAAAGACTTTGCTGCTATGGCCATGAAATCGAGAAGCCCAGCACCAGCTCCAGTCGCGGCACCAGCAGCTCCGGCTCCGGCTCCAGCCATTGCTCCGGGTGGAAGGCCGAAAGGCAAAGACTTTAGTGCCATGGCTAATCGTATAGGAGGAAGCCAACCTCCCTCTGGAGCACAACCCTCGAATTCGCACTTACCGCTAACGCAACGA
This sequence comes from Cylindrotheca closterium, assembly GCA_933822405.4. NCBI lineage: Eukaryota > Bacillariophyta > Bacillariophyceae > Bacillariales > Bacillariaceae > Cylindrotheca > Cylindrotheca closterium. The sequence continues at coordinate 66,079 of CAKOGP040000180.1, read as the reverse complement.
ATTCAATTTACTCCGGAGGAAGATGAAGCTCAGAAAGCAAGAGCTCGCAAGATGCAAGCGGCTGCTAGAGCAGCTGCTGGACTCCCTCCACTCGAAACTCTTACAGCCACTTCAGTAACTACTATTCCTCCTCCCATATCACCCCCGAAAGCACATACTAGACCCCAACCGGTGACACAAGACGCTCGACATTCTCTTCAATTTCAAAAGCAGCCACAGCAGCAGTACATGCAACAGCAGCCGGTGCCCAACCGTCATCAGCAACAGCAGCAAGCCATGCGACGAACATCTCCCAGCGCTAGAACCAAGGTCGAGCACGCAGCAGCTTACGCACCGCAACCTCGCATGACGGCTCCACCTGTGGAAGTTGAGGGCCGGCTAAGCAAGGCTTCCAAAGGAAAGTCCGCGGCTGCGGCAAGAGCCAATTCGTCATCTCGTACTACTAGTAGTACGCCTGCAGAGAAACCAACCAATGGAGCGCCGCACATGGCACCTTTGTTGGGAGATCGCATTCAAGACATTTTGAATGCTATTGATCCAAATTACGTCATGGAAACCGAAGCTGAAGAGCAAGTGTTGCAATTGGCCGATGATTTCTTGGACAAGGTGATTCGACAGAGCCTGCGTTTAGCCCAACACCGCGGGAGCAAGTCATTGGACGTTCAAGATGTGCAAATGATTTTGGCAAAACACTGGGGAATTGTTATTCCGGGCTTGGGATTACCCTACATTCGTCCGTTCAAAGCTAGTAAACAGAGTTCTAGCAAGTCGTCGTCCAGCGGGGGACAGTCCAATGCGAACAAGCGCAAGGGTCCTGCGGATTCGGCACCTGGCAATCGCAAGAAACCAAACATGGCTTCTGCGCCACAGGCAAGCTAGAAGAGCACTTCAAGTGACTAACAAGGTATTTAAACAATAGCAGCACCGAAGCGTATGGGAACATGTAAACGACATTTCATTTGTATTCATTAGACTATGAATTGAAGTACCCATGGTGCAGAATGATTAAATGCTTGGACTATAGAAAACACAGTGATGCGAGAATACAGCAGAACGGGTATCTTCCTTCCAAAATAAATACACATCTGCATTGCCTCCCCAAAGCAGTGCAGGAACATTGCAAGTAGTGGTATGAAGGCTCCTTAGAACTTGGCCTTCTTACCCTTTGTAGACTTGTTGATGAGAGACTTATGGATGTGAGGAATGACACCACCTCCTGCAATCGTGGCCTTGATTAGAGCATCTAATTCTTCGTCTCCCCGAATGGCCAACTGCAAGTGACGTGGTGTGATACGCTTTACTTTCAAATCCTTACAAGCATTGCCAGCCAACTCGAGAACCTCAGCGGTGAGGTATTCCAAGATGGCGGAAGTGTACACGGCAGCAGTAGCACCCACACGGTGGCCTTGGTGCACAGTGTTCTTCAAGAAACGGTGAACACGTCCGACGGGGAATTGAAGACCAGCCTTGGAACTTCTGGATTGTGGTGCCTTCTTGCTAGTTGGTGCCTTTCCACCTTTTCCTCCTTTTCCGCCCTTTCCTCCTTTGCCTGACTATAAGATTTAAAAATTACCACTATGAGGAATGATTGATCATTGTTGCAAGAAACAAGAAAGTGCATCATTGGTAGGCCTAAACCTCAGGATTTCATCGCTTCGCAACGGCTTTGTTTGGCTACGGAGAATAACCGAGGTTCTCCTGGTACCTTAAGTCCCATTTTCTTCCTATCTGCTTATCTCATATAGGAGATAACGCATCTACAATCTAGACTCGGTTGCAAACTACGTACCATGATGAACTAGTTGGTTGTATTGACGATGAGCTTCCTTGACGGGATGTGTCGAGTGTGAACTGGAGGAGATGGGCGCACACACTTTTCAAATCGCGCCGGGATTTTCTACTCTATTCAAGTACTACAATTGCGTACGTAGCTGAATGCTAAAATCGTGCAGCACTTTTTAAAAAGGAGCTAGTAAAGTTCTTTCGTTCGAATTGGTCAACGATGCGCGACATGCGAAAGCGCATACATGTCGGTAAGTGTTGGTGACCGATGTGTGCTATGTTTTTCCTTCACCGCCGACGGCCAAAGTGACGACAGGGAAGACGTACTGCTTCCAATCACATCACATGGTTTTGGGATACAAGCAAAACTGCATCGATGAGTCGCATGAATTCAACGAAATTTTGTGAAAGAGAAGAAGCTATGAACGGTAAAAGGTAGCTATAGCTACATTGGTTAGCAAGCTACCAATACGCAAATGAAGAGCTAGAAATGGTCGGCTTTAGATGCCAAATAGAAACGCGAAGGCCAAACTTGGAAGAACAGTGCTTTTCAGAATTTAATATTATGGTCAAATTTTCTTTTCTTAAAGTTATTTACCAGTCACCTCCAGCAGCGGCGGCAGCTGATGTGGTTTCGCCTCCTTCCCAGGAAGTACCGTATGGAGCGGCATCAGCAGGTCGGAAGCTGGCATCAGCCGGGGTTTCCATAGCAGCGGGCTCCATGGTCTCAGCGATAGGTGCTTCGTAAGCAGGAACAGCAGCAGTTTCTTCAGCCTTGGCGGCTTGTTCTTCCTCGCTCTTCTTGAGTTCTTCAACATCACGGTGGAAAAAGAGATCGACAGGAACGTCCCAGTCGGATGTTCGGCTGACAGATCCTCTTAGGCGAAGGATTTCACGAGCGAGCATCCAGTAAAGAAGACCGATGGAGAATTTACCCTTGTTGTTAGCAGGGATGGCAACGTCAACGAACTGCAAAGGCGAATCAGAGTCACAGAAGGCAATGACAGGGAGGTTCACGTAAGAAGCCTCGCGGACGGATTGCGAGTCGGTTCTTGGGTCAGTAACGATCAACAATCTGGGTTCCCTGAATTGCTTGGTTATCTGGTTTGTGAAGGTACCAGGCGTGAATCGTCCAGCAATGGATTGGGCTCCAGTATAGTGAGCGAACTTGAGGACAGCACGCATACCGTATGGACGCGCAGAGATGGCAATGACATCCTCAGGGTTTTCGATAGCAGCAATGACGCGGGCGGCCAAGATCAGCTTCTCCCAGGTCTTTCCGATGTTCAAAATGTGCACACCATCGTTACGGCGACGCCAGATGTACTCCTTCATGGAATCATCAGAATTTCTGGTTCCGGTGTGGACACCAGCAGATAGCATCATTTGGATGTCCTCTTCCTTGGGCTGGAGGATAGGGGGGAGGGTAGAAAAGGAAGCCATGGTTGATTAAGTTGCTAGGTAAAGAAGGTGTGTGTAATCACGGTTGCAAGGTTTGAAAAGAGAACTGTAGATCCGGGTTTTCAAAAAAAGTAAAGCGGTAAGCAACTTTCAACTTGGTCGACAGTCGAACTGATCCTATGAAAGTCTCCCCCTTTGAAGAAGGGGCGCGATTCGCGCGCGCCACCGGATTTGATCGCCACTCAAGGAGGAACGAAAAAATGTTTTCTTTTCAGTGGACACAAACCATCACAAACCGTCTTCATCATGCCGAAGGCAAAGAAGATCCGTTCGAATGCCCTTGTGTCTCAGCAAGTGAGACATGAACCTCTTGGACAGGTGATTGAAGGTGACGAAATGCGTGGAAAATATGCAGCTCCGAGCCGTGGAAGGCGCAAGACAAAGAGTGGAAAAGATGAGGAGGAATTCTTGGATGAGAAAACAAGCAAAAGAATCTTGGATATGACGAGAGATCAACAGAATACAATGGAAATGGAAGAGCGTGCAAGAAGGCAAAAAATGATGCAACATCAGCAAGCAGGTGTGGTAGACAGTGACGAAGAGTATGAAGATGAAGAAGAAATTATTATTGACGAAGAAGAGTAAGGAACACAGTTGTCTTTTGCACAGAAAAATCCAATCCGTCGAGTCTAAACTTGGCTTTTTAGCTATATTGAAAACGATCAAGGGTACATTGACATCAGAGACGGGGCTCTCGGTTTGTCGGCTGAAGACGAGGCAATTGTTGCAGCGATGAACCGAAATAATGTTGTCGAAGAAAGAAAGACTTTGGCGGATATCATCATGGGAAAGATTGCCGAAAAGGAAGCTGAACAAAAGGGGAAAGTTGCGGTTGACGAAGAAGAAGGCTTACCTCCATTGCCTGACAAGGTTGTTGACGTGTACACCGATATTGGAAAGATCCTAAGCAGATATACATCCGGCAAGCTTCCAAAGGCATTCAAGGTTATCCCGTCTTTGAGTAACTGGGAGCAAGTTCTTTATCTGACGCGACCAGATCAATGGACACCACAGGCCATGTACGCAGCAACTCGCATTTTCGCTTCCAATCTAAACCCAAAGATGGCCCAGCGATTCTACAATTTAGTTCTTTTGGATTCAGTCAGAGCCGACATCTACAGCCAAAAGAAACTCAACTATCACTACTACATCTCGCTGAAGAAGGCAGTTTACAAGCCCGCAGCATTCTTTAAGGGCATTCTACTCCCTCTTTGTAAGGAAGAGTGCACACTGAGAGAGGCAGCTATCGTGGCATCCGTGTTGCAGAGAGTCTCCATTCCAGTTCATCATTCGGCTGTTGCCATCCACAAACTGGCACAAATTTCGGAATACAACGGTGCTGCCTCAATTTTTATCAAGACGCTATTGAACAAAAAGTACTCGCTACCCGCTCCTGTCATTTCGGGCTTGGTCCGTCACTTCGCTTCCTTCTTGGAAGACGACCGCACATTGCCGGTGCTTTGGCACCAAGCCTTGTTGACATTCTGTCAAAGATATAAAAATGAAGTCAAGGACGAGGCACGAGAAGCCTTGAAAGTAGTCATGAAAAAGCACTTTCACCCCAAGATTACGCCAGAAATCCGTAGAGAGCTTTTCGGTGCACAAGCGTGGAAGGATGAAAGGAGCGTAGCAACAAAGGACCAGATGGTGCTTTAAAAGTTCTTATTTGTTGTAACTTTGTAAGTTTGAATATATAATAAGGCCTAAATATGATGATTTCTTCCCTTTCTTTCGTTGGTAGCTCGAAACCAGAGAATGGATCGTCGACGGCGCTTTCCAATTATGGAGCGCAACAATTTTCGAGAATACTGTCACGCAGAGGCTTGCTTACACAATCGTCATCCAAGTATACCCGACAAAATGCCTTCGCCAGTCCACCACTTGCAACATTACCCTGTTCTTTTCCATCAACTGACACGCCGACGCCGCTTTCAGGGCTACAATCGAATTGCAGGACGGTTCCTTTGACAGCAGCTCCTTTCTCTGAAACGCCCGAAAAGATCAGACCCTTCAAGTCATCGACATCAGAGGAGACAGAATGGCGAGGAGCAACTGACTCAGCAATTGCACTTGCCATCTTTTCCGCTCCAACTTTGAAGTTCATTATACTGCATGGGGAGGGAAATTAGAATGAGTATTTGATGGAATGCATTCCATATGCCAACAATTTCCAGCTTACAGGATGAATGATGTGGGATTCTCTTGTGCACCCTTACAAAGTACACTGATGGCTTCCTTTCCTCTACCAGCAGTTCGTGAAACTGTGGACAGGGTCTCGCGCACAACTTCAGAGCAGTACATTCCAACTGAATACACCTTGATGGGACCCTTCTTTCTGACACCTACGCCAAACAGGCCCAAATCTCGCAGCTGACCGGCAAATCTGATTCCAGTGGGCTTGTCTGTCATGTCCGCAGTGCATGGTGGGGCGATGAGAAGAAGGAGAATCGAAACGATGCTGTAAGCGTAGCCACAAGAAACCATTGTAATTGGTGAAGTTGTCAAATCTTTTGTGTTCAACAATAAAAGGTTAGGGAGATTTTAAAAAACGGACATATTTTGGTAACGGAAACTTGTTTAGTATGAATGTCCGCGGGTTCGCTTACAGCAGAATGCCCTATCAAACCAAGGATTGATCAAACACAATTCTTAAAATTCTGAAATTCTACATTCCATCTTTTCCAGCCATCAGAACATAAAACTCGGAAACACATCTCAAGTGTTTCCTCACCATCATGCCTAGTGCCACTGTTCTTGGATTCGGAGCAAGAGCTCCAACTAAGGTGAGATCACCATAACCGCAATTGTCCGACGTATGAAATTTAAATCCGAATCTGATCCTCACGACGGTTCCAGCTCCTTGATCTTCTATCTAAAGCTTCTTCTGAATGTGGGGTCCCTGAAATCGTCCCTGACCGTTCCCAAGCCATCGGCCACGCTCTCCTCAAAGTGCCTTACCGAACATTCCTATCAAATGGTGGTAATGCTGATGGGAAGATTGCTACAAGATCACTATTGGTATACTCACTTCCAACAACCGAGACTGAGTATATCAAGTTTTGTTCAGAAGCAGAGTCTGTCCGATCTAAAATTCTCTCCGGCGACGATTCTACAGTCGTGGCTGCATTCAATGTACCAACGGATTCGTTTGTCGGTGGATCCATTGAAGACATTTTGTCTGCTGTATCTGGTGACAACGAGAAGAAAGCAGCACTTGCCGCCGGTACTTTGCAGACCCTCGCAGAACTGGACAAAAAGACAGCGGATAAGGTTGTTGCCTCGTCCGGCCAGAAGGATGTTGTAATTGTTGTCGGCTCAGGTGGCAGAGAGCATGCCCTTGCAGTTGCCCTTGCACAATCGCCGCTTGTAGCGAAGGTGTTGTGCTGTCCAGGAAACGGAGGCACAGCGGCAGAAGAAAACACGAAAATCGAGAACCGTGGCCCAAACCAAAATAATGATACTGTCATCGAGCTTGTAAAAGAAGTTGGTGCCCGCATGGTGGTTGTTGGACCAGAGGCTCCCCTTGTTGCGGGGATTGTGGACGAGATGAAGGTCAAGTGTCCCGATGTGCTGTGCTTCGGTCCATCGCAAGCCGCTGCCGAATTAGAAGCGAGCAAGGCATTCACCAAGGACTTCTTGCAAGAACATGGGATTCCAACTGCAAAATACAGAACATTTACAGATACAGATGAAGCAATCAAGTATGTCGAATCATTGGAAGAGAATGATAGGCAGGTTGTAAAAGCATCTGGACTTGCCGCCGGGAAAGGGGTTTTAATCCCCTCAACAAAAACAGAGACTATAGCAGCAGTAAAAGAAATCATGTCAGACAAGGCATTTGGGACCGCAGGAGATACATGTGTAATTGAGTCTTTCTTGACTGGGCCTGAAGCATCATGTTTTGCTTTGTGTGATGGCAAGACCGCTGTTTTGATGCCTGCTGCACAAGACCACAAACGGGCTCTCGATAATGACGAAGGCTTGAACACTGGAGGAATGGGAGCTTATGCGCCAGCACCTTGTGTTACTCCAAAGTTGCAAACAGAGATTGAAGCCATGTGCAAGACCACTGTTACGAAGATGTCCGAACGTGGAACCCCATACGTGGGACTTCTTTATGCTGGAATGATGTAAGAATCCGTGTGATTCGTTTGATCATTTGTTTTCACTGTTTTCACATGATATCTTCTCTTTGCTAGGCTGACTCCTGATGGCCCATACATGTTAGAATACAACTGTCGATTTGGTGATCCAGAGACTCAAGTCGTTCTACCACTTCTAGAGACTGATCTTTACGAAGTTATGACAGCTTGTTGCACTGGCACCTTGGGAGATATCGATGTCCGATTCAAAGAGGGTGTGTCTGCTGCAACTGTTGTTTGCGCAGCCAAGGGTTACCCAGAGAAGTATCCCAAGGGAATGGAAATCAAGGGTCTGGAGGAGGCAAAGCTGATCGATGACGTGAAGGTATACCACGCTGGAACGAAATTGGATGACTTGGGCGTGACACGTTGCTCCGGAGGAAGAGTTCTTGCTGTCACTGGTTTGGGTTCAAACCTGAAGACAGCTCTACTGACAGCATACAAGGGAGTCGACAAGTTGGATTTTGTTGATACTGATGACAACGGTTTGCTTCACAACAGAACCGATATCGGAAGGAAAGCGCTGGGGAAAAAACTCCGCATTGGAGTTCTTGGATCAACCCGTGGTACTGCTCTGATTCCAGTGATGGAAGCTTGTGCCTCTGGGAAACTACATGCAGAAATTGTTGCAGTTGTGAGCAACAGATCTGCTGCCCCTATTTTGGAAAAGGGGAATTCTCTTGGAGCAGCAGTTGTTTCGCGCTTTGTTTCTGCTAAGGACTTGACTCGTGAACAATACGATGCAGAATGTACGGAAGTTCTTTTGAGTGCCGGGGTTGAGTATGTCGTTCTGGTGGGATACATGCGCATTTTGTCCAAGGCATTTTGCGATTTTTGGGCCGGTCGATGTATCAATGTTCATCCTTCGTTGCTTCCCTTGCATGCTGGTGGGATGGATTTGCAGGTGCACCAGGCCGTTATTGACGCTGGTGAAAAGGAGAGCGGCTGCACTATTCACGAAGTTACTGAGACTGTTGATGGTGGACCGATTATCGTCCAAAAGAGGGTAACAGTGGAATCAGGTGACACAGCAGAAACGCTCAAGGCAAAGGTCCAGCAGCTGGAAGGGCCAGCTTTTGTCGAGGCAATCGAGAAGTATTCAAAGGGGAAAGTCATTAGTTATGCTGATTCAGGTGTTGATATCGACGCCGGAAACAAGCTCGTTGACATTATCAAGCCGTTCTGCAAGGCCACTCGCCGACCGGGATGCGACGCCGATCTCGGTGGTTTTGGCGGACTTTTTGACCTTGCAGCAGCTGGATTCGATGCGCGGGAAACTGTATTGATTGGCGCAACAGACGGTGTGGGAACGAAGTTGCGAATTGCTCAGACAATGAAGAACCACGTCACAGTTGGAATTGATCTTGTTGCAATGTGCGTTAATGATCTCATTGTCGCTGGTGGCGAGCCTTTATTCTTCCTAGATTATTTTGCCACTGGTCATCTTGAAGTAGCTGAAGCTGCTGCTGTTGTCGAAGGAATTGCAGAGGGCTGCATGCAGGCTAGTTGTGGGTTGATTGGTGGTGAGACTGCCGAGATGCCTTCGATGTATGCGCCAGGTGACTATGATTTGGCAGGTTTCAGTGTTGGTGCGGTGCAAAAGGGAAAGATTCTTCCCCAGGGCGTTGAAGTGGGAAACGTGTTGCTTGGTCTTGCGAGCAGCGGTATTCACAGCAACGGATTCAGCTTGGTTAGAAAGTTAGTTGCCAAGGAGGGCCTGACATACGACAGCCCCTGCCCTTGGGACAAGACTAAGGCAAGGATTGGAGACTCGCTATTGACCCCCACGCGCATTTACGTAAAGTCATGTTTGCCACTGCTGAAGAAGGGATTGGTTAAAGCGATGGCTCATATCACTGGTGGAGGTCTGCTAGAGAATTTGCCTCGCAGTATTCCTGATGGAATTGGTGCCAGCATCTCAGGACATCCCAAACTTCCAAGTGTTTTCCAGTGGATGAAGGAAGCAAGTGGTCTCGATGACAATGAAATGTTAAGAACCTTCAACTGTGGAGTTGGCATGGTTCTGATAGTAGACGCCAAGGATGCAGATGAAGCAAAGAAACTTCTTCTCGACGCTGGAGAAAGTGAAGTATATGACCTTGGAAAGCTTGTCGAAGGTGATGATATTAAGGTGACTTCAGCTCTTTAGACCACAACAGTGGTATGCAAAGCAAATTACAATGCGCCTCCGCACACGTACCGGTACTGTAGTCTTTTGTAATATGAGTAGGCAAGATCCAATGCTTCCACGTGGAACTAAATGCTTTCAGTCACGGAACAAAAACTTTTCGGTTAGTTGCAACTTCACGCCGTTGGTCTATCAAAGATGGCAGAAAAAAGCAGCAAGGCTACGAGATCGATTGTATCAACATCATGTGTCTCGTCAGTTCTAATGGGATTGTATGTTGTAATGGCATGTTTCAATTTGTACGCTTTGATGTACCCTCTTAGCCGAATTGATCTTACAACAACGCCCCCCGAAGGATTCGTAAATCCATTGTGGTCAAAGGAGGAGGAGATCCAGATGAAGATTTATCTGTCTACGAAGAAAAGCTTTGATAAAAGCTTCCTGATAAATGAGTTTGGTGAGGATGAAAATACGGGTGTTCGTACCACCGATGTTCATACGACGATGTTGTGGTCCGACTACATGAGGTCTGCTTCGATGTCAAAATCGTTCCTTCTGACCACGTTGGATTGTAGCGATAATACTACATGCGGGTCTGATGACGATCCTTCGATGCGACAGGCTATTTCTTGGTTAGACGAGTCTGATAAGCAGATGCTTGAAGACAAAGGAGTCATCTCCACACTGTCAGGTGCTGGACAGGGTATCGAATCCACTAGTCTCTTGCTGTCGCTCTACGAAGCAATTGCCACACAAATGCGGATAACTCCAAAGGTATCCTCCTCGGTTGATGATCGAAATACAGCTGAAAATGGAGGGAAAAAAGGACTACTCGAACGTTCCGTAATACATTTGCCACAAAATTCAGCCGTGTGGATGGCGCTTGTTGGAAACTCGACTGTTTATGTTCATGTCGTTGTTGCAAGACAGCAATACAATTTGATTGAGGCTAATACTCTGAACGAAGCAGTGTCAGCAATTGGAAGAGCATCCAACTCGCACTCCTTGTTGCTCGGAAAAGTCGGCCTGGTCAAGCACGATGAACCCAATCACATTACAAAACCAAAGCGTATTCTGCTCGATGATCTCGTTTATTGCGTCCGGAAGTATATTCTTCAGGACAAATCACAGAAATATCCACCATGGGATATGGAGCATGCACAGCCAGAGTACTATGAGACGTACAGCACAGCTCAGCGTATGAAGGCCAAGCATCAGGGATACCCATTCTTCAAGCCGGAAGTGGCCATCAAGTACCTTGTATGTAAACGATTTCTTTTCATTGCAGTCCAACCAATCTTGTTCTAACCATCTCTCGTACGTCAGATTGATGAAGACTCGTATCCTATGAATCTTGCACATGTGTCTGGTATGGAATTGGTCCGTGTTGGCAAAAGTCAGATGCACCCGTCAACGGTTGCACATATCCCGGCGTTGCATGTCGATGAAATTGGCTTGACATCAGAAAAATATATCCCACTGAACCAAACAATTTCAAGTTTACCTCTTCGAGTTTCGTTTGACAGAAGTGACATGGAGGAAGATGACTACATCCACCGATCTACTGCGACGGCTGGAGGAATTAGTCCTGCTCGTTGGCGTCTTTTGTCGCACCTGTCACAGGCTATCGAGTCTCAGAAGGAATTCGGGTTTGATCAATCTGATATCGACGACTTGCGGCGTTTAATTGCGGATACGAATGTGACCTTACTGGGAATAACAGTTCTTGCAAGCGCACTGCACCTGTTATTTGAGTTCTTGACCTTCAAGAATGAGGTATCATTCTGGCGGAATAACAAGGATCTCACTGGACTAAGCGTCAGATCGTTATTTCTCGATATGGTTGGGCAGTTTGTTATCTTGCTTTTCCTGATCGAAAAAGAGTCATCTCTACTCATGACCATACCGAGTGCGTGTGGTGTTTTGATTGCAATGTGGAAGTGCAAGCGCGCTTCTGGCTTGTCTTTGTTAAAGGCAGACTTGTCCAAAGCTGCATCAAAATGGAACCAAATCCCTCGGTTGTTTGGGTTGGAGGTGCGGGCAACGCGTTTGGAAAATATGAGGAACGGAACCGAGAACAGCAAACGGACGTCAAAGGATGATTTACACGCACTGACGATGGAATGTGATCGAATCGCGACGTCAACTCTCTCTAAATTTCTGGTACCATTGGTAGTAGGCTACGCGCTGTATTCCTTTGTTAGCGAAGAACATTCCGGTTGGTATTCATGGTTCATCACAACGGCATCCTCTGCAGTTTATGCGTTGGGTTTTGCATTGATGTGTCCACAACTCTTTTTGAATTACAAGCTGAAATCTGTGGCCCATTTACCGTGGACCGTGTTGTGCTACAAGAGCGTCAACACCTGTGAGTTCCCTACCACTTTTGAGCTCTACAGCGATGCAATCTGACTAATTTTGCTTGCCCATTTCCCTGTTCTATTCGAAGTTATTGACGATCTCTTCTCATTTATCATCCGAATGCCAACGATGGCTCGAATTTCTTGCTTCCGAGACGACATTGTGTTCTTTATCTACCTTTACCAGAGATGGTTGTACCCAGTGGATGATTCACGACCAGCGGAAGGAGGTGATGGTCCCAATACTGATACGGTTACAGAATCGAAGAAAGATCGATAGAAGAAATGGATCAAGGACCTGGAATTCGTCTGTTGAGGCCCATCCAATCCTATCTATATTAATTGGTCGTTTACGATTATCACGTAACTCTGTGCTTTTCCGGTCCATACTGGTTTACAGATGGATCAAAGTGAAAATAGTCGATGTGTTGCTCGTAGCCATCGACAAGCTTTGTTGGGTCAGCAACTCCCTACTTTTAGTCAGTCGGCGAAAGGTGCCATCGTACTCACCTGTTTCAAACATATAATACACTTACCAGTCAGTTTCACACATATTCATTTTAAAAACGCCCCGGTTCTTATGTAAAAAGAAAGAATCGTAATATTTAGTCTTGCTCTGTTGGAATACAGCGTCATTAGAATGGCTGTGAGGTCAAGATCCAAACAATGATGGGCAAAGTGATGACCAACATTGCACTCCTTAAATTTAGGTGATTCCAGGACTGTTCGTCTTTTGTTCCAGAAATCATATTTTTTGTTTCTGCGGCCAATTTGGAAGGATATTGTATGATTTCGTGTACTTTCTTTGCAACACTGTTCACCATTTTGGACGGGATAGATTGAACTTTTTGGACCCCTGATTCCACTTGTTTTAGAGCAACCAGTCCAAGCAACGAGAGCAATCCTTTAATAGGGCTGCCCAAAAAAATTCGAATGACAGCAGCTGTTTGGGTATTCGCAAACCCACTGGCAAAACCAACAGTGCCGAAGGCAAATGAGGCCAAGATTAAAGGCGACGATATTAGTAAATCCAAGCCTGGAAACTGGAGAAATAATAGAGAGCCCAGCAGGGCTCCGAAAATCATGCCCCCAATCAAACCAGCAACGGCATCTGCAGAACGAGTCAATAATGTAGACCCGTTCGTTTTGGGTAAAGAGAGCGACGCTTCCGCAACTTGAAGCGCATTCTCAGCTTCTAGCAATACATCGTCGATGTTGATATCCTTATGTTGACCTGCATCAAGCTGCAACTGAGTAGGGTATCTTTCCGGATGCTGCAAAGGCGCAAGCTGGTGAGAATAAGAAACTGCTTGTGGATGCCATGCGTGACAGAGGGGTTGGCCTGGTAGCGAGCGGTAGATCAGCATGAGTGTGAATCGGTTTCGTTTCTGTTTGTGCTGGCTGTGTGATGCTGCTGTACCAGTACCAGTACCAATACGGTGTCATATTATAAAAAAAGAACGATCGATTGTACTCGTAGTACAGTAAATGATTGATTGACTCAGCGGACTGAAATGCCCTGAAGGATGACTATTCAACAATGCACTTGAAGAACATTGTTCAATTCAACACTCAACGATCTTCAATACTAATACCTCCATATTAAAATACAATGTCAAGCCCTGTCATGGTTGCAGGAGATCATATTTCTCCACAGCAACAGGCAAGTCAATCGGAACGAAAGCCTGGATGTAAAGATCCAATCTTTGCAGGTAACAGTTTTTTCTACCGTATGAATATGTTCTTGCAATTTTTGTATGCCTCACCCTTTGTTCAATTTTCGCAGTTTTGTTATACGTGAACGTTGCAGGTGAGGGGGGAAGTTGACACCACTGCGCATTGCAATTTTTGCATTGTCTCACCGTTTACTGTGCATTGCTACGTTGAAGCCATCATCGGTATTGCTGCCACCATGGGCAAGGATGCCTTGACTTCCGCCTCAGACGGAGGTTCCATTTATGATTATTCTGGATTTATCTACGCCGGGGTTGTTATCAGTCTCGTATCCCTCGTCTTTGCCGGATTTGCCCTTTTGATCGTCATGAAGTTTCCTGAAACCGTCATAAAAATATCTCTAATTTTTGTAACAATTCTCGCTGGGATCTGGGCCGTCATGGCTTTCCTATCAGGTTCAATCATTGGCGGAGTCGTCGGGTTGCTTTTCTTTGGCATCTCAGTTTGGTACGCAAAGGCCGTGTGGAGCAGAATACCCTTCGCAGGTAAGTCGGACGTTTAAGGGTATCAGTACCCAACATATTTGTCAGTTACTCGTCAGAAGAGTCCACGCAATTTGTGTCGGCACTCGCAAATATGACATTCGACATTGCTTCTCTTTTACTGAACCCATCTTTTATTACACTAGCCTGCAACCTCAGTACCGCGATTACCGCAATACGGCAAAATTTTGGTAAGGCATCAGTGATCGTCTCATCAATAGTTGTGCATTGCCTCACCCTACAGATTTGAAATTACAGGAGTTGTCCTCTTCGCATATCTTTTCCCAATTCTTGGAGTTTTCTGGGTGATCGTTTGGTGAGTCATGCATTACTCGCTGCTTTGTTGCAAACATTGTGCATTGCCTCACCCTTAATTGCAAAATTTGCAGGCTAGTGGCTTTCCTAGGTATATATGATTCGATTTATTCAACCGGTTCTGCAGACGGTAGCAGCTCAAGCGGAGTTGCCTACGGGTACTTATTCCTCATGTTCTTATCCATGTTCTTCACTGAACAAGTGCTAGAGAATTGTGTGCAATGCACTATCAGTGGTGTTGTTGGAACTTGGTGGATTGCGCCCCAAGACAACGGTTTTTGCTCCGGTGCGGTTTGTGGCTCTTTCATACGAACTGTGACTACTTCTTTTGGTAGTATTTGCTTCGGAAGCCTCCTTGTAGCCATCATCAGAGCCCTTGAGTCGCTAGCTCGTTCGGCGTAAGTTTTTCAAGGTTGATTTCAAATCTTGTTCTGTGAATCCAACGAACTAATAACACAGGGGATCCCGCTTTAAAACAGACGAGAAAACGGTGACGCCGGAATGTAAGTTTCATGTTCGACTTAAATACACCGTATCTTTTTTTTTGCTAACACAAAAAATCCTCTTCCAAAAGACTTGCTTGTATCGCAGAGTGTCTTTTGGGGTGTCTTGCTGGCCTTGTTGAATGTGAGCCTTTTTCGTTCCAAAATGTCTATACCATTGCTTATGCTAACACCAAGCGCTTTCTATCATTTCAAAAAAGACTTCAATAAATGGGCCTTCGTCTATGTGGGAGTATATGGCTACGGTTATCTCGAGGCTGGAAAGAATGTTATTCAATTGTTCAAGAATCGTGGATGGGAGGCAATTATTGCTGATGATCTGTAAGTCTTTGTCTGAGATTTGCAAATATCGAGGGCACACTTCACCCAACTCAATCGTCCTCTCTCTCCTGCAGAGTCGGGAATGTTGTTGGTTTAATGTCTTTTGTTACAGGCGGCTTCATGGGCGGTATTGCCGTCCTATTGGAATCCAATACTGAATGGTTTTCAAGTGTTCCCTCGGACGCTCCAATCTTTGCGTTTATATTGGGTTTCATACTTGGTACCGCGATCACTGCCATCTTATTGTCCACCATGGCAAGTGGTGTCAATGCTGTCATTGTCATGTTTGCCGATGCGCCAGCGGAACTTGAACGCAACTACCCCGAGATTTCCATGAAGATGCGCGAAAAGTGGAACGAAGTCTATCCTGGATCAGTCTGATCTATTCTGCGAATCGTCACATGTCGTCAGTTAGCAAAGCAACGCTTGATTTCTGTGTCCGTTTGGAGCTTAATGTAGAGAAGTTGAACAAGGAAACTTGGTAATTAATCATAGTCGTCGTCATCTGGAACAATCTCGAGTGTTGGATTAACAGTACTCGCGTTCTTGTGTTCTGACACAGCGATTGCAAAACCGACTGTTTCCTCGTCGTTTCTGTGATTGCCCAAAACTGATTTTACTTTCTTGATCTTTTTGTTATTCGGCTCTATCAAGGAATGACGCTTTGCCTTTTTGGTGGGAAGGTAAGGTGTTTCCATGCGGTTGGATTCCTTTAAGCAATCCACAGAAGTTTTCAAGAAATGGAGCGATTCATTCGATGAAATGGCCGACCGCAAATCTCGTAATGTGATGCAGTCTGATTGTTCAGTTGTTCTTGAAGATGTAATCGAGACCAGATCCTTTAGGAAGAGCACAGCTGTGGTATCAATCATTCGAACATTCTGCTGTGAAAGTCTTGCGATTTTTGGTTCTTCCCTAAAAAGTAGCTTCTTGGTTTTCTCGTGATCCAACAATGATATTGGGTCGAAAACGGTATCATCTGTATCGTGCCTATTGTCCTCGGGATGATTCATGACTGTCTATGTACCAGTATGTTGTTTCGTTTGTAAGTAAAAATCATTATTGGATTGATTCATTCGATTAATATTTCATTTTGCACACTACAATATCGTTGTACGGTACCAGCACTGGTACCCTGCCTGGTACTCTGCGGCTAAAATCAACTCCAAACCATTGTAGTTCGGGCCTCGTTCTCATTGTTTCCCGCCTCTACGTTCTTAGCCGACCACAATTCTGTTCAATAGCAGGCGAGTAATTTAAACGGTCTTGTCCGAGGCCTGAATATTTTTCTTGCCAGGTGCTGGACATAGGTCTAACATTTCCTTGTTCCGAATAAGGTTTGAATACGGATCGCTGCCAACTTTCGACCTGTGGAGCTCAAAGACAAACGCACCTTTTTGAACCACTGGCTTAGTATAGGATACAATTTTGTACAGGCCGTCGTATCGGTACTTTGTTCGTTTGTCCTTGTGAATGGACTTTGGAATAGCTCTGTACCTACTCCTGTACGTGCTTGACCGAAAAACTCGGATCGGCAGACGTTTGTTGTAGCTTTCGACCAGCCCTATAGCGCCTATTCTTCCCTCTGCAGCATACTCCAAGAACCGAAAGTTGTCTTGTTCAAAGTTATCTTTTCGACGGCCACTGATAATAATGGCGTCAGCGCCTGTTTTTCTGTTTCCACTGATTCCACGCTGTTGCACTCTATGGGCATTCAAGTTGAACAACTTTGATCGAGTGTATAAATGACCTTCAAAGAGTTCATTGATACGGCCAAAAGTTTGTGTCGGGCGGGGTTTCGCGGAGAGATTTTTGCACGGTCGTCCAGAGTCACGCTTTACAAAGACTTCATCCCCAGCACGAAAGACAACTGAAATGCGACGCTTATCGGCATGGTCTTGCTCTTCCTCATCCCTATTCCTTTTCGGTACGGAGTGCAAGTAATATTTCTGCATTTCGCCATCCATTACATAACTAAAATGCTTCAAATGAGTATATTCCAAACAATTCCAGCCTTAAACCAAGCTTCACTTACGCGTCTCCGGCCCTCAGTATTAGTTCGATTTTCTCGTCACCATCTTGAAGCTTCGATTCCTTCGGATTTGGAGTAATAACCACTGGTCTTGCTTCATCAGGAGAAGCCAATACGAGACAGAGGATTAACGTTTCTCCCTGATCATTATCCGCGTGTCCTCCCATGCCATCCTTTGAATCCCGGTACAGGACAGGACTTACGCCGATATTCCACCTGTCAATGCCACTGGCAGCTGCCAGCTTCTTCGACAGGCTTGCCAAAAGAGGCGATTGGCTCAGCGGCCGTGCTTTGGTCGTTACTCGCGCGTATCTATACCCAGGTTGTAAGGCAAATTCATCACAAGTCGCTTTGTCATTGAGAAGATAATGAAGTCTTGGTTCATCTTGGCCTTGGACTTTGTACTGGCGAAAAAAACCGGAACTCAAAATTTCCTCCAGAAGACTTTTCAATTCATCTTCTGATAACAGATTTGGATAAACTTTCAAGGTTCCTCCCCTGCGAAGCTTGTGGCAGAATGGTGCTTGATACCTGTTTCTAGCACGTCTATTCCTAGCAGTTGGGATCGAATAAATCTCGGGCGGTGTCCACTGGTTCCGATCCCCGGTTGCTGTCCTTACACATCCTCGATGACGCCTTATCGTTGCAAGCTTGCGTCTACTGCCTGCGGACTTTCGAATCTTTTTCGCCGACCTGGCCCCGTCGTCCTGTACGAGTGGTGCATTGCAACCCCTATTTTGATTCGTCGTACAGTGAACATGAGAAGAAACAGCGGAAATGTCAGCTCTAGGCTCAGAAATTTTTGGCATTGGTCCATGGTGGCTGGGCTCGGTGACATGAGCTTTCTTCATAGCTTCTCTTGATGGAGCGAAGATACTATTGCGAGTGAGGGTATTGTCAAGCTTGATTGGCTTTCGTTTCGCCGACCTGGCCCCGTCGTCCTGTACGAGTGGTGCATTGCAACCCCTATTTTGATTCGTCGTACAGTGAACATGAGAAGAAACAGCGGAAATGTCAGCTCTAGGCTCAGAAATTTTTGGCATTGGTCCATGGTGGCTGGGCTCGGTGACATGAGCTTTCTTCATAGCTTCTCTTGATGGAGCGAAGATACTATTGCGAGTGAGGGTATTGTCAAGCTTGATTGGCTTTCGTTTCTTTACCATGGCTTTCTTTCTTGCAGGGAACGAGGACTTGGACATCCTTCCAATCAGTCGTTAGAGCTGCAATGCATTGCCCAACTATGCTGAATGTCTTTCGTCTCCTGATTAAAAGCTTAGGCTTTTCAACTATTCAAAGAAAGCAGGATAGGATATTCTTTCAATCTTTGTTCTAGGGTGGTACGGTTCTAACGGTAGATTTCCAAAGTCATTTTGGGTACCAGTACGAGTATGGTAACAGCAGGAGTTGGAAGTCATTGGTCTGAGCGGATGCATCTTTCATCGATTATGATTCATTCGATTGCTCATTGTTTCAAAATTACGAGTACTTCTGTAGCCGTTCTTGCTCGATGATTTGTGTTGACTACAACTGGTGGGTCACCACACACTTCTGCTCTTTAACACACACAAATGCTTATTTAGAATGGTATCAAAAACGGCCAGTCCCACCAAAGAATCCTTTTTGCAGCTTCCTACAGTATCTTTTCCTTTGTTGTCCTCTTACCCAACCCTGTACACGTGTAGTCCTACCGGTACCTGGTACCCGTAGTAATGTACAGTAATAGTTTTCGAAAGATTTTTCAGTGCGCAAATAAAACGCGCGATCATTGAGCAAGAGTAAAATGACAACCGAGAAACAAAACAGAGCCAAAACGTTGTGAATGCAATGATCCCACCACCTCCACCACCGAGAAACCAGAGCGCTGGTTCATCAGCACCAATATCTCGACGTGATGTGCCCCGGTCTAGCTACGCTTCGGTACCTTCACCTCCAGAAATTCCATCAAATCCACAGGAACGGGAACCATATGGCCAGGTCAATTCGACGTCACACAATGTCTCACAGCGACGAGCAAATAGTAACTCGGCGACATTAGACAGCGCACCCACATATGGATATGGGGCAGCTTCTTCAAGCTCGTATGTCATGCCGCCGACCAGCTATGCCAAACCACAACCCCCAGTAACCAAAAGGTCGTCTATCGCCGCCGATAAACCTTTGCTGTATCGACATAACTCGCAATCCTTGACGGCACTGTGCACCACGTTTGCCTCCCTGCTGTGGTGGCACGAGTCTGCGATTATAATACAAATATTTGCGTTCGTTGGGCTTATTCTTTATGGCATGGACTTGTGCAATGCTCGTGATTCACTCGCTGTGTCAGTTTGGATTGCAGCATTTGTATTGACAATGGCGAGCGGAATTGGATCATTGCTTTTAGTTGATGACGCAGATGCAGTTGGAGTGAACATGCTCCTCTATTTGCTACAGCTCCTAGTTGAGGGCGTGCTGTTCTTTTCAATGGTGAGCGACTTGCCACGATTCGGCACGTTTTGCTGTCTCTACGAAATGTTGCTCATACACTTGTTGTGATTTGTTTGTGATAAAGGCTTGCTGGATTACCCTACAGTTTCAATGGCTGCATATCGATATGCCAGATATGGCAATGAATATGGAACGGTCCCTTCATTCACTTATCCCGCCGATGGCTGCTGCAATTCTCACCTGCCATTCGCTTCGGTTGCTGCTTGATTCATGGGGAATTGACAAAGTTGCGATTTTTGCACCTCACCTTTTCGCCGTGTTGATGGCATTGGGAATGTTAGCCCTAGGATGTCGGAGATCGTCCTACGATGTTACTCCCAGCAACCCAAACCCGCGCTATGCAATCAGTTCATCCATTGCAAGAATTCACTCCGTGTTGCTTCTTCTGATGCCGGGAACAATGCATGTTCTCAATTTTCGTCGTCGAATCTTCAGTCAATATGCATCTCTTGACACGGCTTTTGACCTTATTCTTGTTTGGATTGTTCCTTACCTGCTGCATTGCTGCATCTTGATTTTTGTCGAGCAGTCGCCGTACGAAATGCGAAACCAGATTTTCCCGAATAGAGGACAGAAAACGTTGCAAGGGACTGCCGTTCCAGTCGGTGCATCTATTCTTGCGTCACTAGCGATGCAACAACGCTACTTACTCCCTCTTTGTCATGCGATATCCTACCGTTTTCATGGACACAGCTCAGCGTCAACATGGGTGTTGTCGACTTATTTGACCGTTTCGACAATTTGTGCTTTATTTGCCATGTGGACCTGGGGACGGCAGTCAACCGTGACGAATGAACCATTGTTTGGAGAATACCACGAGGATGTGGTTCAACTCAGTATCTGTGCATGCGGGCTTCTAGCCGGAAAGGCTTTTGGCATGCCCTGGAATTTGACGCCACTGCCAACTCTAGCATTTCTGGGACTCAGCATTTGGTTCTCTACGAAGATGCTGCGATATCTTTGCATATTCCTCTTCGTGATATATGCCACAGGAGTAGTCCTCTTCACATATCGGTTTGCTTCCATAGACTTGACAGTCCCCCTTGTGGTTCCTGGTGTGGAACTTGGGCTGGTTCGGTTTGGAGAACTGGAAGTTTTTGCTTCTTTGTTCATTGGGTTGGTCGTTGGATTTGCTGTCCGACCTACAGGAGGAGTGGGAGCTGATATTCTGAAATACATTGATGTTCCAGGAATTTGCTTCATAGTTTATGTCCTACTTCTCGACGCACTGGAATTGACCTTGCTTAAAAGGCCCGCCCCACTTGACTATGTTGGGCAAGAGTTTATGGAAGGAACAGATGGAAACGGATATCTTTACGACCACACGGCAGTTTTTTTTACCAGTATTGTGGCTGCGGGGGTTTCATCTCTTCTCAGACGGACAACTGTGATCAGCAAAAAATCTTCGGTCATTGTTGTGTCCATCGCAATCGGTAAAGCAGTGGCTGCATTTATTGATATGAACGAACAAGACAGCAAGGTTAGGAATGACCCACAGCAAAAGCAATTGGCACACAGAGCGTTCTACCGATCTATATGCGCATCCATCCTATGTATTGTAATGCTTGGTCCGAGAGCTTTCCTCAGTCGAATATACATCAAGAGTAGCTCTCGGTACAAGAGATCAATTTCCGATGGCCGTCAACTCGGCTCTGTTCCAAAACGGGCATTCCAATTTGTGGTCGTATATTCACTTGTGGTTCTTCCGTTTGCTCTGGTATCCTCGGTGCCCATGGTTTTGACGCCTGTAACGATGGTTGTTTCGAGTCACTATGAAGGTGGGGCATATTACGCCATGGCACCACCTGTATCTGAGATGTTTGGATTCGCCGTCGCTTTGTGGGGAATGGCCTGCTTTTCAACATTGAACCATTATTTCCCCGAAGGTGGTTGTGAGACTTGGAAGAAGGTTGCTGCACTAGCAATTCTTATGGGGGCTGGGATTGCAGCTTCTGCGCCTTCTGTTCCCGAATGGTTGGGAGGGGATAGTGGATTTGGCGTTTCAAATCCCTACGCATCCATATCAAGCTTGGGCAGCCGTATTGTAAAGCAACGAAGGAGTCGCACAGGTGGATGGGGGATTCTGCTTGCTTCGCTTGCAACCCTACTTGCAATTACGGGGCCACTGGAACTTCGTGAGCGGAGACATCCCTCCGGACGAAAAGACAAGAAGCTTCTATTTCGGATGATGGTTTTCAGCATCATGTTTGGCTCTGGAGTTTCATGGTTTATTACCGTCCAATGCATGGGCCAGGCACGTCCGTTTAGTATGATAATTACCGGCGTCTGCTCCATGGTTGTTGCATTCTTTGGAACAGTTACTTGCGTACTTGGTTATTTTCTGGAATTGGAAGGGTTTGACGAAGTTGAACAAATGATCACTATCAGCTTTGGATCTTTTTTTATTTTTGGTACCGTTGCTGGTGTTCCGTCTTTTGTTCTCTCGTCTTTTGCAGGTCATCCATTCGGCTCGGATGGTTGGCTGTTTGCCTACCTATCCGTGAGTTGCGTTGTTGCGCTTGCCCTATCAGTAATGCTGAGGATGCGACAAACGAAGGATCAAAACTCAAGGGGACTTGGAAACCTGAGCTGTATCTTTGCATATATCTTGGCCACCATATTGATCTATGGGCGATTTGGAGTGGCTGGAGTAGACCATGTCTTAGACGTACGAGCTTTATACGGAATTCCAGCGCCAGTCTTGGGGACTTTCTTCATCTCTCCCATCATGCTGTTGTTGGAGGGTGAAACATGTAATGAACGAAGAAGTCGGGTGTCCAGAATATCACGCAACACCGCAAAGCCTGCGAACAAGGCTATCGGAATCAACTTTCCAAACCTCACTCGATCAAACCAGTTTGTACCTCCTCTGGTGGCCTCGATTTTAGTATTTCTTGCAGCTTCTCTCTACACAATATTCTTTCGTGGGGTTTTCTCGTTGGGAGGGGCCGAAAAGAGCAGCGAAGAAACGTTGGCTACAGCAGGTACTCTGATCTCCATGGCGCAAAGGACAATATCGCACAATAAGGCAATGGCCTTCGCCTCAAGACTTGGCAACGCAAGTCTCTGGACCGCGACTACTATGACAGGTCCAATCATCCACATTTTTGGTCTAGTTGCGACGATGCCCAGTCTGTACCTCCTTGTATCCGGAATGTGGTATAAACGCAACGTACCAAAAGCGCAAGTTTCGCTCTTTTTGCCATTCAATCTTATACCTGTATTTTTCTGCACCGGGACACCCACGTTGAGAGCTGTTGGCATAATTTGTATGGTTGGTGGTATTTTGCAGATCACCGAGCTGAGTAAACAAGGGCATCGGTCCCAGATGAGAATGTAGCAGCGCTCGAACCGCTGTATCACGAACAAGATTCTACGAAAGTAAGAATACATCAAATAAACAGATCCAAGCACTTTTAATAAAAGCGGACTAGGAGTGGCCATGGTGTAAGTAGCAGTGCAATACCGTACCTACCGGCGCAGTCCGGTGCAGTGCAGTATGCAGTACCGAATTTTTCTGCATTTGACTAATGCGACCGCTTAAGTTTGGCGCCCCTTAGCACCACTTTTCTTTTTTCGGCTCCCTGATATCGTGGCCGTATCTTCTTCGTTGGTAGAATATGTACTCGATTCACTATTGCGAAATCATAGAATACCGGGGTTCAACAATATTTTCCTTCAGTAGGTCACAAGGCGAGTACAGTATCGGGACTCTCCTCCTGCTTTAGAACATCTATACAATTCTGCGATACCGGTAGAGTACAAACTATGTTATGCCTAAGATAGCGAATGAGTCTTATTTGTACGCAGACATCTTCCAAACTCAACATACAAATGCAGGCATGTAAATAGATACTGAGAGTTCATTGGATCCTTGCAATCAAGGAATTTCTATGTTTTCCTTTACCAGTTTACAATGTAGCTGAATTCGTTTACTTCTTCAAGCTCCCAAGAGCAACTCCGGCACCAGCTGTGGCGATGGTCAATGGGACAAGAAGAAGTCCACCGATCAAACCAGCTGGGAGTCCGATCAATGGAACGTCAACACCGCTGGCAATGAAATAAGCCTCAAGCCCCCCGCTGACAGCGGCAGCAAGGTAGAAAGCAGAAGGACCAACTTCCAATGCTTTGGCTACAACAGGCAGAAGGAAGGGGGCACCTTCAACCAAAAGAGGGGCAACACCGTTGACCAAAAGCTGTTGGTTATTCGCCGCAAGGCTCAACAGACCCAATTCTTCAGCAACAGGAAGCAACTTCTCAACAGTTTCCAAGTCAAGACCGTTCTTCTCCAACTTGGAAAGAACCCCGGCATCGATGGTTGCTTGAAGCAGGTCAAGTTCACGAACGCGACGAATAACGTTGTACTGCAGATCAGGAGCGAAAATTGTTAATTCACCAACCATAAATTTACAATCGCTTCCAAAACTTCATTATCATATTCCTACCTTGCGGTTCAACATGTTGTCTTCCTTGACTTGGTTCATGTATTGCTTGTATTCAGCTTCACCCTTCAACAAATCTGGTTGGTTCTCGTAAGTATCCTCACCAAGACCAAGTCCGAAACTTTCTTGAAGCTGTGTGGCTTGACGAGCCATTCCACTGGAAGGAGCGAAGGCTCCAGCAACACTGGCGATGATAGCAAGGAGAAGGAATTTCATTTGGGCTACTGTGAATTGACAATCCTTGATAGGAGCTGTGGATTGAAATTGATAGAGATGCTACCGTCATTTTCGTTGCAAGCGTTGGCTCGAGGTTGTCGGTCGGTCGAGATGACGTACGTTGGAAATTTGCAGATTTCTGTGACATCATCGTCTGCCGCGGGATTGAATGACAATGATTCCAAATTCCCATAAAATTCTGGTACGAGTATTTTCACTCTTGATACGAAAAACATGATTCTCACCAAGGCGGTTCAATTAGGCTTGCTACTCTCTCTCTTCGAGCATTCAGCATCATTTCACAATCCTAGAATTGTACAGAATAGAAATATTGGACTGAAGATGACTACCGACGACAGCAACTTGATTCTTGTAGTAGGAAGCGCGAACTTTGATATGACATCAACAACCACTGTTTTGCCAACCATTGGTGAAACAGTGATGGGAAAAGACTTTGCCACGGCCTGTGGGGGCAAAGGTGGTAATCAAGCCGTTGCCGCTGCTCTATGTCAATTTGCTCCTGTTGAAATGGTGTGCAGAGTAGGTGATGACCGCTTTGGTGAGGACCTTCTTTCCAACTTCAAGAAAGTTGGCGTTCAATACGACGAAGGCAAAACAGTGCTTCCCGGCGTCTCATCGGGTGTTGCATCCATTGTTGTGGACGAAAACTCGGGAGATAACATGGTAAGATGATTGAACATGATTCTACAACCATAGTCTTGATTCAGTTGCTAAAACGCCACTTTTTGTTTTCAAAGATTATTGTCTCGCCCGGTGCCAACTATGTGTTGAACAAAGAGGATGTCCGGGAAGCTGTATTGAAAGCCAAACCTGCTCAGGTTGTTGTTCAACTTGAAATAATTCCCGAAGTGGCTTTGGAGGCTTTGAAGGCTGGAAAAGAAGTTGGTGCAATGACCATGCTGAATACTGCCCCAGCCCCTGAAGGATGGTCGCTTGAAGATCCTGGAAAGGAATTTTACCCATATGTGGATTTGTTGATCCTCAATGAGACAGAGCTACAGAAGGTGTGCGGTAGTAACGAGGACGACAAAGAAGAGGAATTGGCCAAGTCGCTGCTCCCAAAAGTGGGACGTGCAGTAATTGTAACTCTGGGATCTCGTGGTGCTATGGTGGTGGAAAAGCAAGACGATGGTTTCTCTATTGAGTATGCCGATGCTCCGAAGGAGCTTCCCGCTCGGAAAGAACCAGTGAAAAATACCGTCGGTGCAGGAGACTCATTTTGCGGAGCATTGTCTAGTTATCTTTCGACTGGACTCTCACTGGCTGAGGCTGCTGGGTATGCGTGTGGAGTAGCCAGTATGACGGTTAGAAAGGATGGTGCGCAAACCAGTTATCCTTCTTACGATGAACTCCCTGAGTGTTTGAAGCTAAAATAAGCAGGATAACGTTACTTATATAAAATATCATGTCGAAAAGCAAATTATAAAATGGATTGTAAAAGTTGTTGTTTCTTCTATTCTAGATACCATGTTCTTCATTCATGCGACTATTGAAATCAATGCTGCAGAAGTGCAAGTCGATCAACGTTAAATTGTCTAATTCTGGGGTATGCGATACTCTCCCCGCAACAAATGCTCCTGTGCTCCTACAGTAAGTGATTCGTACGCCCGATCGGTTAAGGTACACACAGATTCAAGCATCCTTGATTCAAGATGCTGAAATTGGAGAAGAACGTCTGTCCTTCTCTCTGCCCCACACATCACACCCATCAACATTCAACATTATTCATTTTGTCGATCATCGAACATCACAGCAACAATATATACAAACCATCAAAACACATCTTTGATTCATGCAATGATAACAGTCAGGAAAAATCATTCGCGGATTCTTTGCACTTTGGTACTGTTGTCGTGCCTCTGTGCCTTCGTACAGCAAGCTGAAGCGTTTACAACATTTTCGAAGTTTTCGTTATCAGGTTTGAAGCAGAATGCAAGGCATCATGGTGAGCTCAAGGTTTATGCACCAAACGGATCCGGTTACGCCACCCCAGAGGATGAAACATCAGAGTTGCCTGATTCGTATGACCCAATGATGGAATATCCCGGAACGATGAGACCTGGACGTACCCCAGAGAATATGCCTTTTCACGACCTTCCAATTGCAGACACAGACCCTGATCCAGTCCCATGGCCGCACTTTCAACAAATTGAATGGCATCACAAGTGGGCGCCGCCACATCCACATCCCGTTCCAATGGAGGAATTCATTGAACAGCAGGGTCGCTGGGCAACTCCAGAACTCGAAGCTGCTATGAGAGCTGGTAATCGTCGGGATGCTCGCCAGAGAAGAGAAATGCAGGAGGAGCAAAAGAGAGACACACTTATTATGGACGACGACGACGATGATGATGACGATAGACCACAAGATCTGGGAGAGGGTATGTTCGGACAATTGGGATCTACGGCGGACGAAGCAATTACAGCAGCTGCTACATCCCCTGACCAGGTTGAAACCGACGAAGCCGAAGAGGAAACTGAAGATGATGACGGTAACCTGGATGATTTTTTGCTTGATCTAGGGCTGGACTCGTTTGAAGACGATGATGACGAATCGGAAGAATCCGGTGATGCTGCAAGTGCACCACCACCATCTGCAACCACAGGGCTCGAAGATATCATCGTTGGAGGAGAAGATGATGATGATAATTCCCCTGAAGAAACACCGACCAGTGGTGTCACTGCATCAATTGATGTGAGTGCTGATGAAGATCTTGATCTCGATCTTGGGTTAGATGATGAGGATGGCATAACGAGCGATGGTGTCTCCACTGTTCCTCTAGAGGACTTTGGGGACGATGATGGACTGGATACAGAAAGCTTCTTTGATGATGGCGGTTTTGACTACGACTCTGGAGGAGACTTCGATGGTGGTGACGTTTGGTAAATGATCTCTCTAATGAATCATTCATAAAATGAATATTACGATATGTTACGGATGACTAGTTTGACTAGCGCAGACATGTCAGTAATGATATGAAAACACAATCTTTCACTCTTCAACATATACATCGACATCACCATGCTTCAGCACTTAAAATGGGTTTCTTCAATTTTCCTGCTACTGCTCACCCTGACATTCGGATTCCAAGGCCCTCAAGGCAGGCAAGGAACAGTTTGCTGCAACCACCATAATGATTGTGTCAACGCCTTGGAAGACATCAAAGTGGAATCACATGGGCGCCGTCAAATCCTGAAGAGTACGGCATTGGTGGCTTTAGGGACCTCGTCTTTGGGTAAAGAAGCAACGGCTGATCAACCCTCCACACAAGATCTATTGCTGCGACTTCGTTCGATTCCAACATTTTGCATTGTGAATCCTGATGGGATACCTTTCATGATATTCGATGGCCAATCGTCAGCTACGGGATACTTCTTCTTGAGTTTTGATGTTGCGGCCCAAGCACTACAGGACGCTCGAAAGAAGGACAAGAAAGGTTCAGAGATCTGGTCCAATGCAAATATAGTAGTTGTTCCACTAGCAGTCGCACTGCAACTTGCATTGCGGAAGACGCAGCGAGAGGCTACAAATAATGGCGCCACGATGGTTACATTCAATGAAATAGTGGCATCTTCGGAGGGGGTGGAGGATGCAAAGGAACTGGATGGAGGTGATAAGGGTAAATGGTCACAGCGAGGACGTGTGCCACTCTTTCATTTTGACACGTTAGTCCTCGAAAATGGAAGAGAACCCAGGTATTTCAACCGAGCGGACCTGCTCAAAGAATGGAACCGACAAAATCCAGATAAGAGCCCACCTCCAGTTCAAGTTTCTAATCTTTTGGACCTCTATCGGGTTTGCTTCGCCAAAAATGACTTCAGTAAGGTAGAACGGTTGGCAATCATGCCGGTTGTGGAAACGAACCAAGTTGCTTCAAGTCTTTTCAAATCATCTGACGGAAACATGCCAAAGTACAACCTTGACAAGGTCTTCTTGGTCGGATCCGCCTAATGAAGTCTCTGTAAAGAGGTCTCATTGGAAAATATAATGGGACAGAATCGACAACGATCGCCGAAGATGTCAAACTTCTGAATAGTGGAGGGGAAAATAGTCAATTTATCAACGATGACAAGCACCAATACAGTGTTTCAATGTACGAATATGCAGCTCAATTCTTCTTTATTCTAAGATTTTGGTCCATTCTCTGACAAAAACTGGCGGACCTTTTCAAAAGAGCGGCCACGGTGACTGATTGAATTTTTGGACTCTTTTGTCATCTCGGCGTACGTTTTTCCTGCACCTTCGTCTGGTTCGAAAATTGGATCCCATCCAAAATCTAGTGGCCCGCGAGGGCGGACAATTTGTCCACTGGTTCTTCCATCAAACAACATGACTAAGAAAGAGTGGAAAAAGACAAACGAGAAAGAATGCAGAAGAATGGAAGAAGAGACAAGTGAGAAGCTGGAATGACGATTGCAGTTGTTGCCATCTTGAAACCATTTCCACTCGTACCTTCTTTGTCCGGCCCCTCTGCATAGGCAACAATTGTCATCGCATAAGCCGATCGATCGTCGAATCCATCCAGCATCTTGTTTAGTCCCTCGTGTCCACACTTCTCCAAGAACCACTTGATATACACTCCTGGCATTGAGTTCAAGGCATTGAAACACAGTGATGTGTCCTCTGTGAGTACGGCGCCATTGACTGCTTTTGCAGCTAAAATACATTTCTCTCTGGCAATATCGAAAGGATCCCCCTGAAGTTCTGGAAGGTCAATTTTGCTATTGGTGAGCTCAAATGGTAGCTCTTCGCCATTTTCAAGAATCTGCTTGACCTCCTCGAGTTTCTTTTTGTTCCCAGTGACGAAGGTGATTTTTGGCTTTGACATATTTTGTCTCTTCAAGCTTGGCCTTGCCCAATTTTTAAAACAACTCAGGC
>CAKOGP040000180.1:0-36659 GCA_933822405.4 Cylindrotheca closterium | reverse complement strand
ATAGCTGCGCTTCCATGTGCGTTGAATACAAGACTGACTACGTGTACTGTATCCGGTATCCCAACCTTCCCTCCAACATATTTCGCTGTTGTAGGTACAGAAGGAAGCCGCAGTCGTCTTGGTTTCTTGCCGTTTCAGGTGGCCAGGAAATCCTCATTCTCTTCACTTTAGAATGACATCGACAGATCCCAGTGTTACTTCATCGAACGATGAAGGCAAAAATTCTGAGCTTTCTAATGAAGCTAAAGATTCCCAAAGCCGACAGGACATTGAGAACAAAATTTTTGCAGCGTTTGGTGCCGATGAAAATGAAGCTGACGATTCTGGAAATCCTTCATCCAGAATGGAAGAAACAACAGTCGGCGAAAGGGATGGTGAAAACAAGCTAGCTTCCACGGAGACGACTGTGGAAAGAAAGGAAGAAGGCACGGCACCCAGACGGAAAGTGAAGAAGAAACGGACTGTCATGAAAACAGAAGACGAAGACAGTATCCGCAGTGAAGCTGACGAACACGATATGAATGAGCATGTAACTAGTGAGAAGCAAGAAAAGAGTCGTAGAAGGCGCCGCCCTCGTTCAGAATCCTATCCGGACGAGGAGGGGTCTGAGGATGGTTCCGAATCAGAGTCTGACTATTCTGGAGATTCGTTCGACGGTTCTGATGAAGAGGAATACGATGATGAAGAATACCTTAAGAAAAAGGCAAAAGCACAACAAATAAAGGAGAAAAAACTTCTGACCAACACTCCTGGCCTAAAGGAAATTGAGCTTGGAGAAAACTCGTTGATCAGATACTCGCCAACTGACCTTGCCAAAGCGATTCGTCGAAATACACACATTCAGAAGTTGGTTCTGAATGAGAAAAATTGCGACCCTGTGAGTTTTGAGATCTTGATCGAAGGACTGGACAAAAATGAATCGATCGTTCAGCTTGAATTCCGTAGGGCTGAGATTACCAAAGATATTGCAGTCGAACTCTACACAGCTTTGATGAAGAACACAAAAGTCAAAAAGTTTTGCATGAAGCGATGCACATTTGCGGAATCTGGGCTTGCGGTGCTCTTCATTGGTCTCCAACACTGCCGATCAGTCAAACATATTGCTATTGAATCATGCAATCTTAGTGACCACTCTTCAAACATTGTTGCCTCTGCCATTCCACTGATGCAGCTACAATCCGTGCGCCTTCAAAACACGCATATGACGGACAAGGGCATGCGATTTTTCTTGGGTAATCTAGCGAAAGCGACGACGTTAGAAAGCATCAATGTTTCGGAAGAGAAAATCTCGGAAAAGGCTATGGCAAAGCTTATGTTTGGAATCCAGAGATGCACAAACCTCGTCCGGCTTGTTCTTTTTGATTGTGGACTTGATGAAATGTCAATCGAACTGCTGGCTGAAGCCATTGAGGGCAACGAGAAACTTCAATCAATTAACCTCAGCAAGAACAAATTTGGAAATGAAGGAGCCGATATCTTGATTGATCTCTTAAAATCCAATAATGCAATCAAGAATCTGAAGTGCGATGGATGCCGCATCAGTAGACACGAGAAGAGACTATTGAAGGATGCTCTTCGTTACAACAGCACTTTCCTCAAATCTCTCTTTTCACCAGAAGTCACATTATCAATTCTCGACTCCGTCGGATTGTTCGAACAAAATCCAACTCAAAAGTCGTAAAGTTTTCTCGTAATATAATTTGAATTTTATGCCTTTATATCAAGGGTCGTCCGTCCTTGGTACTATCGTACCAGTGCGGCAGGCAGTACTGGTACACCTGGTATCCGGTTCGTGGGTACCGGGTGCACGTACACTACCGGTACCTGGTACGGTGGTATAGAAATCGCAGGAATCAATCTGAAATCGTGAGGACATACAAATAAACACGCTGGCAAAGTCAAGTAATAATAGCCATGGCATATGAGGAATCAACTTGTTTCTTTGCTATCTCTATGCGTTATAGCTTCGAGTTTCGTTATATGGTTTACGTCGCCGGAAAACAAGAGGATTGTTGTCGAAAAGGAGGAAACAATTTCAAAGACCGACAAAAAATCATTGACAATTGTGGCATCAGACACCCGCGCTTATGTAAATGGACGCAATCAATCGGTTTGCAAAGCAATGATGGGAGCAAAGGGAGATGGTGTGGAGATAGTTTACTATCTTCAGAATTGTTGCAGCGACCTCAATATTGGAAACAAGCTGTCACGATTGTACCATGCAAATATCATGGCAATGGCAATAGGAGCTGATTTCCTGTATGTCTGCCCCACGCATAAAGACACTGGAAACAGGGGTAGTATCATGAGTAGACTGGCACAAGAGCGCATAGACTCTGAATCCGATGCGAGACATGTGGTATCCAAGACAAAATCAGTTGCAGAAATCTGTGATGTCTGTGACTCCAATCACCCGCATCAATGTGCAACAGGGGAAATTGGACTGGTTGTCCCGATCGTTATTGATGATCTACAAGGGACTGTAAGACATGCCTCAGACTATGATGAGGGTTCGTTTGACGTAGCACTGCATTACAGATGTGGAGATATTCTTGGACTTCATACAGAAAAGTATGGCATCTTACCACACTCTACCTTTGTGCGTCTGATTCAAGCGAAGCATGATCGGGAAGACAACATAAGCATTGTGGTATTATCCAACGTACTCAACGGCAATAAAGCTGGCAAGAATGCCAGATCTCGAGACGTCTTGTTTGCAGCGACGTGCCAAATTCTTGTCGACGATCTTGTTGAGTACTTGAGTCAGTCCTTTCCCAACGCAAGAATATCGATTCCAACCAATGGATCCATCGCGGTCGACTACTTTCGCCTCATTAGAGCAACATCAATGGCAATTTGTGGCCCCTCTACTTTTTGTCTCTGGCCAACTCTGGCCAACCCAAACGCGAAAATATTGAACTCACGCTTGTTTCCTTGGATCAAGCAGCTGGATGGTTCAAATTCTACAGTATTTGATTCAGTGATGCTGAAACCAAGGAAGAACCAAACCATTCTGGACATGGGTGTTGCTTCAATTCTAGCTTGGTTGCGAACAAGCTAGGCCAAGAGATTATCACACGTTTCAAAATTGATCGAAGAATCTACCAGTATTCTTGATCGAAGTGGTATCTTTCTTCGCGCGAATGAATGCGCGATCTTTGAATTGCTTGTTCCATCAACCACTCAAAATGAAAGATGTGAACACGAGAGTTGCCGTCATTTACAATTTACAAGTACAGTATTTTCTCCCCATCATCACCAATCAAACACTTTTTGAGATTCTATGGGGCGCAGACGAAAGAGGTCAAACAGCGATAATGATGAGTCGCTTGAACAAAGTTACAATCAATCTCAGCCCAATCGCCGCCTTTCCGTGACAGAGAACGACGAGAGTTCAATAGGGGAAAGCGATTCCGCGAAGAAAGCAAAGACGTCTTTGGAAAAGACTCTAGTCGAACCATCCAACAGCAGAGCAAAAGAGTCATCAGAAAGCGTGACCAAAACTGACATATCCGAAAAAGAGAAACAGAGAATAGAAAGACTTCAGAAGAAAAAGAAGCACCGAAAAGAGCAAAAAAAAGCCAAGGCGCTCACAAAACAGGAAACGACAGTAACACAGTCAAATACGGTCAATTCAGCAAAGGAAAGGAAACCGAAAGATTCCGTCGACAAGAAGGACAATTCGAACACAGAATTTAAGACCATGGCTAAAGGAGTGCAATACAGAGACGTGGTCATTGGTAAGGGCCCTTCCGTGCAAGAGAGGAAGAAAATTCGAGTGACGTACATACTCAGAGCTATACACCGCTATGGCAAGATTCTGGATTCGTCCAATGACTTCAAATTTCGAATAGGTCGAGGCGAAGTTGTGAAGGGTTGGGATATTGGCATTATGGGTATGCGACAAGGCGGGAAGCGGTATCTCATCGTTCCTCCAAATGCTGGGTACGGAGGACGTGATGTTGGTGCTGGAAGAGGTGGACTATTATTCTTTGAAGTGACAGTATTGGATTGTTGATTGATACGAGTGAATAGGTGAGCATTTTCCTTTGTTATTCCGATCGACTTGAGACACGGCAGCTCTAGAGAACGAATCAATCATCATCACGTTAGGACGACAAATTCACCACATCACTTCTGAGGGAGCTTCAATCACTCCACAAAAGAGGATAACCTTATTCTGAACCATGATAATGTTTTTGCGAATTGGACATTGCACGAGACACCATCGACCACTGATTCTTACACTTCCTTCTGCATTCCTTTCAGATATCTCACGGATCATGCTGGTGCTACCCAAAGTTTTTGCAATGATGATCTCGCGAGGACACTACTAAGGTGTGTGTTACACAGTCAGTTGGCTCATGTCAACAATAGAAACATCGGATGTTTCTCCTCGAACCGAACGTTTTTTCTGTATTCTAGTCATTTCGACTTCTAGTGTTAAATGTTGTCTATCACTATTTAACGCCTACTATCAACCCTTACTTCTGAAAAACCATTCGTGATTGGCCGTCGTGCAGCGTTTTGATAGTTTCTCTACCGGTATGTTTTTGAAATTCTTGTGTACCAGTAAAAGTACTGTTTGGTGCGTAGAACTTGCGTCGAATGAATACTTCTTGAACTCCCTCTCTCTGGTCAATACTGTATTGCCAAGCAAAAAAATCTGCGCTGTAAAGAAATTTGTGGCACCAGCACTTGCAGTTCTTGATTGCCATCCAGCCCGATTCAGAGCAGGGAAATTTACCCTGACATGGATCCAACACCCAATGCGACCGCTTATGAGGAAATGGGTGGAGAATTGTCGGAAGGCAGCGGCATTGCAGCACAACCAAGGAAACAATCCCATGCACAGAAAGTTGCGAATTCACTTCACGGTGTTGTAGTTCCAAAGGTGAGCCAACCAATGCCTTCAGTACCTGTTGAAATCAGCGCTCATTCGTGAATGCTTGTCGTTCCGCTTTTGTTCTTTTGTTCTTGATTCTTCTATGATATAGGCGGAACCTATCAAATGGTATCACTTTCTGGCGCTGTCATTATATATTGCAATTCCGTAGGTTCATTTCTTGGTGATTGCGATTGTGCAATAGGAGACTATGATATTCTCATCCAATCGCATTGAATTTCCATTCTTACTAAATCCTCAGGGTTATCGCATACGTAATGGTATTTACGACCATGGGATTCGGAGGTGATTTGTTTTTTTACGTTGCTGACAAATATGGAGAATATTCAATGATGGCCATTGCTGCAACCGTTGGAGTCACATTTGTAGCATACATGCTAGATTTCACTGACTGGAGATCGAATACTGGGGTTGTTTTACAGAAGATGGTATGGGCATTCATCGTGGTGGGTGTCATTGCCTTTACACTGCTCATGGTGAACGAATACCCATACGGCCCCATCGCTGTATTTGCATTCATCACGCCCATGTATCTTGTGGCAATCAAAGGAATCTGTTATAGTGATCTGGAGACAAAAACTTTCATCTCATGGCTTTCTGGACCACTATTCTTTGTGGCGCTGGTGAATGGAATCATTTGGATCATTTGGACATTCCGAGAGGACAAAAATGAGTATAACGAATATTTCCGAGTGAACAACGCAGAAGAAGCTGGCTGTCCAGCTCCAGACTTCAACGAATACCCCAACTGTGACAGTCTTGCTAATCCTGGAACACTCTGCGTCACGGTGTTCAACAATGAATTTGTGTTCGAGAAATCCGCCGACGATGGGACCTATTGCCCTGTCTCTTGTACGGAAATTTACGACGACTGCTTGAACATTTTTATTTTGTGGGTTGGCCCACCCATGTTCTCCATGGTCCTCATCTTCTTAAGTTTCTTTGCCACCTTCTTACGAGCGGGAAATGGAGAAAAGGATATGTTGAATTTTGGAAAAGTATGGATGTTTTTACTGTTTGCCACTTGGCTTACTGCTTCATTGGCTGGGATTGCTGCTGGTGTTGCTTCTGCTCTCATGGCATTAACACTGGCATCATTCATCGGTTCTGCCGTCTTTATTGCGTCTTCTGTGTCTTACGACGAAGGAAAAACACAAGCCAAAGGTTTCTGGGAAAAAATCAAGGAAAAGTATGGTGAAAACATGATGAATGTGCTCCGAGGCTTGGGAATTATCACTTTGACGCCGGCATTCTTGATTTTTCTAGTCCTGTCTATGC
The DNA here is from genome assembly GCA_933822405.4 of Cylindrotheca closterium. NCBI lineage: Eukaryota > Bacillariophyta > Bacillariophyceae > Bacillariales > Bacillariaceae > Cylindrotheca > Cylindrotheca closterium. The sequence goes on along the minus strand of CAKOGP040000180.1, from coordinate 30,475 downwards.
TCAATCAGTGTGTACGTCGTTGTGGTTTGCCATGTTCCAAGAAAATGAAGACAGACAAAGAAAGAAGCGACTTTATTACAAAGCGAGCACGTCGTGCAATCGATACTTACTTGACATGGGATCGAAGCACTGTTTTCACTTATGCTGTTTACTGGGGGGCTGCTTTCATGATTTTACAGGTCATTGTTTCCCAATTCACTGTGCTGTTTCTATCCTGGCTTATCGAAGCGACAGCTCCTTTAGGGCTTGGTCCCGTCACTGGAATCATGGTTGGCGTCGGACTTGTCATGTTCTTGTTACCACCTGTTCCTGGGGTACCTATCTACCTCACTTTGGGAATTGTCGTTTTGGCAACAGGACGCGACACTCTCGGCGTCGTTGGATGCGTCGGGTATGGTTGTGGTGTGTCGATAGTCTTGAAACTTCTAGCATGTACAATGCAGCAAAAGCTAATTGGCGAACAGCTTTCAAATTATGTTGCTGTGCGACAACTTGTGGGCATCAACTCGGTATGTACTGTTGTGAAAGATGAAGTTGTGTGTTTTTTATGATTCTCATCGCATTCACTTGTCGTTCAGTCGGTCATTCGTGCAATGAAACTGATTCTGCAAGAGCCTGGTTTCAGTGTCCCAAAAGTTGCGATCTTGATCGGAGGACCCGATTGGCCCACTTCGGTTTTGTGTGGTCTCATGCGTCTTCAGTTGTTGCCCATTCTTATTGGAACTATTCCTGTGATTTTTTTGATTGTTCCCACTCTTCTCACGGGTACGTTCACGTACATGTCATCGTTAACACTAGATGACGGAACTCCAGAGTTCGCATACGCAGGAGTTCTTGCAACGGTATTTGCCGCAATAACAGCGATTGTTCAGTTTGGATCGATGGTCGTAGCAGCATATTATCTCGAGCAAACAGCCAGTGCACGAGAGGAAGAACTCGCACAAATACCCATCGATCAAGAGGTCAAAGAAAGAGAACAAAAAGACGATGAATTGAGAAGGTGTTACAAGGAAGTGACGAAATGGGAGATCGTTCCCTTCATCCCGAAGATGATTCTTCGTCTTGCCGTTGTAACCATGATAGGCTCTTGCTACATGGTGCAACTATTTGCGAGCAGTAGTTTTGCGGAGTATGAACTGACGTATACAATAGACAACAATCTGGATGGAGATTGGACTAATCTACTCCTTCCATTGGGGCGAATTGCATCTCTCCTCTTCGTGATTTCATCTGTCCTAGTATACGGTTACGTAAAGTGGGCAGGACATGAAGCTAGAAAAATGATGGCGTACCAAGACGCTGAGGCACCAAGTCAGACGAACACACAAAGTGGAGGCAACAGACTTCCAGAAGCGCAAGAATGACTAGATAGGTCCATGCTCCACAATGGCAGTTTCGATGGTGGTATACTTAGTTGAGTGAAAGTTGTTTTGTGAAATAGAAGGATATGCTTGATAAGTGTTAAAAATACATAATCTCAGATTTTGAACGTATAGCTCAAAATTTTCGTCTAACTCCTGGTTTTGCTTGTGGCATAGTCAATCCAGACGACTCTTTCAGTTTTTGATGATATCGATCAACAACTGACCGGAGCTTTTTGTTGAACATAGGCATGCATGTTTGTGACGGTGGTGGTGGATGAACGAAGTTTGGATTGACTTCTCGTTTTGATGAAAGGTGCTGTACCTTGATGGTTTCATTGCTTCTTTCAATCGGTTCACGATCTACCGATTCTTCACCCCACTGATCTCTGCCATGTCTAGCAGTATTAGGAAACACACTGTTTCGAAATTGAGACCCCGAACAAGTAACTGGTGATAAACCATCAATACTTCCGTGCTCTTGTTTGCCGTATCCTTTAAAATTTTCTGGGGAGATCGGTCGTCCAATGATAACAGAATCGGAATATGCTGGAATAAAAGGATTCGCCTCGTAGAATTGATGCCTTTTGCCTTTGTCGCATCGTATATCTCGCTCTGGTGATATTTCAAAGTGATGTTTGTGACTGCCAGCTATTGTTGGTGATGGTGTAATTGGTCGAATGCTTGCACCCGGAGTATATGACAGCTCAGAGATCACTGCTGGGCTGGTCAATTCGATGTGACTCGAGCCGTAAAATGTGGGATCTTTCAAGTACTTAGCCTGTTCTGCTGCCATTGCCCTCTTTTCGTGCCAAGACATTCTTCGTGGCGAAGATTCCGATACAGCAGTGGGAACAAGACTCAGCTGTGAGTCCAAAACACCATCCTCGTTGCTCCTGCGAAAGTTTGCCGCGATTCTTCGCTGGAGTCTGCTTGGGGATGGATGTCGTCGAATATGCTCATGTGCAGTTGCCATATCAGGTAAATCTCCTGAAGAAACATTTGGTGGAGAAGATTTTGCGCCACCTTGTCCGTTTTGATATGCTGATGGCGACGATGACGATTCCAAGCTGAAAAGTGGAGCAGAAGAGCTCTGAGAGGCCGAAGCAATCCCTTTTCGCATAGCGCCTCTCTCATTCACTGTCCTCTCATGTCGGTCGAAGGATGCGAATCGATGCTGTCGACCTTCTTCAGTGATCGGATCTTTCTCCAAGATGACATCATCATCTCTTGGGGATCCGCTGTTTGACAGTGGAGGTGATTGTGCAGCCGAGACGAAAATAGGATCAAGAGAGTGCTGAGATTCAATGACAGTAATTTTGCTCATGAGTTCGTTTTCTCTGATAGATTCCGAAACACTTTCGAATGATGCCTCCTTTTGAAGTCCCTCATTTGTCGATATTGTTGCTGCTCTCGCTGACAATGTAGCAGTATCTTCTAGCGACGCCTTAAGAGGAGCTGTAGATCCAAGGGAATGATGTGGGGCTTTGTCCACAAATACACTCCCTCTAAACGATTTCCAGCGACTATCAAAAGAGGCTGATCTGCGAAGTGGCTCTTTTGAGTAGCTTGGTGTTGTTTCTGAAAGACCAAGACTGGCTCTCCATGGCTTCATTGAAGACGCCAGCAGGGTCCTGTTTTTCTCAGGAACGATCGTTGGAGATGATAGATTAGAAACAGAGAATGGATCGCCGGAATGCTGAGAGTCGAAAACGTCATCTTTGTTTGTATGCACAATACTCTCGACTGACAACGGCTGCGTGAAAACAGTGCAAGTTTCTTGTTTCTCATTCCGAGGAAGTTTCATGCTTGCTTTTCTCATCGCGTTTTCCCTTTCATGCTTATCGGAAATTGCTTTTAAGCGCAAAAATTCCTGATTGATGACATAAGCCTGTAGCTGTCCGTCTTCTCCGCCTGTGCCAAAATGAGCTTGAGATTGACGTGTTTCAGAAATACCTCTGCGATCCTCATCTTCTTGCACATCAAGGATTGCGTTGTAATGTGCATCATGACGCTGGTGGTACAGATTTTCCCGATGATCTGCTTCCCACTCATATTGATGGAAATGTTCAATTTCGTCTCGAAATTCTCTTTCGTGAATCTTTTTCGCCCTATTCCAATTCTGGTAGGAGAGTTCACCAAAGCCTTCCACTTCTGACATTCTTATTTGGGGATTGCGGTGGGAATGAGATCGAGGTGGCATATCTGGTATTTTTCTCATTTTTGGCCTTTGGGCGTTGCTTTTGATTTCTTCTTCTTCTTCCACAATCTCATTCACCAGAGCATTTCTGTAGTCTTTTGCAGCGTTGTCCCAGTATCTATTAGAATGAGGGTTTTGGATGTTCTTGCGATACGATTCTTTCAATGGAAACACAGTAGCGTTGCTTTCTGTCGCAGCATCATCATTCGCCTCGCGAAGAGATGATTTCGGAACGATACAGCTTAAAGTCTCTAATCTATGTGCCATCACCTTCCTTGCTTCCATTGGAAAACTAGAAGCTAGTACCATGCCTTTTGGATCTCCAGCAGTCATCTTGAGTCAAGAGTACCGGTACGGTAGTATTATTGATTCCACAACCCAAACCTCATCGTTCGAAGTTCTGAAAATACCGTTGTTTCGAATGCCGACGCGCGCGCCAAACAACGTTCGAAAAATCGTCTATTTATGTGTAAGTGTACCTGGTACACGTACACCAGGTACGTATACTGTACCAGCCGTCAATGTTTCACTCTCTGGCGGTGTTGATAGTATGGTAATCGCGTCTGTGCTCTCCCACCTCCCACATGAAAAAGTCATGCAAATAGCTTGAATGTCGTTGCAGGTACGTTCTGAACAGCAAGCTCTTGGAGGATTGTGTCATCGGATCTCATTCTCCCTTGATACTTCTAGTTCATATTGACTACGGAAATAGATCCGAAGCTTCTGCGGAGGCTGACTTTGTTAGACGGTATTGTGAATCGCTAGACATTGAATTCATATGTCGAACAATCCAGGAGGTAACAAGAGGTGTAACATCCCGCGACGAGTACGAACGCATTTCGAGAGATATCAGGTATGCGACTTACAGGGAAACGGTTGCAAAGGCAAGATCGAACTTGCACCAAGAGGACATTATTATTGGAGTCATGCTGGGACATCATCGTGGTGATTTACGGGAGAATGTTCTGTCAAACGCGCACAAGGGGTCGGGGCCTTGGATCTTGTGAGTAGTGTGGACTTTGTGTCCCTAGATGCAATTTGTGATTATTACAACTGACACCACCATTGATGCTGCACTAGTCTGGAATGACAGCTGTGTCCCAAAATGATGGTGTGACACTGTTGCGACCCCTGTTGTCACTGGAGAAGAGTTTTGTTTTTGATTATGCACATACATTTGGTGTTCCATACTTCAAAGGTGTGTATGGCCTGAAGCCATGGTACCCCTCAAGTCAACCTAGCCAGCGCATACTGATTCCTCCTGTCACCCTACCCAACAGATACGACACCACATTGGTCAACAAGAGGAAAGCTACGAAACAAATTGATTCCACTTCTTCAGGAAATATATGGGGACGGCAGCATGACGAACCATAGCAATTTGGGTACTGAAAGCGATGAATGTCGTGCCCTCTTGCATGGATCCATAATGGCTCCTTTTTTGAAGAGTGTCACTCACAAACCAATGGGTATTATGTTTGACACAGCTCCATGGAAGGACCAAGGCTTCTTCTTTTGGAAGTTTGTATTGAGAGAAGCACTGCATAGTGCAAAAATTGGAATGTTCTCAGACAAGAGCGTCGTTTCTTTTCTCAAACGCGTCAAAGCAAATGTCGTCAAAGAAGGATGGCTTCAGTGTCGGAAAGACTACGGAGTCTATCTGCAACGGGACGGAAAAGTCTTTGCCTTTCGTTCCTCAAGCTTCCCCTGGAACAAGAAGGCCATGTTCAATGTTTATGGACAAGGTAAGGCAAGAAACAGTCTTTCGGAGCTCTCTACAGGAAAGTACCTAAGCATGAGCAATTTGAAATTCCAGTCGTGGAATTTGACACAGACAAAAAGGTTGGACCTTGGATCGTTTGAACTGAAATCGTTAGTGACAAAGGTGATTGCCCAGAGAAATTTCGACTGGCCCAAAAAGCTGTGGCATCAATGGAAACATTCATGGAAGGAAATATTGAGTACTACATCGAGTCCCCCACTTGGTACGTAAATGGCATCTTTCAGCCAGTTTTCTGTGTTTTCAAGAAGGCAGATCGTCCCATGGCGTGGAAGAATTTAGACCTAAAAGTCCAGTCACCTATTCCTCTGGTTGGGAATGATTTAACCGCCATCGGAGCACTCCAGAGTCCACAAACTGTTGACGGGGAGCAGAATCCAACGCGACTCGTACGAGTCGTCATTAGATTAAAGAGCCAAGTCATCGGATGCCTATGTTGTCTGCCGACTACTCATGAAATTTCGAATTGTCAGACTCGACGGGAGAGGACATTATAGCCTTGTTTCAAGGACTGTGAAGGATAACTCTCACTTGAAGCAAAAGATGTTGTATTAAAAGGTTTGGACATTGTCTAGTTGTTCCTATGAAAAACTTCATAAGACATGGATACTGTAGATACAGCACCGGTTCGTACCATATGGTACCATTACCAAAACATATCACATTGAGAAAAGATATGCACAGAAGAAAGGACGCGATAGTAGAAAAAATGTATCTTTGTTTGGCTAATGGGAAAATACAGCAAAGCCGGCTCAGTATGTGCTGGGTGTGAATTGGGTAACGGCTGTTGTCTGCCATTTTGTGTGGAAGTGGACAGAAACTGCTGGAGACTCTTCCACCAGATGCCACTGGACCAGCGGGAACGTGTCGTGGAGATATATGAAACGGGTCAAGCATCATTTCTGGGCAGACTAGGGCCTCTTGCCACGAAAAAGCGACGAAAATCAACTAATGCCTGTCTCGGCTTACAAATAAAAATCTTGACAGAAATGGCGCTACACTAATTCTGATTTTTTCATCAGATTTGGAGTGGTTTAATTGATGGATTCGTAGATTAGCAGCTTATCGCATTGACATCTTCGTGGTCTCGTGAATACGTTTGTAACTACATCAATACATGTTTTTATATGGTATTCACACCAGTTTCAAAAGTCGTGGAATTTCACACCGACTTAGAATCAATCCAAGCAAATCTGTCATTGCAGCGAATCACTTTCTTGTTCGATACCAGATGAGCAAGCTGGATGTGATCCCCCCTTTGCAGCATACTCGATACAGACCATAGCCAAAAAGTCGTCCGTCTCATAGTTGAAAAGGTTCCCGTTAATATAAACCCAAGGGACGTACTGATGGTCCGGCGTCTTATCACTGTTCTCTTTCTCTAGCATCCATCTTAGCACAGGATTTCCGTGACATCTCTTTAAACCTTCAAACTCAATACCAGACTGTGTCGCGCAATTGGCGAAGACTTGTTCCTCAAAGGGCTCGTCCTTGTATCCCATTGGCAAAGTGTTTTCCAAGCACTCGAAAAACTTGAGGTACGTAGGCGCATTGGTTTGACGCACAGCGCATTGTTGCCAAGTATTTGCGTCACATTCAGCAGGACCGTGTTGACACTTTACCGATTTATTTTCCATGTCAAGTTGAGCGTTTCCAAAGGGGACAATCTGGAGGTCAACGACTCCAGCTCCGAGCTGACTGTACACCGGTATAAGGCTGTTGATGAAGAAGTGCTTGCAATCGATACATAATGACTCGGTAAAGGCTTGCACAATAACGGGAGGGGGGCTATCTACGAGGATACCAAGGGGTGTTGACAGCAACATTCTCTTGGATTTCTGTGGATGAAGATGTTGATGATACAAGCATGTCCTGCGCGCGAAAAAAAATCGAAATGAGAAAATAAGGCGAATTTTGATATCAGTCAGTCCGTGTCCCGCATCAGCACATCAGCATCAGCACATCACGAAGAATCTGATCTATTTTACCATGCCATCCATCAAATGATGAAGAGGATTACACACAACACAATCCTTTTCTTCCAGAATTGGATCATCTTGTCGACAGGACTTTCATTGGGACAATCCATTCAGAGCGTTTCATCGTTACAAGAAGGGATCCAAGTAGCTGGAGAATTGTGGTTGCCTTCTGACCAAGAACTTCCTCCACATTACAGTCAACCAATACACCATGAATCACGTCAGCGGTGGGCAAGCCAATTGCTTGATAAAATGTTCCAAATCAGTACCGAGGAAACTTTGGAGGCTCTCGATTTTCGAAATGAGCAATGGAACCGCCTTGTTAATGCAGCTGCGATACCACATGAAACAGCAATAGATCGACCAAAAAAGGAAGGGGTTTGGCTGTGTACTTCCCTACAGAGCATACATGGGATTGTTTCCAGAAAGCAAGGCATATCCCAAGACGACAATATTCCATCACATGAACTACAATCGGACACTTTACTGGCTATTCGAAGATTGATCGAAAGGGCATATCAGCTAGCAGAAAAGTTCTCCTTGGATCAAGCATGCCAACTTCATTGGAGTGTGGAGGGCTTATACGCAAGAATACCTGAAATTGAGCGACTACCCCAAAGCGACAGTCTGCTAGATCGCTTGGACAAATTACCGTTTGAAATCGTACCTCGTGGACTTGACTGGAGCAATGTGTGTGATCCTGGCCAAGTCTGTGAAGTGCTGGTTGAGTCTATCCCATTTTCAAAAGAAACAATCATCACACGAAAAGGAGTGTCTGTCCAAGAACGACGTGGTACTGCCTGGATTGCTGACCCTCAAATCGGGTCATTGGCGTATTCAGGTAAACTCATGGTACCCAAACCGATTCCCGATCTGGTTTTACGAGTAATGAGGTCAGTCGAGGATCGCCTTGATTTGGGAGGAGATGGTAACTTCTTTGACTGTGCTCTATGCAACCACTATGCTGATGCCACAGCAGCCTGTAAATTCCACACCGACCCAGAACATGGGACTTTCTGGCATAGAACGACGGTGGTTGTTGCGGCTGGCACGGACCGCAAATTTGCCTTCAAGCCTATCGAAACATTTTGGTCGGACTGGGACCCATGCATGGTGGATGACAGCCAGCAGTCGATGGCAGCCAGTATCAATCTATTTTCAGGTGATTTAGTGGTGATGAAAGACAATTGTAATGACGATTTTTACCACGCCGTTCATGTTGGGGGTAGCGACGACGATCGAGTCAGTTTGGTTTTGAAACGAGCCTTGGATCGGAATGGAAAAAAAGGCCATGGTCAACAGGGGCAAGGGAGGAAATCAAGACGGAAGATTCATTCTGTAAGATCGCTTTAGTCGATTTGAAATTTCTAACGGGTTTTGGAGGGAACGCCAGCCACGCCTCATCACCCAAGAAATCGAGCCGCCGCCAATTTTGTCGTTACTGTGCTGTAGTCCATCTCATTAAAGTTGCTTCTATAATTCTTCCATTGACACTCCTGGAATCTCTGCAGCTCCTTCGTGTGTACTATAGTTCCTGGCCCCAGTAGATTCAACATGCCTCACGAAGATCGTAAAAAGGCTGGCCTGGATGCCTTCCTCGCCAATGATGGCCCAAGATCAGTTTTGATCGATGCGGATGCTCCTGCGGTACATACTGTATCGACGGTCGTAAGTCCTCTTGGAGTAAAATACACCAAATCAATCTCGTTTCCAGTTTCTTACTCAATGTGTTGTTGCGCTTTTAACTGCAGAGCCAAAGCACGTCTCCAAAGAGCCTATCAGAAGAGTTGGCATCTATGCAAAATGAAACAACACCAATTAGAGAGTTTGAAAAAAAAGAGGTGAATAACATCTTGCGAATCAATGTCCAATCGACAAAGCAAGTATACACCTTCAGTATCCCTGTCTCCAAAATGCTGCAACGTGAACGCGAGATGAGAGTAGCATCGAAGAAAGCTAGAGTTCCGGAAGCACAATGGTCATGTTCTCGCTTGTATAGCTTATGGAAGGAAGCACGAAGCAAAGAAGATGAAGACATTGCTTCTCGTAGACCCTCGAGTCAAATTACTGTGGATCTAGAGCCAGAAAAATCAATGAGAGATTACTCAAAGTTCGTGTGGGAACCATGGCTGACTACATGTCTAAAAGGTTTCTACGAAACTGGGTCCATTGAAATTCCTGAGAGATGCCAAGGCCCCGATCTCCTGATAACCCTTGAATATTTGCGCATCATCACTGTTTCCCCAAATGTCTTCATTTTTTCCTCAAAGGAACCTTACGATCGTATCCGTTCTTGGAGCGCATACTTCACGAAACGGCGGACAATTCTGGATTGGTTGATCAAGGATTATACTAACAACGGAGTTGCGATCAGAACGTATACAACAAGCACCGACTCAAAGGAAGGGAGTCATGTTTTGCTTCAAGTGAAGGGTGGGGAAGTAGATATCTTGGGAAGGAACCGACATGACTCTCGACTCTTGTTCAAGGTTGTGTATTCTCTGTTTTGTGAGAATGATTCCGAGCAGATGCTGACAAAAGAAGTGCCGAAACGGATCAGACATGACTTTCGAGACCAGCTGTTGCGATTTCTGCCACCTAAAACCAGAGTTTCTTTTGAATTACATCGAGTGACTGTAACAAAGTCGGGGCTCAGCGTGAAAGAAGTGAGACCAGTTTTGCGGATCGAGGGTCCATTTGTAGACAAACCAAAGAATCGATCCCCGTTAGCTGAGCGGCCAAGTCATCAAACTGACATCAGTGATAGAGTGAGTACCGATGACAAAAACGATTCGGCGAAATACCAAAGTGACGCCGGGGCTAGATTGGGAATTGCTGCTACAGGGGAGTCAACGCGATATCGAACTGAAGATAATCCTAGAGCGATTGCTGCTAGGAAAGAAGCGACAAAATATCAGCGCAAGTCCAGTGCCAAAGTTGGCGTCGCTACCACGAAAGAATCCGTTGAAAAAGGCCAAAATACGAAGCTGCATACGATAGCCAAAAAACAAGTTTTTGAGGAGAAGAAGATTGAGAAGCCGGATATTCCACGCCCGCCATCGGGGCCTTCTCCTATGCCAGTAGTTCAGATGCAAAAGCAGGGCTCGATTACAAGTGGACTTTCTCAGTCGTTGTTGGATGAGTCAACAATGGGGACTATTTTGAAGCACCCACCATCGGATACAGCGAATCATTCTCCACAACGATCCAGGTTTGAGCAATCAAGATCGGCAACCGCCAACAGGCAGCAAGACAGTTCAGCGCACGGGGATCAGCGCCCCTCCAGGGCTTATGTGCGCAAGTATGAAGACTATGACGATGATACGAAAACATTCACAGATAGCACACTGAGTACCACAACCTATGAAAACAGACGACCAAAGCGACTTGAAGATTCCCCTTGTGACACCTTTGAGTCCTTTTTGTTTCACGTGTGCGATAGCGGTGTTACAGTTTGCGATCACATGCTTCCTGCTGGAGCATTGACCCACCCCTGTGATGATCGCATTGGAAGGGATAGTGATATTGATGAAATGAATGGCAATACTGCTATTGTCACCTATTTGCCAGATGAAAGCGGCAACGAGTACTCAGATCATCAAAACATGAATGGGGAGTCGGCTGAAAATGAGGGAGTTATTGCAGCGTTGTCACAAGACTTGACGAAAATGGAAAACGTGATGCATGCGGCAAAGGTTTTTGGTGACACTATTTCTCAACAAATGGATGACTTGGCATATCGGGTACTGGATCCCGAAAACGCAGAAGTTCAAATTTCCAAGAGGGGTTGAAATCATCGAAGTTATAATATAATAACAGGTGCTTGTGCATTTTTGGAATCGGTACCTGCACAGTGGAATACCGGTAGAATTTTATTATTATATCGGTACAGTAGGTTGGCATTGTCAATGCTGTACTGTAGTTCGCACAAAATCGTTGATTCTTCTTGCATTCTTCGAAGAGTGCGTCATCTCTGTTTTCCTGACTCAGCACCCTAACTTGAACTTCTAATTAATCGTCAGTACCATCAAGAAAGACGATCTAGGGACAACGTCATTTTGTTGTGATCAAATTCGAAAGTTTTATATAATGAGTAGAAAAGGGCCTTTAAGTAACAATTCTTACATCATCCAAAACCTGGCACCTACGTACTTCGACCTCAACTACCAGAACCCAGCCAGGAAATGAGTGTCACAAATTTTAATGAAATAGAAATTGGACAAAAAAACAAGAAGCAAGAAACCAAAATCGCATCTTTGTTAAAAATGGTGTCACTATTAAGCCATAGACTGCTAGGAGGACCTGGTGATTCGAATAGTGCAAGTACCAAGGGAAGCAGCATTATCCAGAAAGAGCAGAACGTCTCGTCTGTGCCAACTAAACTTGGAAGTAGCAGTAACAGCGGCTATTCAGCGGACAGAGAAGGTCATCATTCGCCACCTCCCGTGCTGTCGATCGATTTTAATGGGAGAACCAAGAGGAAGCATGATAGCGATAGCAGGTGTCCGAAGCGGCTGAAGCAGAACGAGATGCAATACGCAGCTTCCACCATATCTGCCGATCTCAAAAGGGCAGGAAAGGAGGTCGAACGCTTCGACAAAGAAATAAAGAAAACATCCCGCGTCAAAGGGGCCACGATAAGGTTGGATAGAGTAAAATTGTTGATGTCTGGAGAAGCTGAAGATGTGAGTCTCGAGTCAAATGTCAGTGCGACTGCCTCGCTCTTGGACTACGAAATGTTAGTGAAAGCATGTTTTGATGTCTACCCAAGTTCGTTTCCTTGTTTCCCTGCTACCCAAGAGAAATCTGATCGAAGTACATCATCCGTGAGTGATACGGAAAGTGACTCTGTATCAAGCAACTCTGGCAATCAGTCTCTGGTAATTCCTCCACTGCTGGAGGATTCACTGAGAGCAGCAAAGCAGGGGCCAACAATGGCAAATATAAGCTTGCGATCATGCAACGTAATTTCCTGTCCGTCAAATGCAGTGACCATGACTGAAATGTTACAGCTCAGCAAAACTCCGAGGTAAGGCACTCATGACCGAGCACACATAGCTACATTACACGAAAATGCTCACGACAATAATTCACACTTCTTGCTATAGACTGGTCACGTTATCATCGGCTCCTTTCACTGTTATCCATGCCAATGGATCTCTGACTCATTTTCTTGGTTTTGGAGCCGACAGCGTAGTAGGCAAAACATTTTCAGGTACGCTGGCGTCAGGCAGCACCGTCAATCTTTCTGAGTGCATGGTCTCCTCTAGCACTGGAAATCACAAAATGATAAACTTCAAAGAAGAAAAGACTGGGAAATTGATCGAGAGTCGCGTCAAGGTTTCTCCCATTGTCGCACAACGGTCCAGCAATAGAGAGGTTGCAACTGTGACTCACTTTGCTATTGAACTCATTGGCGATGGTGGATCCAGGGGTCCATCACCAACTACCACAGCTGGAAACAAGCTGTCACAAAATCATCCAGTTGGCATTGTCGGTTGAGCCATCGCAGATTTTGCCACGGTATGCAAAAACGGTGCTCTGTGCAATCTTATGATTAGTCGATTGTATTACAGCACTTGTCGTCGTCACAAAGTTAATTCTAATGAACCCGAGATTAGAAACCAAATAGACATATCCCACATTATCATTAGGAACTTGACATCTGCCGTTGCTATCCAGATCGTCTCTCTGGCAACAGCGATGTGCAAAACTATTCAAAAGCTTGAAAGGAGTTTACAAGGTACATGTCGCATTTTGAACACAAATAATTGACCAACACCTAATATTACTGACTGTACAAGTAGCTTTTCTTTTCCGCGCATTCCCTGCGCTTTAGGCATTAAAAATTTCTGCCACTCCGGGCACAACGATTCTGGCAATATCATACAATCGACGCAATGACTTCTTGCTGTCTTCGTCGCCCGCCAATGCGGCCCTGTAATACCAAAGGCATGCTTCTTCGTCACTTTGCGGAACCCCCCTTGCTTCTTCAAAGGCTTCCCCAACAGAATACTTGCTCGTAATATGACCAAGATTGGCAGCTTTAGTGTACCAATCAAGAGCAATCTCGTCGTTTTGTTCCAATCCGCATCCAAGCTCATAGCACAATGCGAGTTCTGACATTGCTTCGACGTGGTTCTGTTCGGCTGCCTTTTGAAACCATTCTGCTGCAGCAACAACATCAACATGTACTCGATGGTGTCCATATTCATGGATAAGGGCAGTCTCGTAGGCCGCATCAACGTCATTTCCCAATTCGAATGCTGCCTTGAGCCATGCCAGTCCAAGCTTGGTTTCTTTCTCGACGCCATTTCCTTCAAAGTAACAATTAGCAATGGCTCTTAGCGCGGGAGCAAAGCAGACAGCATCGTTGTCGGCTACTTCTGGCTCAAATTCGTCGGATATGTTGACGTTGGTCAACTCTCTCATCACTGCGATTGCACGTTTGGGGTTCCTTTCCAAGCCGCAAGTTCCGTTTAGTAGCGCCTGGGAAAGCTCCCACTTCATATCGGTCGATTGACCTGCAGCATCGTCCAAAATGCTCGACCAAGACTTTTGGACCTGAGCTAGTTTGGCGAGGTCACCCCAGTCGGCAAATCGAGTGAGGCATAGCGAAAGAATTTCAGCCGGAAGGTCGGAAGTTGTACAGTCACGCTTTCCTTCTGTTGTCTTTGGAGCCTTGACATTATCAAAGTAGAGGGGCGGAAGGACGGGTTGGTGGGATGTAGTAGTGGTCATTGTGGATCAAGCCGTAGTCACGAGAGTATAGTAATCGTAAACAACGACCGAAAGAAGAAATGAGAGACTTTTCCTCTTTGAAAAACATCAAATGTTCGCATGACTGGCCAACAAAAGCGAAGTTGTACTCGTGGAAAAACTGCGCACGTCGACGTGGTGCAGACCACGCCACGTGAAAATTTGAAAATTTCGAAATTGCGTCATTGTATGACTGACTGACTGACTGACTCGTTCGATCAAAAAAGTGACTGAATGGGAATAGTGACTAACATAGGCCTACAGTACTGTAGTCTGTACTGTAGTATCGATAATTTGAAATTCATATTTTATAAAATGTTCCTAAATCGCTGTTGGTGACGAGTTTCAAAGTTCAGCAATGCAATCAATCTCAACCAAAGCTCCCTTTGGAAGAGCAGCTGCTTGTACACATGATCGAGACGGTGCAACAGCGTTGTCCTTGAAGAATTCGGAATAGATGTCATTAACCTTGCTGAAATCGTTAAGGTCGCTTAGAAACACGGTACCTTGAGGTCATTGAGAAACACGATATCTGTGCATAAAGAGCAGAAACATGGTACAGAAAACTTACAACGCACGACGTTGCTAGCCGAGGCCCCTGATGCTTTGAGAATAGCACCCATGTTCTTCAGGCATTGCCGAGCTTCTTCCTGGACATCCCCTCCTCCCACAAATTCTCCAGTAACAGGATCAAGCGCGATGGAACCAGAGCAGTAAAGAGTGCTTCCGGCCAAGACAGCTTGCGAATAGGGCCCAACAGGAGCTGGAGCGTCTTTAGTTTGGATTTCCTTGATTTCCTTGGCCATGCTGATATTTGTTGATTGAAAAATAGATCGACTTGGTGCAGTAGTGATAAAAGAAGTAGTAAAAGATTGGACAGGTACAAGGAAAAGGAGGAAGACGATCAAGTCCTTCATGCTTCACTTGTTTGATGTGTGATGAGACATGGGACATGGATATTTTCGTGATGAGTGCTGATGCGAGCGCAAATGCGCGCGAAAATACTGATTGATCCCTTCTTTTTTCATTCAAGAGGTCATTGGGTTACTCTTGGACTGGTACCAAACTGCGCAACTTGGATTGAATAACAAAAGAAGTAATCCATTCTTGCAAACTGCATTATTATTTTAATGTAACTAGCTTCATCAGCTTTATTGGTTTCTCTATCACTTGTTTCTTCACATAAATCACATGTATTTACACCGCAATACCACAGATGGTACACAGAATTTCGCATTGCACTCGTATCGTAAGGACTTGACTCTTTTCCTCATGAAAGGATTGAAACACTGAATGGACACTACCTTTTATCCACATGTATCACATATATTTTCATTTTCACATTTTCTTGTTCAGACTTGACTGACTCCTTTCCTCATGAAAGGATTGAAACACCGTGTGGACAATGCCTGACACCCACATGAATCACATGTATTTCATTTTCACATTTTCTTTTTCTTTTGTCTGATCTCTTTCACCACTCTTTTTTTAAGGTTTCTTGTTTATACTTCTGTAATATCGTTCCCGTATCTGTAGTGGTAGAAACTTGAAGACGGGACAACCTTGGTTTCGCTTTGCTGTACATCTCGTAGCAGGTAACTGCTTTCGCAACGACGAAGGAACTCACGTTCGTTGTCAAGCTGATAGGCAAACCGAGCTTCTGAGTCGGTCTCCTCCTCATGAGTGCTGTCATTTGTGCAATCCATAACGGTCCGCTCTAGATACTCATACTCATCCAAGGCAATGTTGGCGAGATTGTGAAACTGCGAAGCTGGCCGTGTTGCCGCCCCGTGGTGCTTTCGAGGATAAAAGGCGCATTTTTGGAAGCAATTGTCAGCGGCAGAAGGAGAAGCCGCTGCTGTGGCAACAACGCCTCCCGATAGCGTTTGCCATGCGGACAGTGCAATGAATGATGCTGATAATCTATTTATCCCCACCATGACTTATAAGATGATGCAGCCGAAAGAATTGCTGGTTCCAGATATAATTTATCGGAAATTATGATAGCTGAGCTGTTATTAATGTTATGAGGACGAGGATGGTTTGAAGCCAGCAGAGAAAGGCCACGGCGCTTTTTGGATGAGTTTCGTTCTCATTTCGTTCGGAAAGAGGAAAAAGGTGAGCTTTTTTCTGATTGGTTGAAAGACTGAGTCAGTTAGTCACACTACTGCATGATAGCATTGGAACTCACACGCCCAAACGTACCGGTATGAGGCCGATTCTACCCGAACCCGTTTTCACGACTTTCCGACCCGCCGGGACGGCGGGAAAATCAATATTTACTCTGAAGAATTGTATGCAAATTTCTATTTCCCGGCCGTCCCCGAATGAACTGAAAACAGAAGTTTTGGTTTGGGAGGCGAGATGGTGGACTCATCTGACCCAAAATGAAATTGAATAACACCACAGTCCGCACGTCAGAAGCAAACTGTCAAAAGACCCCAAGAAATCTTTGCCAACAGCTCAGATACCCACAGTAGTACTACTCGTACTTGTACCTATGTACTTCCACACAACATCACAAGGATGGACACAATATTGAATTTCACTCTGCGGATACTTGCTTCCTTTTTGCTCTTTCCAATTACAAGTAATGGATTCGTGCCATATACGATTGCAGTGACAAAGGATTATTCATTTAGAGAGCAATCACAGGTCCACGCACAAACAAAGAAAACGAGAAGACGATCAATACTGGCGGCTTCGACAGAAACTCAAGAAGAAGTTGCAACTGAATTTAGGAATTCGGGAATATCAGAGAAACGCATTGTTACAATAGAGCGATCTTTGGATTTACCCTTTTCAGCTGAGATTGCTTACGACGCCTACTCTAATCTTCCTAGACAGCCCTCTTGGTCGTCATGGTTACACAAGGTGGAATACACAGATGCCTCAAACAAAGAGTCTCTTTGGACTCTCAAGTTTCTAGGATTTAAATATTCCTGGTCGGCAATCTCGTTGAAGAATGAACGACCGACTACACTACAATGGAAGTCCACCTCGGGATTGGCAAACTTTGGAACTGTGGTGTTTACATCTATGGACGATCAGACAACGGCAATGTCGCTTACCATGACTTTGGTGGCTCCACGGACAGTAGCTTCCCTGTTTCGAAAATCGAAACGGTTGCAAGAATACATAGGGGAAAAAATGGTTGCAACTTCGTTGGACTCGTTTCGAGATATTGTTCTGAACGAGGACGCAGTAGTCAGCGCTACTAATGAGACTGCTAGATCATAGCCCGAAAGTGTATCCTTCATTCTTCGTTTGCATCAACTTCTATGTGCAATGATCCAGGGTGCCTTTATTCCCAGTAATGAGGAGCGAGTTCCCTCAACCACCTAGGATCAATAGATGAGACAGAATTCAACTCGATGCCTCCTCTTGCTCCGTCATGAGTTTCGCAAAAGACAATGTACTCCGAATATCCCCCATGCGATCGAAAAATACTGGAATGACCTGGAGTCACCAAGATCTTTCGATCCCGGCGAATTGTGTAGTATCTTCCATCATTGTTCATCTTGGCAACGTTGAAGAAAAATCCGGCAGTCACACATTTTCGTATTGCAATGCTTCTCGCCTGGACTTCGGCCATTCCCAACGACCTCACACGTCCAAACTTTCTCAGAAAGCGCATCAATTGGTTACGGATTTCCACGGATCGTTTCAACGCCATGAAATTCAGATAGCGTTCCGTGCAATCTTCGCGGTCAAAGCCGTAGTCGTCATGTTCCGATAGCACATTGGCCAAAGTCACGTGATCCCCACTCGAGTCAACGACCTCTGAGATTGCAGCTTCAAAGTCCAGTTGTTGCTGTTGGCGTCGAGCAGAGCCACCACGCGGTGTCACGAAGATAGACTGTACCTGGAGGGTACTTGCGACACCTGCAACCTCTCTAGCACAGCCCTCGTTCAGGGATTCCAACAACATTCGCGACACTCTGGGCTCGGTCGGGAAAGATGACATATCCAAACCTAATTTGGTCAACTGGGTATCCTCATCGATGGCTCCTAATGCGAACAGAGTCTCCAATGCATGCGCTAGCGTCTCGATACTCGGGAGATCCATAAGATCAAAGGTGAGAACGTTTTCTACCCCCAATGCTTTCAGGGAAAGCACAAAGCTAGTCAAATTTGTTCGGAGCATTTCTGGTTGGGTTGTCTTTTCCATCTTATTGGCATAGAAATCTTCGGTGTACAGGCGATAGCAAAATCCAGCTTGCAGACGCCCACCTCTTCCAGCTCGTTGTTGAGCACTTGCTTTGCTTATGGGTACTACGACTAGCCGATCAAAGTTTGTCCTTGGATCAAAATATGGCAACTTGACAAGGCCACTGTCAACCACATGTGTGATTCGGGGCACAGTTACAGATGTTTCTGCTATGTTTGTAGCGAGAATGATTCGTTTCGTATTGGTGGAACTTGGTGCCTGGAAGATTTGCGCCTGCAACTTGTATGGAAGACTCGCATACAAAGGCATCAGAGTGACTCGTTTGTGCATGGAGGGATCGTGGTTGTCCATGTAATCTTCTCCCAGTTTGATAGCTTGATCAATATCTTCAGCCGATGGAAGGAAGCATAAGACATCTCCCGTTTTGGCACCCTCGCTTATCCTCAATGCTGTCTCGATGCAACTCCGGATGTAATTATTAGATGGCGTCTGCAAGTACATCACGTCTACGGAAAACTGTCTCCCATCCACCGAAATGATTGTTCCTGTTGTCTTCTCAACGTCAACGACTTCATTGGAAGCAGTCGGATTGTCCCATCGTCGCTTCCGTTTCTTGGTTGCGACGGTCTTGCCCACAAAATAATCGAGGAACTTTTCCGCATTGATTGTTGCACTACAGATGATGATCCGTATATCCTTGCGTTTTCGCAGAATCTTCTTGAGTAGACCCAAGACTGTATCAGAATTTATGTTCCTCTCATGAGCTTCGTCCACCATTATTACAGAGTATCTCGACAGCATGGGGTCGTAAAGAGTTGCTTCCCGCAACAGCATGCCATCAGTGAGGAACTTAATCTTTGTATTTTCGGACGTTTTGTCATCAAATCGAACAGAATATCCTACAGTCGTACCGACTGGGCCTTTGCCAATCTCATGCGAAACTCGTTGTGCCAGTGTTTGTGCAGCAATTCGCCGAGGCTGGGTACAAGCTACCTGGAAATCATTTTCACACCATCCATTATCGAAAAGATACTGTGGGACTTGAGTGGATTTTCCAGTCGATGTCTCCCCTACGATGACAGTAACCCGATGATGTTCTAGTGCAT
The DNA here is from genome assembly GCA_933822405.4 of Cylindrotheca closterium. NCBI lineage: Eukaryota > Bacillariophyta > Bacillariophyceae > Bacillariales > Bacillariaceae > Cylindrotheca > Cylindrotheca closterium. The sequence goes on along the minus strand of CAKOGP040000180.1, from coordinate 11,119 downwards.
AAAGGATTTGTCTTTTGTGTTTGTAAATGGGAAGAAGGAGTCTCTGCTGAGCCAATGGCGCATTGCTAAAGTTGAAAGGAATGGATCCAACTTCTCTGTCCCTTGAAGATTCCTTATCCAGAAGCTTTGACGATTCAGGCTTCCAGAATCCCGACATCTCATGTCGTTTGCTTCGATCTCGAAGTGATTGATTTGTTTGTCGATTTTCGATTTCCTCGGGTGACGTACTGACCAGCAAGAAAATCGGTGAATAAGCTCTTATCCTACCGGTACTGGTACCAACCGTGCCAGGTACTACCGGTAGTGTACTACTCTAAAAGATGAAAGCGTGGTCTTAAACTAAACGCTTAAATACTAGTGTGTCGGGTTGAGGATGAGTGAGTGCTATCGTTCGAAAATTCCAAATCTGACATTGGTCTAATGGATTTCAGGTGAGCGCGTGATCGTCTGCTTGATGGGAGAATCTGGCGACAGACTGTCACGATATATCTCTATACCGGTACATAGAGATAGGTCCACGGTCTTGGCCTATTCCCACCGTCAAGAATCTTCAAAATTTGATCGGAAATGGAAGCCATGTCCGAAGGTGAGTAGCGGTGGATGAACGGCCAGCAGTTGGACTGTCATTTGTTAGCATGCAAGAGGCGGTATTCATTTTTCTTCACAGTTCAGGTGCCATTACTGATCAATGGAAAAGCCAAACAAACACGCGGCTTCGTCCAAGGAAGGCAGTGCTTCATGGTGCGAAGAGCTCTCGCAAACATTGCGCCAGAGCCTGATGTTCTTGTTGCTGTATTTGGACCTTGGTGAACTTTCCACAACAGCATATTCTTCTCGCTTTCTCTTGAGTGGATTTCTTGACTTATGCTTGGGGGGATTTTTGGTTTGGCGCACTTGGATAGTCTTGATGGCTGACAAAACGTCACTTAATGTTCCATCTTCGCTGCCCTCAGTGCTTGAAGTCGAGGCATCGCTCACAATGCCAACAAAGGAGGAGGCAGAAGATGGAACTTGTGCTTCAGGGGGTGGCAATGTTTGTGCTTCAAGTTGGAGGTCGGTAATGGAGTTGCTGGAAGAGACATGGTGGAGATTCGATGTCTTATTGGTGGTAGGAGCATTTTTAGCATTGGTTACAGGATTTCCTGCTTTTCCTCCGTCTCGCTTCTGTCGCTGCAATGCCTCCATGCGAGGCTTCCAGTATCTGATTCGGTTGTTGACAAACCAGTTGTTAAGTCGTTTTAGTTCAATTCCAGTGTCAGCAACCATTTGCGCCTTTTCTTGTTCTGTTGGGTAAGGGTGGTTGATGTGTTCAGGACTCATTAACCAAGCCTTCAAGTAGTCGACGACACTAGAAGGCAAACTGTTTGATCTTCCGCGTCCTTGAGACTTGGTAGGTTCAGGTCTTGGTTCAATTGTCATCTTGGAAGTGTTGGAAGCACAAAATGAGAATGCTTTAGATGATGGGTGTTGGACCAAATTCGTTCGTAAAAGTGAAAGAACGTTTGTAGGTTGATTTTTACGGCCATTAGCGTACTGGACCTGGTATCAAACACATCAACATCAAACGAACCCATGCAATTTTTCCTACATACTTTGAACTATGACGTCGACTTCATGATTGCATTCTTTCGCGTTTTTCATTGGAAGAAGACACGCCTCACATAATAGACGATCAGAAAGAGATTTTTTAATAAGTGACATGGCGTAGTCAGACACGCCTCGCCCTATCAACAGTAACCACGCAGTACACTGACAGCTGTTAAGTTCCGCGAATGGGTACATGCTTTTGATAAGACGTGTGAGACGTGTCCGCGAAATCTTAGTACTTCAAAAACGTTTTTTGCAAAGTACGTCACAGTTTTATTCATTTCATCCTCAACGTAATCGGGGGAGACCCTTATTTACAATTTGGTCAAATCAGTCGATTCACTTGTAATAATATTATGCATCGCATGCCATGCCCCTCCTCTACACCATACTGTAGAGTGAAATTTCTTTATTTTTCTTTATGTTATGTTTCGCTTGTATATAATAGCCTTTCCTACTTGTACAGAGAGTCATTCGGACTCACGCAGTTCTGGTGGATTTGCCCTTGGTTGAGTGGTATGAACCATCATCCCGTCATCTCGAGTAGTGAGTATCGAAGTGTTTACTTGAGGACCATCCCGTGTTTGATCGCAGCGTCCCAAGTTTGGTCTATACGTGTATGATCAATTGCCCCCACTTCATGGAAGTCCCAGCCCTCGAGCGCATGCACCACTGCACCCGCATGGCAGGCATGGACACAACCTCGCTCCATGGTCATTTCGCATGTCTTAAAGTATTTTGTGTCTCCTGGCAATGCAAAAGCAGGAAGATCAGTGTAAACACAGTCTGATCTGAACTCTTGAAGAGGTGGGACAACGAATTGATGGAAGGTCGTGCCAGATGGCGCAATCGCTTGATCCTTTTCGCTGCAAAACTTTCCAACGATCCAGTCCTTGCAGTTGGCTCCGGCTTCGATCTTCGTTGCATGCACAATGAGCTTCTGTGCCTTCGAAGATGCTTCGTCATGAATCTTTTGAAACCTTTCTGTGCTCCCTGTGAGCATGGTAACCTTAACTCCACGTTCAGCCAAGTAGAGGGAGATTGCGCGACCAAGCTTGGACGTGGCTCCTGTTACAAAGACTTCCTTAACATTGGATGGAATCTTCTTCAACACAGCAGCGGCTGTCAAAGTGTTTCCATGAACAACGCGAGTCTTCAAGTTCGGATGCTTGTCGACAAAGAGTTTGCCGCCACCATTGAGAGCTTCGTTCTTGTTTAGGGCACCCAATCCAAGCACCTTCACACCAGCAGCATCAGCTTCAAGGATTGCTTCCTCTATCTTGCTGTTGATAAAGTTCCATTGACTCTTAAAAAAGAATTGAATCGCCCATGCTGGAGTCACCCAAGTCTCCATCTTCAAGTGACGAAGGCGATGCTTATCTGACACAAAGACCTTTCCAAAGACTCTCATGACGAACATGACCACGACGCAGAGTGGCCAGAAAGGCGCCAACCACCATTTCGGTTCAAAAGGTCTTGAAGAGAAAGACCTGAACACGAACGGAAGGTGGAACAAACTAACAAGATTAGTGCCATGCCCGACAAAGACCACGTCGGGTGTGGTCTTTGGTGCAGCCTGGCCAGTGATTGCCTTTTCGTATAGAGTATCAGTTGTCTTATGGACTGTTCCGAACATGTGGTCGTAGATTGGCATAAATAGACAGAAGTTTGTGTGCACACGGCTATGGTGCAAAGAATGGTAGGTTGGGGTGTAAATCAAGTACTTCATTCCCGGGATACTCATCAACCACCGAGGGACAAATTCAAAATTACAGTGGCCGATGGCGTTCATGACGTCAAAGCCAAGCAGGTAAGCGTAGAACATTGACACCGAAGCTCCACCCTGGAAGAATGGGCCGAGGAGTGGAATAGCAAAATTGGCAGTGTACATAAGATGCTCCATGAAAGGGTGAACAGACCCAGTGATGGGTTCGGTGACAAAACTGGCGTGATGGTGGGAATGGTAGCGGCTGTAAAGGAACTTGTGGTGAAGCGCACGATGGAGCCAGTAGTATACGAATTCAGTTGGTCCAACGTGCCACCAAAGCACTTGCCACAATCCAGCATTGTTGTAGATCGGAAAGCCTCCGTATCCGAGGTATGGTAGATGGTGTACTGCTGTCATCACGTACGCTTGTAGAATAATATAGTCGTCCCAATTGTCCTCTCGATCGATTTGCTCGTAATTTATTCCTTTGTCCTGAATCTTTGTGCGTTCAGTTATGTTATGAATTCTGGAGATACTGGTGAAGACTTGGGCAACAATGTACCGAAGCGCCGCGATGGTGCAAATGTGCGCCGACCAGTTGTCAGCATCGTCGTTTCCGGAAAGGACGGTTGCTGCAAAGGGCACAAATAACAAATACTTGTAATTTCCCATGTCTTCCCAAGGGAATTTGTACAACACTCCTGGATTCGTCGCCATGGTCTTCACTTTTGATTTTTTTAGAGTCTTGGGCGAAGTTGTCCGTATGCGTTGGTGCGTTTTCTTTTCCTGATGAGTTGGAATTACCATATGGATCCGGGTGGGATGATGGAGACAGTTGTGACGTGTTTTTTTATTTCATTTCTGCCTCTGTGTGGTGTCCTGCACTGCGTCCGTGTTCTTTTATTTATTCGGGACTGCATTTTGCCATTGAATCATCAACAATCCAGATATTCAATATCCAAAATCCAAACTGAGAGGCGGTCTCATTCCATCCATCACCTTCATTTGTTTCCTGCAGAGACATCCGTGGACTTTGTTCAAGATATTTGCGCGCATTCAAAAGATCGTTTCGGTGATGATGAATAATGTAAGACTTCTTTGTTTGACACAGTTCCAATTTTGGATTCTGCAAAAAGGAAGAACCAATCTCTCATTCAACCAAACCACCATTGATATCACAAGAAACTCCTCTTGTTAATACTGTTTTCAACAACTGCGAATGCACTCTCTTTCAACGAAGTCTCGCGTAGGAGTTTCGCGCAGTCACTGTCTCGCACGTGTGGAGTGATTGCAGGCATGGTCGTTCCAACACAGTTGATTTCTCAAGGAGCAGGAGCTAGTATTGCTTCCGATGTTCGGCCTTTCTGTGTTGTTGGAGCCAACGGAAAAACGGGTACCAAGTGCGTTCAAGAATTGATAGGGATGGGGATTCCTGTCCGGGCAACTTCGCGCTCGGGAGTATACAACGAAGGAATTGACAGTAATCCTCTGTTGAGCCCCATGGTGTGCGATGTCACCAAGTTAGATACCATTCAAAGCTCGATTGAAGGTACTCGGGCTGTCATTTTTGCAGCATCGGCATCGAAGGGAGGTGGGACACCAGCTCAAGTCGACAATGATGGACTTGTAAATGTCGCAAAAGCCTGTATAGCGGCCAAAATTCCTCATTTGGTGGTTGTCAGTTCTGGGAGTGTCACCAAACCAGAATCGCCTGTCTTCAAATTCCTTAACCTCTTTGGGAAGATTATGGAGGAAAAGATCAAGGGTGAAGACGAAGTAAGACGCCTATATAGCACTGTCGAAGGCGCAACGTATACCATTATCCGGCCAGGAGGGCTGACAGAAGATCCAGGACGGGGTGCCAGTGCTTTGGAGTTGAACCAAGGTGATGCAAAGAGTGGCAGAATCAGCCGTTTCGATGTTGCCGCCCTTTGTATCGAGGCTACCTACTATCCTCAACTGACCGGGAGGACAACGTTCGAATGCTACGATGCCGACACTGGCAAAAGTCTGAATAGTGTAGGAGCAAGCAACATTCTGAAGCAAAAAAGTGATCCCGGCGATTTCCGAACTGGATATGAAAGGAATGGAGAGACTTTTGAAAAACTCTTTACTGGTCTATCGAAAGACTAAAGTCTAATAATTCTCTATTACTAATGGCGGCTGCTGATATCGATACATACAATCAGCAATATTGGTAGCTAGGGCGAAAGAGCAGCTTCCCATTTATAAGTTGTTGTTTCCCATTTATAAGTTGTAGTCCATATTGAGAACTTCATAGTACGTGGATGTCACATGATCCATAAACATTCTTCCTCCATCGAGCTCAAGATATCTGAACACGGCTGCAGTACCATCGGTTTCCACGCATTCCCATGAAATTCCGTCCTCCTCTTTATCCTCTTCCTTCAAGGCTTGGTTCCCCCAAGGGTTGAAAGACAAATAGACCGTCCCTGGAACAAAGAGATGACCAGGTAATCGCATATCAATCTTTTGCTGTGCATTCTGAATGAACTCCTTCATTTGTACTTCGCTAAGTAAGGGCTCCCCTGAGGACCCTTGAGACAACTTTCTGAAGAACGCAGCAGTGGATCGCGCGGATGTTGGGTTCATGTCCTCTTCGACCAAACGTTCGTGCACCCTCAGAAGGCACTCCAAGAATACTGCAAGATTATACATACTACATCTTGGAATCAGATCAGAGTTGTGGACGAAAGAAGTACAAAATGCTTTTGCCGCCAGAGCTGAGTCGTGGTCTACAACTGGCGGCGGTGCAAACGCATAGACCTCCAATTGAACATTATCTTCTTCAGCTAGTTGCGGATATCGAGACCGCAACAAGAAAGCAGCAACAGTGGCAGCTCCAGCTCCAAGACTGTGACCGCAGAGAATTAGGTGCCACCCGGCATCAATCACCCAATTCTTTATGTGTTCGTCAATTTCATCCAACAATCGCCTCGACGCGATGAGTATGCCTTCGTGACACCTAATATTCTTGTCGCTACAGCCATCGTCGCTTTCGATGATGCCACCTAGATCCGTTATTTCAATCCCCATATCTCCCATACAGTCATCTTCCCCGTCTTGTTTATTCAATGGAACAGCACTCCCACAACAGTCAGTGAGGATATCTTCCAATGACGACGTGCCTCTTACACCAAGGATAAGCGTGTTATCCATCGGCGACAGCGCAAGATAATATGATACATTTCCAGGTCGCAACGACAAATTGTGTGTCAACAATTCGTATCCGCGTTTTTGTAACTTTACTTTCAAGACTTCGGTGTCCTTGAAGTAGGCCCATGTGGCATATTTCAAGGCTTCTCGATATTCGGTAATCCACAGCGACTCAACCGGCTGCTTTTCACCTGCATTGCGGTATGCGTGATCTCGGGTCGGCTCTCTATCTTTGCTCTTGTTCTTCTCTAGATTTGATAGCTTCAGCTGACCGGTAAGCTGGATGTAAGCGAGCAGAGCTGCGTGAAGTTGTGGAACAACGACGTCAATTTCTTTTGACTTTCTCGCCAATTCGTCAAGCTTGTTCACAATGTCTCCAAGATGTGATAGATCCTCCTCAGAAACGTCATCCGACGTCCGTAACAAATGCTTGAACGATATATCTTCTTTTAACCATTCAGGACACGTTTTCCACAACCATTTTGCAACCATCGCTGAAAATGCTGCGGAGGCAAACGTTGTGGCATCGGCGTAAGCGGTCGCTTTTATTGCCAGATGTTTCGCTGCTACGACAGCACCAGGCATAGCGAAGGCACCTGCTGGGCCCGGCATTGCGTTTTGCTTCAAGTCAGACTGTTTCCCTTACTTTCTGTGAACGTTTGGCGATGATGTAATAAAAATGCAGGTTGTGTTTTAGTACTAAGATAGCGTTTGGATTACGACTTCATAAGCTCTTTCGATATAAATAACTACCTGTACCAATACTACTCACTACTGCATGCAAGGGTGCTATATGTACTCTTTTTGTTCTATATTGATTTGTCTGCATGTCTGTTTCGTTTACAGCTCCATGTCGTCCAAAGTGTTAGCCTCTTTCTCCTCATCAACGCGGTAGCGTAGTGTTCTCGCCTTCTTTGCCAGTGGGTAGTTGCAGTCATCAAGAGAATCTTCATCAGACTCGACTTCACTGCCTTCAATGTGGACAGTTGCGCCACTTCGTAGTTCTCCGCTGATAAGCATTCGACTGAGCTCTGTGACAACTGATGCTTCGAGGTAGCGCTCCACGGGACGAGCACCATAGTTTGGATCATAAGATGAGTCCAATATGGCCTTGGCGCCCGAACTTTCCAGGACAACTCTAATCCCCTTCTGTTCGAGGCGCCGCTTCACTGCGCCCATTGCCTTTTGAACGATAAGCTCCATATGTGTTGTACCGAGAGAGTTAAAAGTGATGATTGAGTTGAGTCGATTCAAAAATTCAGGAGGAAATGATGATCGCACTTGCTCCATGACCAAACCATGCGTGTTCTTTCGCTGCTCGGGGGATTGAGTTCTAGTCTGTAGAAGGAGCTCAGCCCCAATGTTTGATGTCAAGATAATGACAGTGTTGGTAAAGTCCACCGTGCGCCCTTTGCTATCTGTCAATCGTCCATCATCGAGCATCTGAAGCAACACTGTGAGAACCCTAGGGTGGGCCTTCTCAATCTCGTCAAAGAGTACTACAGTGTATGGTCTTCGTCGAACAGCCTCCGTCAATTGACCTCCCTCGTCATGACCGACATAGCCTGGAGGTGCGCCAATCAACCTCGCAACTGAATGTTGTTCTTGGTATTCAGACATGTCAATCCGAGTCAAGTGCCTTTCATCCCCATCGTACAGCTCGCTGAAGAGAGCCTTAGAAAGCTCCGTTTTCCCCACGCCAGTTGGCCCCAGGAAAAGGAATGTTCCCTGTGGACTATCGCCTCTCGAAAGTCCCGCTTTGGATCTCAGGATAGCTGATACTATTTGCTTGACCGCGTCTTCCTGGCCAATCACCCGTTCCTGAAGTCTTTGCTCCAATTTGAGAATTCGATCACGTTCAGTTTGATTCAGTTTGGTAACCGGGATACCAGACCAACGACTGACGACTTCGGCAATATCCTCTGGACTGACTATTTCTTCGAACATATCACCGTCGTCGTCTGTGTTTCTGGCATGCTTTCGTTCCTCCTCCGCCTTTTCAATACGTTGTAAATGTGCCTTCAAGTCTGGAATAGCACCGTACTTCAAGTCTGCGGCTTTCTCATAGTTGCCAAGACGCTCTGCTTGAGTAGCTTTGGAATCTAAGCTTGCAAGTTTCGCCTTGATCTCCTTAAGTTCATCGGCACGGCCCCGATCGGCTTCCCATTTTGCATTCAATGGAGCAAGCTCCTCGCGAAGGTTTTCAATTTCCACTTGAATATCTTTGCCTCTTTTCTTGGACTGCTTATCCTTTTCCTTCTTCAATGCAGTTGCTTCGATTTCAAGCTGAAGGATTCTTCGCTCCAATTGATCAATGTTCTCGGGGCGGCTGTCCAAGGCTGTACGCTTTGTTGCAGCCGCCTCGTCAATCAAATCAATGCTCTTATCTGGATTGAAGCGATGGGTAATGTATTTGTCCGACAATTCAGCAGCAGTCACGAGTGAAGCATCACTAATTCGGACGCCGTGGTGGGCTTCATAGCGGTCGACAAGGCCTCTAAGCATCGAGACTGTGTTCGCTACAGATGGTTCATTGATGTTCACCTTCTGGAATCGACGTTCGAAAGCAGAATCTTTCTCGATATGCTTGCGGTATTCATCCACTGTTGTGGCACCCACCATACGAAGCTCGCCACGGGCCAGCATGGGCTTCAAAAGGTTTGCAGCGTCCATCGGTCCCTCGGTCTTTCCAGCTCCCAAAACAAGGTGAATCTCATCAACGAACAGGACCATTTTGCCGTTTGCCGATTTCACTTCATCCAAGACAGCACGGAGACGTTCTTCAAATTCTCCACGGTACTTAGCACCGGCAACGAGGGATCCCATATCAAGGGTGCGTAGTCTCACACCTTTGAGAGATTCAGGGACGTCACCATCTAGAATTCTTCTTGCAAGCCCCTCGACAACGGCGGTCTTTCCTGTGCCTGGCTCTCCGACAAGGCAAGGGTTGTTCTTTGTGCGGCGACTGAGGATTTGAACCAAACGACGAATTTCTTCGTCTCGGCCAACCACTGGGTCCAATCGACCTTCCTCTGCTTCCTTTACAAGGTCAATGCCGTATTTCTCCAGGGCTACCGTATTTTGCATAAAGATTAGGACCGATGTTATGGGGGTGGTACGTTCAAACTCAATCGTATGACTCACCTTCGTAGCTTTCTTCTGCACTCGCACTCGTAACCTTTCGTCCACCCCGTAGTTCTTCCACAGCAACGCGTGCAGTACGCTTGGGAAGTCCAGAGGCTGATAGAACTCCTTCAATTTCCTTCTCATCGTACAAACATAGCAATAGGTGGTCGAGTGCCACTAAGGCATCGCCATCGCCCTTTGCTTGTTTGGTAGCTCGCTGAATCAACTGAGAAAGCGATCCAGAAAGAGACGCTTGTAGAGGCGCTGGTGTCTGACTGGGTTTCTTAAGAACAATTTTTTGCAATTCTCGACGAATGCTATTGATTGCCACCTTATCGGCTCTAGCTGTGACACGAGAACCAATTGATTCGTCGCCCTGGAAGAGTGTCATTGCCAGATGGATGGGTTCCACCAGGGCATGCCCATTTTCTAGAGCAATGGTGATGCTTTGCTGCAAGGCTTTGGATGTAGCGTCCGTGAACTGTTGCGCCATTTTGAATGTAAATTTATGATCATTCTTGTCGTGTTGGATTGGGGTTTGATTGACATCATGACATGATTTTCGACCGAATTCTACAGTATTTTCTGGTCAAAACCACGATTCGAACAGTATTTTATAAAATATATGTGCGAGTTTTTTTAAAAAGGCTCATATAATACATTATGCATGTTCAATTTTTATTGGGTTTTCAGCCAATGAAAGTTAGTCAAATCACTAAAATCAACTCATTTTTAGTGGTCCGAACCGATCACAGCGGCGGGCCATTCACTAAAAATAGACTATCTCTACTAAGTTAGTACCACTCGTAAATGATGAATAGGAGGACGGTACACACTGTAGATACGGCTTTACTGTAGCATTTTGCCTTTGTATTATAAAGCACTGTCGCACCTTGTCGTAATGCCTCACCTTACCACTGGATCACGGGCTAGCGATCCAGTTCCCCTATGATCACTTCTAGCTGCCCTGAAGCAGATTGATGCTGGCAGCCAGCCACAAGCAACAAACCGAATTGACAAGCACTACAGCATGAGGTCACCGATACATCCAATGGTAGAAACTTCTTTTTCGATCTTCTAGATATATTATAGATTAGTCTGTATCGTCTCAGCGTCACTCATACTAACATGCCCCAGTAAGAAACCGATCACCTTACGGTCAAGACCGGCCTTTTCCTGGATAACTACATAAGTTCACCCAGCCACTTTTTAACAAAAATCCCCCAAAAGGGTCGAGCCTAAAAATAAATTGAAAATAGCTTACCCCACTGCAAGACGGGGTATTTTTCCGAAATAGGTGACAGGGGGGCAGACGGGCCTATAGGACTCTCTCGTGCCTCCCGTCTGTGCCCGCTCGCTGGAAAGATGGACCGTTAAAATAGTGGGATGAAATCGTAACAAAATAGACCTCGCAAGAGGCAAGCAGGCCAACTATCCGGCACTAGCCAACGGATGGCTTATCGCCAGTCGAGTCCACGATTCAAGAGAGATTGACCACAACAGCTTCGGTGCTGAAACGTC
>CAKOGP040000169.1:0-87507 GCA_933822405.4 Cylindrotheca closterium | reverse complement strand
GCCCTCACCACCCTCTCTCTCATTTGCACCATAGCTCGGTACCCCATTTGGTCCGGGTTTGTCTGTCAATCCTATTGATTGTCCTTTTCGAATCCTATGATTCGACCTCGGTGCAAACCAGTCACTAGCTTAGTACCTCGCTACTGTGCCAAACCTACTCGCTTCTCGTATGTAGCATCAGGCTTTTGCCACAGTTTCCATGGTAGCATACGTGCGCGATCTCTCCAGACAAAGATACATCATGCGATTCAAGCCCAGGGATACCCGGCAAAAATCGTTTTGCTGCATATTTTCATGATGTGGTGTTCGTGGTTCAGGAAGTCTTACGCGATATAAATCGATATTGATTCGTTTCCCAATCAAATAAGGTGGCCTTTGATTTCGATGTGACACTGTCTATATAAATATTTCTGTGTATTGTAGGTTTCGTTGGATCTCGTTCGATTTCGTTGTGTTTCGTAAGATTCGTTGGAATTCGTTGGGTTTCGTTGCGTTTCGTTGGGTTTCGTTGGATTTCGTTGGTTTCGTTCCACGACCGTTGCAATGTGCTTTTCAGTCTTTTGCTTGCGCGAAAACACACACCGCAAATCTACAGATTTACAAAATTAGCTCGCGGAGAGATTTCGTAGCTTTCGTTGAGCGTTGAATTTCGTAGAGTTTCGTAGAGTTTCGTAGAGTTTCGTTGAATTTCGTTTCGTAGGTTTCGTAGAGTTTCGTTGTAGAATTTCGTACGGGCCGAGCATAATAGCCCAAAACTGCAAGTCTGGCGTTGTCAATTGGTGGCGTTTAAAAAGAGTTTAATCGGGAAAATAATCTCCATTTAAACCGCGTGAAACTCCGTTGTCCACGAACACGAACACATGAAAATATGCAGCAAAACGACTTTTGCCGGGTATCCCAGGAGTGGAGGCGGCGCCGGGTAACGCGAAAAAGTTTTATAGTTTTCCAAATCGAGACCAAGTTGACTAACACGATTTAGAAAACTAATATGCCAATATCGGCAGTTCGTCCACGATGACGATGACGGATCGTGGAAGATACAATATGGCAAACGTGCGAAGAAAAAGAAGCGGAAGTCCCAAAACAACTCCGACACCTGTCTCTTTCAGCGATGGGCCCTCTTCGCGCTTTGTGAAATGTTCCTTTCATCCAAAAGTTGTAAATCTTTTCCAAGGATACATCATCTCGCACTCAAGCCGATAAGCATCCGTCTGCCTCATGGGGGACCTACATGTTCAATCAAACACCACCAAGCTTTCGCGGGAAGACTTTGCGGACTACCATAATCCCTCACTCAAGCGAAACCTATCTTGTCCCAATTGCAACACCGAAACCAAGGATATGCATCGAGACACGAGGAGACGAATTTGTCCGGATGGACAACATAATACGTACATTGCTCGGCTTGTTTGTAATACGGCCTGCTGTGGTCATCAATGGTATCTATGTCGCGCATGTAAACGCTCAACTGATCTAGGTCAAAAGATACAACAACATCTGAAAACAAAAACACACTCAAAAAGCGTGAGAGAATTTGAAGCACTCAAGGATCCACAATATATTCAAGACGAAAGCCTGAGACGAACTGGAAAAGATCAGGGTGCGAAAATCGACACATTACTTCTTGATGCTGCCTCTACTAAATGACATATCTCCAATGGCGAACGACGAGTCGGTTCGTTGTGTTGGCGAGGGTCTCTGGTCTCTTCCGAATGGAAAGAAGTTTCAAGAGGAAGAACTGACGAAATCCCGGCAATGTTAGGCTTGCCCCGTATGGAAAGTGCTTTGTACGAGACATAATTGAAAGGTTCCTTCGTAACTTTGTTTTAAAACTGTAAGACAATTATTGAACATTGAGGTTACGTATTAGTTATTATAAGTTTACTATCATATGATGGGTCGGTGTCCGGTAGCTGCGTTATACCAACGAAGCATCAAGTGTACGTACAGCCGTATCTATATCCGCTCCACCGTCTGATGCTCCTACAGCCATCTTTCAACTCTACGATCCACCAAGTCTGGAAGACTGCAATACAGTTGCCCAGAACCGTACCACTTCTACCGATCGAGCCGAGTTGGACCAATTTTTAACTTTGGTCTTACCATTGATGTCACTTTGGAAACTGAAGAGAATATCAGTGACAAGCAAGTCTTTACGCTAGCAACATCGCTCCAAAAGAAGGTTGTTCCTCTTTTGATTGGTTGTTCCGATATCAGTCGTCGCAATTTGGCAGAGGGAGAAGAACATTCCCTGATCCGAGGTGCCTCTCAGAACCAGAGACTTCTTGCGTTTGGTGAGAACCTTCGTGAGAATCGCTATGTGATTAAGGATGCCTTTGTCCAGGGAACGCAATAGGACGCTGACTGCACTGAAACCAGTTTCGCGTCGCAATGCCACCAAGTGTTTTTTGAACTCTCCGTATTCTTGAAGGGACCAATTCCACTCTTTCAGATTATCACATTGATCTCCGAAGCTGAGAAAGAATTGATTGCGGAAGGTTAAGGAAATAACTTGAAACTTCCATTGGAATTGGAATTCCCCTTCTTTGCCGTTCGATTGGTTGAAGGTATTAGTAACCTCTCACCAACAACGGCACCTTCTCCGATGACTTCATCTGAGCCATCTGAGACTCCCTCCTCAACTTTGGAATTTACTACTTTGCCGCCTACAGCAATGCTAGTTGTTGGGGGAACGCCACAACCGACTGGAACTGAAGAAGCAAACACCTTACTGCCGTCGCCGATACTGATTGATGGACCATCACAAAGTACCACTCCATCTCATTTTCCGACTTTTGCTCCGGTATCGACTTCAACACTTTCACCAAATCCAAGTGCATCGCCATCTGGTATCACAAGTCTAGAGCCTTCAGCTTCCCCTTCGTTGGCACCAACACTGGCACCTGTGGTGGATCCAACTTCGCCACCGACGAGCGCACCCACCGTAGCATCATCTCTTGAGCCGACTTTTGTTCCATCAATTTCACCAAGCACACAAGATTGCCATCGTTGAATCCATCAATCAATCCGAGCCCAGTCCCATCTGACCATCCGTCACCCCCTATTCCATCTTCCCCTCCGACTATGGGTGTAACTCCAGCTCCCACACTCTGCTACTGTGTACCAACAGATGCATGTGACACATCCGTGACGGCTGACTTTACGATTGGTTGTGGTTCCTGCAGTGCTACCGACTCACTCTTGTCTTAGTCTAGCTGGGAAAGGAGCCATCACAATCGGATCTAATTCTTACACTGCAGCGAACGCTTGCGAATTCGCAACTGTGGGGACCATTGGCAACTGGAACAGCCAGTATTGTACGGCTGCTGGATCATGTTCCGGTTTGGAAGAATATGAGCCGACCGATCGATTACCATCTTCACCACGATCGATGACAGTCGGGAACAACAGTTGCAATCGTGAGAAGTAAGTCACGCCGAACCAGTTGATCCTGTCATATTTCACTGTTGTTTTGTTAATTGTGACTGACACCTTTTTCTTATTTTGTCTCGTCCAGTTGTTGCGCGTGCATGACTGTTGTCCCTGATGACAGCTGCAATGTACTCGTGTTCACAGCACGGTAGTCTTTGAACTGTTTGAAATAAGACACCCTTCGCAAGTTTGGTTTGTCAATGTCAGCGCAGAATCTTGTTTGTCGTCTTCAGTTGTTGTTTGTGCTGCAGGACTGGCGTATTGTTGTTGTCGCTAAAACGTGTTGTTGGTGTTGGTGTCCCTACAGTGCGCAGTCGATCAGCAGGCTCGGAACATTGCGTTTACGCACAAGGCTTCGTCGTCACACATTATTATCATTATTAAGTGCCAAAGCGTATTTGAGTAGTTTCAAACTTTCCGCATAATCGTCATGTAATCCAGTTGCATATTCAATATAAGCCTCTCATCTATATCTTGTCTGATGCGGCATGCGGTCTGCGATAAGTGTTGTTGTGTCATTATGTTGAAGTGTAGTATAATTATCCACAATAATACCATGAATCCAGCATTCTGTAGTACTGTACTGAGGCTCTTCTTATGGCGCAAGATGAAGAGCATGCGTCGATACTGCCATACATATTTTCGCTTCACTCGGTCCATAACAATAACCTCTTATTATTATAGCATAGCATATCGTGATATCATCCGCCTTTGGACATTGCATCATGAACATGCTGTAACGGCATTCGATATCATCCCATATGACCATTCTTGGAATTCAATCATTGAAATGTCGTCGTCATTCATAAAAGTGACCCACTCAACCCGTACGGTACCTGGTACGGTAGAACAGAACAGATAATAGAACACTTTTATTCGGATACTGCATCATGAATGAGAGTATTACGACATTCATTCCTTACTCGGCAGTACAGTAGTTCATATGAATATGCTGTCTTCTGCGTCATCTTCATATTGGTGTATAGGTACCGGGTATAATTGATTCATTCACAGTTCGAACATGCGTCCCGCGGTACGGAATAGTGTCATAGGTCACAGATTTTATGTCCCCGCTGATGATATATATAAAAAACACTCGCGAGAGATGAAAAATGGATTCTCCATATATACGGTAATGCGATGCTCTCGATCAGATCTCCGTTGACTCGATAGACCATAACTCCCAAATTTTTGTAGCAAGCCCGCCATCCCCATGAGGATGACCCTTATTTGTTCAGTGCCGGTCATGAGATTTTTGGTACATACGTAGCAGTAGTTTGAGGTCTTGAACGAATGTCGCACCATACGAAACATAGGCATTTCACATGTTCCGAGCGGTCACCTTCGATTGTGTCGCGGGAGAGGAAGTTTTTCCCATCATCTCGTTTATTGCAGGCTTTTTGATTGTGTTTGATTGTTGCGTATAAACGTCAGAAAACGTCTGAAGCTTACATTGACAACAGCAGCCTAGCTATCTATCTATCTATCTATCTATCTATTTATCAATCTATCTATCTATCATCACCATGAGTGAAGAGGAGCGCACCAGCCGAAGGGACAGAAAGAGCGGAACGAGCAGCCGCAGAGGAAAAGATCGTGATAGAGGCAAGGATCGTGATAGGGATCGTGATAGGGATCGTGATCGTGATAAGGACCGCGATAAGGACCGCGACCGCGATAAGGACCACGATAGACGCAAGGACAAGCTCTCCAGTACTGACCGCAAGAGCAGCAGACGTCACCACAGCGACAAGTCTTCTTCTAAAGATCATCGAAGCAGCAGCAGACGCCACGCTTCTTCGAAGGGTAGGTCTCCCTCCAGAAGCAGCACCAAGCCTGTCCCAGTACCCTCGTCCCCTCTCCGAACCAGCAAGCGTTCTAGTGAAGCAGCGTCTCCTTCGAGAAGCAAGCATGCTAAAGGAACAGACTCAGACGCAGAAGCACACACCAAGGAAGAAAAGTTGCTTTTTGTTGGTGATGATGATGATGATGCGAAAGCCAAGGCAAAAGCATCTGGAGGCGAACGAGCTACCACGCCTGGTATTCAAGTCGTGGAAGAAAACAAGCCATCATCCTCCGCTTCAAAACCATCCAAGAGCAAATCCAAGCGATCTTCGAGACCTTCTCGTGGAGGAGCTGCGGCCGTGGGAGCTGCGGCTGGTGTGGGTGGCGCGACTGCCCTTATGATGAACGATGACAAGAACAAGCACAGCAAGAAGGATCTCATGGATATGGATTCTCTTGCTGTTCCCAACGATGCAATGGAAACTGCTGGACCTGATGAAAAGACCAACAAGCGCAAGTCCAAGCAAGAAAAGAAGGAAGAAGAAGAAGAAGAGGAAAAGAAGAAAAAGAGAAAGAGAGCCATCCTTTTGTGTCTCTGCCTATTGCTCCTCATCCTCGCCATTGTGCTTGGCGTCATCTTTGGGTTGCGCGGAGGTGAAGATGAAGTCGCGTCTCTCCAAGATACTCCTGCCAACGGGTCGGCATTCCCATCTGGATCCCCTTCTGGGGCTCCTTCGGAAGGTCCTACAGCCACCTTTCAACTCTACGATCCACCAAGTCTGGAAGACTGTGAACTCGTGGCCCTGAACCGTACTTCCCCCGAGGAACGAGCCGAGTTGGATCAATTTAATTTTGGTCTTACCATTGATGTCACTTTGGAAACGGAGGAAGACATCAATGCCACTCAAGTCGTTACCCTTGCCTCAGCCATTCAACAGAAGCTTGTTCCTCTTTTGATTGGTTGTTCTGACATCAGTCGTCGCAACTTGGTAGAGACAGATACTTTCATGATCCGAGGTGCCTCTCAGAACCAGAGACTTCTTGCGTTTGGCGAGAATCTTCGTGAGAAACGCTATGTGATTAGGGATGCCTTTGTCCAGGGAACGCCACAGGACGCTGACTGTACCGAAACTCGATTCACGGCGCAATGCCACAGAGTGTTTTTTGAACTCTCCGTATTCTTGAAGGGACCAATTCCACTCTTTCAGATTATCACATTGATCTCCGAAGCTGAGAAAGAATTGATTGCGGAAGGTGAAGAAAATAACTTGAAAGTTCCATTGGAATTGGAGTTTCCCTTCTTTGCCGTTCGATTGGTTGAAGGTATTAGTAACCTCTCACCAACAACGGCACCTTCTTCGATGCCAACGGGAATTCCAAGCATCCCACCTTCGGATGTGCCATCCGAAACTCCCACTGGAGGTTCTGGTTCTGGAGGTCCTGGTGGTGGTCCTGGTGGTGGTCCTGGTGGTGGTCCTGGTGGTGGTCCTGGAGGTCCCGGTGCTCCAACAGCTCCAACACTAGCTCCCGTTATTGGCGAAGGTGAAGGAAGTATGCAGCCTAGTTCCGTTCCTTCCGAGTCTCCATCTGAATTTCCAACTTCGGCTCCGGTATCTGGTCCAACACTTCCACCAACACCACGTCCTACTGCATTGCCATCTTTTTCACCAAGTCTTGTGCCTACAATTCCCCCTTCTTCGGCACCGACACTGGCTCCTGTGATTGGTCCAACTCCTCCACCGTCGAGCCAACCCAGCGTAGTACCATCTGTTGGACCGAGTTTGGTTCCAACACCTGTGGCAAGTAATGCACCATCTATGAATCCATCATCCAAGCCGAGTAGGGCTCCTTCTTCCCTACCATCAATGAGGCCATCAATGAGGCCATCTTCCAATCCATCAACGAAGCCATCAACGAAACCATCTGTCGCTCCGTCAATGAAGCCTTCTATGGTTCCTTCGGAAGCTCCCAGTGGATCTCCGTCAGCCAAATTATGCTACTGTTTGCTGTCAGACTCCTGTGACAGTCCCATTTCTCGCGTTACGATTGGTTGTGGTTCTTGCGCTGCTAGCCAATCTTGTGTGAATCTATCTGGAACAGGAACAATTGGAGAGAATTCTTGCCTCGAGGCAAACGCTTGCGATGGAACAACTCTGGGCACTATTGGCGATGGCAGCTGTACTCTGGCGAATGCATGCAATGGCGCAGACGTGGGTACCATTGCCGGTGGTAGTTGCACCGGATTGGATGCTTGCAATGGCGCTACCGGGACGAGGATCCTCGGCGGTAG
Organism: Cylindrotheca closterium; assembly: GCA_933822405.4. NCBI lineage: Eukaryota > Bacillariophyta > Bacillariophyceae > Bacillariales > Bacillariaceae > Cylindrotheca > Cylindrotheca closterium. The sequence continues at coordinate 80,000 of CAKOGP040000169.1, read as the reverse complement.
CTGCCTTGTTACAAATTCTTGTAAAGGCGCACAAGTGGATACCATTGCCGCCGGTAGCTGCACCGGATTGAATGCTTGCACTGACGCTGACGGAACAGGAATCGGCGCTGGTAGCTGCCTTGCTGAAAATTCTTGCAATGCCGCACAAGTGGATACCATTGCCGCCGGTAGCTGCACTCGATTGAATGCTTGCACTAACGCTGACGGAACAGGAATCGGCGCTGGTAGCTGCCTTGCTGAAAATTCTTGCAATGGAGCGACGACGGATATTGGCACCGGAAGCTGCACAGCAGCAAGAAGTTGTGCTCTGCGGGAAATAACAGCTGGTGATGGGAGTTGCGTTGGAGCAAATTCGTGTCGGAATGATGCGAATGGATCGCTCGGTGCTCTGGATGTTGGAGCTGGCTCCTGTGCCAGTGCTTACGGATGTTTCTCACAAAGTGGAACAGCAGGAGATAGGTCTTGTCTCGGTGATTATGCATGTGCAGGACGGAGTATACTGACTATTGGAGAAGGCAGCTGCATAGAGGCCAACTCTTGCTCAGGTGAAGAATATGCATCGGGCACCGTACCCTCTACCTTTGCGAAACCAATCACAGTGGGAGCAGGTACTTGTACAGTATCAGGTTCCTGTCGCGGACGCGAGTTGGATGCTGGTGCGGCTAGCTGCACTGCTGCTTATAGCTGTGATGGCTTTGGCAACCAGGGCGGTACTATCAAATTAGATCCTTCCAAGACAGGGGCACTCACTGTGGGGGATGGTTCGTGTACCGGCTCGAACGGGTGTTTGTCGTATAGTGGGAAAGTCGAGGCAACATCCTGCATAGGCGAGAATGCGTGTGCCGGACGAAATGTATTGACTATTGGAGAAGACAGCTGCAAGGGAGTAGGCGCTTGCTCAGGTTTAGTAAGAGATCAAGGGAACGATATAGTTCCAACTGATCCTGCAGCCATTAGATCGATGACAGTCGGCAGCGGCAGTTGCAATTGCGATGGGTAAGTCACGAAAGAATTGTTTCTGTGGTATCTCACCATTACATATTTGGCACTGACATCTGCATCTTTTTAATTTTTTCCTCCAGTTGTTGCGCGTGCATGACAATTGTCCCTGCTAACAGCTGTAACGCAGTTGGCAACAACGCAGTAGCCGCATCAAACGGCGCGTGTTGCAAAGCTAACGGTGACCCCATTTTCACCGCCATACCGGGAATCTTAGAATAATCCATAATCTTTGTGTAATCTAGCTGTGAACTTCCGTATATAGCTATAGACCATCAGTTCTACGATATTGCTATCATATATATGGCATAGCGCAGAATAAGGATCCTTTTTATGATACTGTGACCCCGCATAGCCAATAAGACAAACGTACATATGACACATATTGTACGACCTACTGCGACATTTTGGATAGATTCATTCAAACATTCATGATGCATCATCATTGTATTTCCTGCTGAAATTGCATTGCTATTAAAATTCGTGCATGCGAGTATACCATGGCACTCCTATACTGTGGACGGTGGTGTTGTCTGTTCCTAAAATACCAACAAATATCATATTTTAAAATAATGCCCACAATAAAAACAGGAGGAAGTCGAGTGAGTCGTAACATTAAAATACTGTGTATAATACGGAGATATACCGCGGTATATATACCGGTACCGGTATATTGTATGCGTCCGGCGTCCGCAGCAGCAATATATATCACACTGCCAATCTGAAATCAATCAATCAATGATGACCCAAGCAATCTTGAGATAGACAATAATAAGGAAAGACGACGAAGACACTGTGCAACCTACAGTAAAGGAAAAGATTCCCGCATAGATGGTCCGTCTCCAAGTTCTGTTCCATCCGAGTCATATCATGCAAATATCATGCAACCTTTGCTCCGGTATATGAGGGTCGAAAATAATTAATACTTCTCCCCGCAATGACGCCACGTCCTATAATGCATTGCCATCTGCTTCACCAAGTCTGAAAGTCTACAGCCTTCATATATCTTCGCCTTCTTTGCGACCTCCCAAGAATGTCCAACATGCACCTACTGTATCGGGTCCAATTATTTATAACTCTTCCACCGACGAGATGATCCTGCACCGAGTTATTTGCGGTGCCATGATAATGCCATGTTTACGGCAAGTATGAAGATGAGAAGATGAGAATACGAATGCGCACCATCTTTCAGTCCGTGTCCGCCATGCCGGGGAAAACCACAAGAATCCTGTTTTTCGAAATAACCAACAAGCATGCATGCTTCCATCCATCTTGAATCTATCTATCGAATCGAGCCACCTTACCGCCATCCAATGCCCCATCGGTAATGCCTGATTGTATATTGAATACATATTATTCTGCCATGGAATCAATCTTTCCTTTTGTTGGCGCCATATATCACACTTACTGTATGTGCCAGACGAGGTGTATGTATATATATATATTTATATATGTATATGGATTGTTGGAATATATTGGGCAGCCGTACATCTTGCTCAGGTTTGTCAAGAGTTTTGGCGATAAGATGGCGGTATATATCGTTCAAATAAGCTTCAGCCACGACAAGAACTGTGTTTCGGTCGTTTTACCAACGCCACCTTGAACCAGCAACATTTGTCTACAACAATAACATGGTCCTTGACTCATGCTGCGCTCATAAACGTCTTGGAAGAAAGTCAACCTTGACTTCCACGGGATCAACGGCAAGAGTCACATATATTATTATATTATTGCTGCTGTTGTTGCTACTACTTCTACTACTTCTGACCACAACAATATACAGTACCGTTTCAAGTTGCGAATAACTTGCACATATACTTGTACTGTATAAGTTACTACTACCTATGGTACACATAAAATGTCAGATTGAGCTTTCTCTATGTTACATCAAATATGCATTCAATTTGAAATTCTTATCGATATCATGGCCATGACAAATCATGGTATTATATATTGCATGCCCATCTCTTGGTACCATGGTACGAGTATGGCGCAGCGTATAATAATAATATAGGAGAGGTCAATTAGGTATGAAAGTCGAGTCAGTCGAGTTGAGAGTGGAGTCGCTCTTTGGGTCGTGAACGAAAAATTGAAATTGACACGAATCAAAAAGTCTCGTCAGTCAGTCGACTCTTTGACAGAATTTGGTTCAAAAGGATTCGATTCACATATATTATTATGGATCATCGTCGTGCAAGTATTATATACTCTCGATCTGTCGCCAGCACCCCATTGTCACTCATCAAGGACTTGATTAGACAACAAGGCATCACTTCATCATCCCCTTTGCCATAATATACCCAATCAACCATTCATAAGATGGACGAGGAAACAATAACGTCACATCGTAAAAAGCTGGCCCAAATTCTGCGGTACATTGCCAGCTGGCATCAAGCCTTGCATTCCGGAGACGGCATTCAGCATTCCTTTGTGCGTACCGAAGAGGCTACTCAAGACTTTTATCAGAATCTTGAAGTGGAAGATGGATCAGGTGTTCTGTTTAGCACACAAAATTTTCGAACCCTCTTGACTTGGGATGCGGAAGCAGAAGAAGAAGTTTTGTTTCCCTCACCTCCCGTTTCCTTCTATGCCGCCAATTCTGGGCCTACTCCTACTTCTATGGCATCAATGGCGGCAAGCGGAGATCGCAAACGAAGCTTGACGGGACGCCTCAAGAGCATCTCACCGAGAACATCAAGATCGGAATCATCATCGATTTGTTGGCTCCGGCTGACACGTCTCACCAAAGCCCAACGTTTGGAAGAACCGCAACCCCATCATGCTGCCGTCCAAGCGTTTTTGGATCAGTGGATGCAACGCCGCCCCAAGATTAAAGCCACGTCCTATCAAGAATTATTGTCCTCGGCATCTAGGATCAATCGAGAATTGGACAAGCATCCCTCTCGGCCCATCCGAGTCTTTTTGAAACGGTACAAGCGCTATCTGTTGACCAATCGGTATCAACAGGCATTGGAACCCATGTACAATCGATTGTTTGAATGGATTCAACAACAAGATACACATAATCAAGAACTAGTGTGGTCCTTGGGACATGCCAAGTTTGCCGATCCATCCACCAATACTTATATTGATGGACCACTGTTAGATGTCTTGGTCGAAGTGGATCTGGCCCCGGATGGAGCCCTGTTGGTCAAACCAAGACAACATACGGGTGTCACCTTGAATCGTCAAGTGGTGGCGGCCCTTGCCAGTTCTCAAGACGTCTTGTCCAAATGGCACCGACGAATCTCGCAATTGGAAGCCTCCAACATTAGTCCAGGTCAGCCTTCGACCTACGTCAAGATTTTGAAACAGTTGACTTTGGAATTGTGTTCAGATGGTATCTTTCAAGCGTCGGCCAAGACACCCTCTGCCATTTCGCCTTCGTCGGTGTCTTCGGCGAGACGACAATCCTTTGGAGAAAATTCTCTAGTAGTGTCAGAAGCGTGGTGTCTGTACAGCCGATTGAAGCCAACCACAGTCTGGGCACGAGATGCCAATATCCTAGCCGATCAACTGGCCAAGCATGAACAACAATTGTCCATGGCAGCATGGTCCTTGACTCATGGACCAAACGTCTTGGAAGAAGTCAATGCCAAGGGCCTAGAGCCAATCAATGCCAAGAGTCCTATCGCACAAGCAGCCATGTCCTTTTGGAAATATTTTGCTGCTGCTGCCTCTGGTCCAAACAATAAATCTTGTCGGCCCATGTTTCCATTGGCCACTTCGGATTCTCAGAATCGCATTGCGGAGCTGTTGCTGGATCAACACTATCCGGCAGTTGTTACCGAAGGACCACCCGGAACGGGCAAGACCCACAGTATTGCCAATATTGTGTGCGCCTATCTTTGTCAGGGCAAACGAGTTTTGGTCACTAGCAAAAATGCTCCTGCTCTGAGTGTACTACGGGAACGATTGCCAAGTAGTGTCCAAGAACTCTGTGTGGATGTATCCAAGAGCGAGTCTTCTGGATTGAGACAACTTCGACAGACGGTGGAACGACTGGCCAATCGAATTTCGGCGGCTTCGGTGGAGATTGAATGTCAAAAGGCCGAATTGCTCAAGACGAACATTGACGAATTGGAAGCCCGCTTGGAATCGATCGATTCTTCCATTCGAACACAGAGTGATAATGTTCGAAATGTCTTGCATGGAGCAGATGGAATCAAGCTTGCTGAATGGGCCGCCAAACTCATGGCCGATGCCCCTTGGTTGTTGGTCTCATTGGAAGAAGTCTCGACCAAGGAACTCAAGAGCGTACTGAATCAATTGAAGGAACTGGAAGTCAAGGATGAATCAATCTTGAGTGTCCAACACTTTTGCCAGCCTCCAGATTCTCGTCTGGTATCCATGGCACTCGCAAAATCTGGTTCGTCCGTGTCGAGCGTGCTGTCGCAAGCGTCTCGCAATTGGGTCAGTTCCTTGCCTGTACTTGGATCGATCTCTGGTATGGAAGCCCAACAGAATCAACTACAAGAGCAACTGGAACACATTACATTGAATGGAGTCAAACCATCTTCGAACGATGATTGGGACATTGTGGCAAAGGCGTTGAAAAGGTCTCAACTCGTTTCGCATTTCAAAGACGGGGCTTGGGACTATCGAGTTAAGAAGCATGGTTGGCCGTCCTTTGATTTCGCCAAGACCAAGAAAGTGTCGACTTGCATCAAGGTGATTCAAATGGCATTGGATATGAAGCAACTGGAGGCATCTCTCAGTCTTGCTGCGGAAGTACAAAAGGCAACTCAATGCAGATCCCTCGATTTTCAAAGAGGAAGACTCCAGTCACAAATCCGACGCCAAGCGGAAGAATTGGTCGATACTGCAGTCGTTGCGGAGTTGAGTAAATCATTTTCTCCAGATGCCGAAAGTGCGTTGATTCGCTTTGCACAAATTGCAGGAGCCAGCAAGTTTGGAAAAACTGCCAAGCAGTCCAAGATGACACAACGTCAACGTCGGCGTCGTCAGGAATATCTGGATGCCTTTGACAAGTGTTGCAGATTCATTCCTTGTTGGATTCTGACCACCAGTCAGATTAGTGACTACCTGCCAGCAGAATGTTTGTTTGACCTTGTCATTATCGACGAGGCATCCCAAAGTGACATTACTGTTCTTCCTGGAATGTTGAGGGGAAAGCAATGGCTCATTGTTGGTGATGGAAAACAAGTCAGTCCAACGGAAGCATTTGTTTCGGAAGGAAGTATGGAGGCTCTGCGAGCGTCTCTTCCCGAGTCTCCTTTTGAACGTTCCTTGATGCCGGGACAAAGTTTCTTTGATCTTTGCGCTCAAGCCTTTCCACGTGGACGAGTAAGTTGCTACTATACTGTTTTTAATTTGTCCAAGAGGTGTCAGTCTCTCTCTCACCTAGCGCCTCCCTCTTTCATTTATTTATTCAGGTGGTTCTCAGCGAACATTTCCGATGCTCTCCTGAAATTATTGACTTTAGCAACCAACAATTTTATGATGGCCGTCTAGTTCCCTTGAGACTGCCATCTCAGCATGAGCGCATGACCCCATCAATCATGGATGTCCGAGTCAATGGCAAGAAAACTGGCAAGATCAACGAAGTCGAAGCCGACAAGATTATCGAATTGATTCAAGAATCTATCAACCTACCGGGAAGTGAAGTTAAACCACGTAGCATCGGTGTGATATCCTTGATTGGAGACGAACAAAGCAGATTGATCCGAGGGAGGCTCTTGGATGCGATTGGTCCCGAAAAGATGGCTCGTCACCATGTTCTGATTGGAGATCCACCAACCTTTCAAGGGGCAGAGCGAGACATTGTATTTCTGAGCATGGTTTGTTCTCCAGGTAGCGTTCCTACGCAGAGCCAATTGATGCACTTTCAACGAGCCAATGTTGCAATGTCGCGAGCTCGAGACCGTTGCGTCTTGGTCCGGAGTATTGACATCGGACACATTTCGAGCTTGGAAGATGTCAAGGTTCCAACCATTGAGTTCTTCCTGCAACAACAGCCAGAAGACTCTGAAGATGAAGATGGAGCTGATTCATCATTTCAAAAGGAGAAGCGCAAGGGGACAGCAATTCTCAAGAAGCTATTGCAAGATAACGGATATGCAATTACTGACATGGGTATTGTTTGGAAGAATGGTTTATGCGTCGAAGGCAAGAAGAATCGTGCAGCCCTTATTGTTGACGGTGAAGAGTTGTGCAGTCAAGATTGGCAGACTAGCTATAATCAACAAAAGGCCATTGAGCGCGTTGGGTGGAAGTGCTTCCGTATCGACTCTGTGTCACTCTTTGTCAATATGAATTCGACTCTGGCCAAGATTGTTGAGTTCTTGGATTCGGTTGGAGTAGAGAAGACCATGGCGGCTACGAGTTATGAAGAAGTAGCAGCTGAAGCAAGCAATGATATGGAGGTAGAAGAAGAAGAAGAAGAAGAAGTGGTCCACGGAAATGTAGATGATCCCAATGTCGAGAACGAGAATGACGTTGCCGCACTACCGATTCATCAAGAAGAAAACCATGATATTGTCACCATAACCAGTGAAGACGAGAATGATGGACTTGATGACGAAGAGGATGACGATGGTGACGATCGAAAACCAGCCGCCATTCCAGATGCCGCCGTCAGCAATACTTTTGACGACGATAATGACAATATCCATGCCGGTCAATTTGGTCAAGTGGTGCAATTGGACTTTTTGCGCCAGGCACCAACCAATGACGAAGAGGACGACGAAGAGATGGGTATGGGAAATGATCTTTTGTGGGATGATTCCAAAGACTTGGATAGTCCGACCAAACGAAATACAAATCGAGAGGTGCTGATTGTTGCTCAGAACCCACCTGCTAACGATTATGACGACAATGACAACAGTCTGGACGACCCTTCGGAAGATGATGATTTTGTCGAAGACGAACCCAAGACAAAACAAAGAAGGATGCGCATTAGTCCTCGATCAAGACAAGGCAAATCGGCTGCTCGAAAGCCGACCAAAGAGGAGAATGAGGGCGACGATGAAAGTAGTGTGGACAACGCTTCGGAGGATGAGGACTATGTTCAAGAGACCAAGACGAAATATCGCAAACTTGACAGGAAGCACACTAGTCCTCGAACACGAGAATCCTCATCCGCAGTGAAACCATCACTGACAATCACCATTAATGATGACGACGAAAAGTCCGATGACGGTGACAAAGAGCCCTTGTCACCAGGGTCACCATCTTCCAAGCAAGGCAAGCGAAGCAAGAAATATCGCAAGAAAGTGGACTCTTATTCCAGAGACGGCCGCGTAAACAAGGGAAAGTTTTATCCATCGAACGATGTGGAGTTGGACTATGAAACCGATTCGGACCTTGCTGTGGAAGAATTTAAGAAGCCGGCGGTAAAGAGCGAGGAACCAATTGAATTGGAGGATGATTCAGCATCTGAACTCCCAGAATCCAGTTCCATTGCATCCAAACCAGCGCAAAGAAGTCAGTCGGACCATTCCGTGATGAGTGTTGATGATTCGGATGACGAGGAGGATGAAATCAAGCCACAGCCATCCACTTCGAAATCCAGTGGTACATCTACTGTCAAACGTGAAAGGTCCAATGACATATAAAATTTTAAAAAAAAGACGTATTGTAGGACTAGTATGATACAAAACGTCCAAGGTAGATATATACATGCCAGTGGTTTGCTCGTCACGACCTTCAAGACTTGAAATGAAGATACAATCTTCCAAGTACTATAGGATTACCGGTATAATAGTCACATACTGCGTAATGACAAAAAGTGATTTCAAAAATGCAGTTCACTAAAGATGAGTCTATTATTAGTGGTATGAGCCAGTCACAGCTCTCTATATCACTAATGATGGATTCGACCACTAACTCCTCTCCACAGACTTCACATGCGATGTTAGGGGGGGGGTGCTAGGTCCAAGCTCCATACGGCCCTAGCAGTTTCTCTTTGTCTTATCAAACGACTAAACACCTTGTCTCAAGGACCCACCTTAGCTTTCGATCATGAGGAAGCGCTGTATTAGATCCCCTCTAGGATCACTTCTAGCTGCCCTGAAGAATGGGATGGTAGGTTCTTGGCAACTGACATTGACTGGTACTACATGAGGTAATAGATAGATGCAACGATAGAAACTTATTTTACAATCTTGCAGATATTGTACTACTATGTTTTGTCGAGTGTCGCTCAGACTTCTCTGATGGCAGATTGAAATCAACTGCTGATACCGGTATAAACAAGGATGGTATAAATAGGTGTTAGTATAGTGGGTCATAGTAGTCTCTTCACTGTTGGAATCAAGTCATTGTCTCAAAGGGGTGCAAAAAGGTTGATTGTATTGCCGTCAGAGTAGAATATACAATACCCAAATCTGAAAGCATAATCTATGACTATATACTGTAACAGACTTTCCTATCGCGGCTTTGGCCAATAACAAGGAACCATGAAAGGTTTCTGTCTATGTTTTCGCCTGTGAATCTTATTCAAAACCGGTTGATTGTTGTATTTACTCCCTTTGTGATGAAATTGGGCTTTGTGGTGGCCCTTACTCATCTTGCTTGGTTCCCAAAATGTTGAGTTCATTGAGCACACACCGCCGATTATTTATCGAATCCAATACTGGCTGGTTCTCGCAAGCCTCGCATAAGTAAGCGTTTCAATATAGTATCGTAGCAATAGTATCAGCTGCTAGAGTCGAGCAGTATTTCATGATTTGATTCATTCACCTTGCTTCCAAATGGTTTGTTGTCGACACAATATAAAAATAAGATCGGGCTGCCGCGTCTTTACACTGACATCACTTTCATGCTTCCGATCTTGAAGTGCGATGAGCCTCCGAGTTTCGATTTGATCTGCGATATGCAGGCATAGTAGATATTGTTATTGGCTTAGAGGTGCTTGGACATCATTTCAATACTAGCTGCAGCCGGTTCAGCCAGACGCATCGATTATCACATCAAACATTCATGGATTGTTACCTCGTTCTAAATCCGTCTAAGTCCTGGCTAACGTTACGATCATAGCATATGTCATCTTGCGACGCCATGCATGAAACCAGCACTGTGTTGTAGAGCCCCTTCATTGAAATTCTATTCCTTTCTCTTCTTCTTTTCTTCTCTCTTCTTCTTTTCTTTCCTTCTTATATATTATTCGTCCTCTCTCGTATTCTTCCTCTCTCCCCTTCTTTTCTCCCCGGGGGATCTAGTATAAACTGCTCCCCGCCCGCGCGTGTCGAGTACGTGTCGTAACAGGGTTGGGTTTTGATCTGTACGTAACGGTTTTGAAATGTACGCCAAATTTTTGATCTGTACGCCAAATTTTTGATCTGTACGTAACGGCTTTGATCTGTACGTAACGGCGCTTGGTCTGTACGCAACGGAGGATTCTACCAATCAGCGTGCAGGAAAAGGGCACGTCGGACGGCATCAACGCCTCGCCTCTGTTTTTTCCTCAACGCTAAGATTGGCGTTCAACTTCAGTAGCATCGTTATTGATTTATATCCGCAATGAAGTTAGATATAAAAAAAAGATAGATTGGACAATCGCATGATGGGCAGACGAATTTTGCGATGTGCATAAAAAAGAATAAGTTGAAAGGTCGAGATGGTTGCCCTTTGCAATCTTACAGTCTTGGGTTTGTGTCGAAGAAAGACAGAGCTGGGAGGATCCTTGTTGCCACAGAGTTCATTGTTCGCATTGCTAGAAAGAATGCGAGTTTTAAACAGCTATTAATGCTCCAATTTCACACCCTTGCGTATACCGGTACCAGGTACTCTTGATTGTAATGACAAAAAGTGATTTCAAAAATGCAGTCGCATTAGTCACATTAGTCATTTCTGTTGGAATATTTTTTCTATCGCATACGCAGTACCGTATGTACACGTGTATATATATTCAATATACATCATTATGCAACATCATCGCACTCTCTACTATATACCTATACGTTTGTAGTGATATGCATGCTATATAGTGCCTACAGTATATTGAATGAATCACCGCACCTAATATCGCTATTAACGCCAACAGTATTACTAGTCATTGGCGCAGCTGAATGAATGAATCAAGGATAAATGACTAAAATGGAAGAATCTGATGGATCTGAAACCAATCATCATGGCTCTGCGAATACAATAAATAAGCTGAAGAATCAATCGTCGCGACCGTCAGTCTTATTATGGAGAAGAATCCTCTTCGGTTTCGTCAATGCGTTGATCCTCATTTTAAGTATTGTTGCGGTCGTTGCTTTATTGTTTTCCTATTCGAAGACTCCTTTGCCAATAACAGAGGACCCGCCGATCATTGGAAGAATCCAAGAAGGAATCGTGAAAGCTAATTCGAGGGTTATTCAACGTCCAACCTTACAGTTTCGTCAAAATTGCAAGCATAACAACGAGACGGCGGCGACGATGTACTACAACAATGAATCAACCAGCAGCAAAGTGAAGGAAGATGACGACGACTATTATGCCTGTTTCAAAATATTGCAAATTGCTGACATTCATTTGGGAGAAGCGGAAAACTTGGATTGGGGACCGGAACAAGATCGCAAGACGTGGTTGGTCTTGGACCGTGTTCTAAAATTGGAACAACCCGATTTGATCGTCTTGTCGGGGGATCAACTGACGGGAAACAATTGCAAGGAGAATGCTACCGCCTATTATCAAATGTTGGGTGAGTTCTTGTCCAAGTACAATACTCCATGGGCCACTATTTTTGGGAATCATGACGATTTGGGTTTTGTGGATCCTGTTGATGGCAAACAGAACCCTGAACCAAAGTATAGCCGCAGAGACTTGTTGGAAATCGACCAGAGCTTTCCATTATCCCTCTCTCAGCTTGGACCAGATCATGTCTTTGGCACTTCCAACTATGTATTGGATATTCTTAATCACGAAGGTGGTCCAGTACTGGCAGCTCAAATTCTCTTGTTGGATAGTGGTGGGGGATCCTTGCCAGAAGTCATTGACGAATCTCAATTGAAATGGTTACATGAGCAGCAGCAAGGCAATACTATCAACATTCCAGCAGTAGCCTTTCAGCATATTCCAACTCTGAGTCATGCCTATCATACCAATTCGCAACAACTGCACGACGAGTGTACTGGCATGAACGGTGACCATGGCATGGCGCCACTCGAGTCCGATGCTGGCATTGTTCAAGCATTGGTAGAAGCAAAACGATATCTGTTCTTGGCAGTAGGCCACAATCATGGAAATGATTACTGCTGCCCATATCATTCTCATTCTGAAAAAAATAGCAACAATAACAGCGCAACAACAACAATGGATGAGGCGGCTAGTCGAGAGCACTTATTCAGTAGTGCTTTTCATTTGTGCTTTGGGCGCCATTCAGGATATGGAGGTTATGGTAAATGGGAACGTGGTGCCCGCGTCTACGAGCTAAAGAAACGAATTGACTTTCATGATGCTAGAGAAAAAGGAGGAGAACCACACAACGAGGAACGCAACAGCATACGGTGGAAGTCATGGGTTCGACTGGAATCGGGTGAAATCATTGACCAAGTTTGAATATTCTCTTATCTCATGTGACGCTTGATGCCTGACCAAGGGCAAACACATTTATTCCCCCGTGTTTGGACGCAAAGCTTACTTTGAGATTGGGAATGCCAGATCGACGGATCAGATTGGGATTGGTGCCCAATATGTTGACTGCCACTTGACGACGACTATTACCCTCAGCTGATTGGCCAATAAGCTTCATGAGTTTGTGTCCCAAGGTTTGAATGAGTGACAACAAGGAGGAACTGGAAGGATCCTTCTTCCTTTTGGTGTCCTTGGAAATGCGATGTCCAAAGGGAGGATTGCATACCACTAGTGTTCGACTAGGTGCGAGTGAAGGATTCTCGAACCATTGATTCGAACTAATGGCTTGGTGTCGAAATTTCACTAAATGATCGACTCCGGCACGAGCAGCATTGCGTTTGGATATGGCAATGGCTCCTTCGTTTCGATCGGTACCGAGAATCTGAAGTTCTTCGTTCATGTCTCCAGTGGTGCTGTTTCGAACTGCAGACTCTACCATTCGGTTCCATCCGTCTGGATCATAGAGCGTCAAGCCTCGCAATGGTGCCTCTCGGAGTCTACCTATGGTGGTAGAGTGTGTGCCAAGGCGGCTGCCTCGATTGGGATTGTTCCCGCTCCACAAAAGGGATCCAGCACCGACCAATCATTGGCACTATTTATTGTGTCTTCCTAATAGTTTTGTAGAATACAATAGAGCAAATGCCAAAGTCTTCTTGTAGAAGGGCCTCCCAATCATTGGGACTATTATTTCCTTGCTAGCTAGTAGTTTTGGATTCCATCTGCCATTGAGGTTCGAAGGACTGTGAATGCGTGGCTCGAGCTGCGCGTCTCGGTTAGCGAACTGATCATTATTCCAAGGCTCGCTTCCGTGGCTCCCGCATAAACAGTATCATGACATTATGGAAGCACAGACATTATATTGTGATGCAAAGTAGTGATAAATCCATACCCATGAATTGCTGAAGTTTGATTGGGCGCCGTGAAGAGACTATGGCGGTAGCTTCAAAGTACGAGGAAAATACAACTGCTGACTGATCAGCAACAAAATCGATCACCAGACTATTAGGTGTTTACGTTACTACCGTGGTGGTCGCACTATAGTCGAGGGGGGCTCAATCGTCTTGCTGGAGGACGCAACGTTCTATCTGAGGACGTTCCTTCAAGTACGCTAGCCTGTGGTGCTGGTGGAGGAAGAGGCGAGTGTTGCAGTGATACATCTGCCTCGTCGTCATCGATCTCGGACTTGGGTTCCACAAGACTTGAGGTTCGCATGGGAGTTTGAAGAGGTGTATCGATCGATGGCCCTGCCAGTTGGTCATTGATGCAATGCATTTCTGAAGTGCTTGATACTCTTTGTGGCATCATCAAATCGACACTTGCGAGTAATTTGCCTTGCTCTACTGATTTGGGGCTCCATCTACTATCAACAGTGGACGGACTGTAGATAGGTGTAGATCGTGAGAAAGCAGGAATGGAATCTCCTTGTTGTGCTCTAAATCTGTGGTCACCTTCCAATTTCATTTCATGCGAATGGTCAATGATTGGATCAAACTGCGTCTCGGTCATTTCGCTGATGATTCCAAGGCTCGAATCCCTTTCTTGTAAGCTGGAGTAGTACCGTGGCGCTTGCTTCATTGGAGCACATGTGTCGTGACGATTGCTTCCCCATCTATCCTTTTCTTCATCATTAAGGTTTTCATAGTATGACGCCTCGTCGCTAAAGTCACCCCGGCTGGCAGTCAAGGTCGATAGAGCATCACGTTTTAATGACACTGTTTTGTTTTGCACAGCCTCACTTTCTGGTTTTACTCCATCCTTCGCCGATAGGCTCTTGGGAACCTCCTTCATATCTGGTGCGGATCGTTTTGGAATCTTAGGTTTCCTCGACGTCCTACCTCCGAGTATAGCACGCTTCATCGCCCACCAACGAGATTGGTCTCGAAATTGGTGACGTGTTGTCAAGTATTTGGGACGGGCATATACTAACATGTTGAAGAACCCTTGCATTGGGGCGAAGACGGCATTCAGGACCATGATGGGATACATTTTTACCAAAAGGGATAGTTCCTCATCTTCTGTCACGGCTTGTTGTTCGCCAACGGCCATGAATCCTCCCCACATGGCAGCAAGGGCATAACTACCCACAAACAAAAAGGCCTGAGACTTGACAAGTTGAAGTCTTCTGAGCTGATTGTCCTTTGGAGCATCTGGGGTTTGCATATTTTCTTTTTTCGCGTTGTCCGATGATGATGGGGCGGTAGTTTCCTGGCCATGGGCAGTATTTTCAACTCCCATGCTATCGATATGAAAGGAATCATCAACATCCAAACTGCTTTTGACGGCCGAAGATCCGTGGCTTGATCCATGAATTTGACGAGAAGTGCTCTTTTTCCGCAATGTCACTGAGTGCCCATGTACTAAGAACCAAATCAATAGGTTGTTCACAATCAAAGAAGCCAGCACAAAGAGGAATGGCCATCCATAGAAGATCCATCCCAAAGTTGTAGCAATGCAGTCTTCCTTGTTTTTCCCTGGTGGACAGTTTACGAAGCATCCAAAATAAGTAGCAGTATCCGCATACGCATCGTAATAGGCGCCTACTATTGCGGAGACGATGGGGTAGCCAAGTGCGATGCAGTGCATCACTGGCTCAATCCTTCGAGCAATGAAGGAGTTCTTCAGTCCAAATCTCGCAGTGAACAAGAAGTAATAGCTCAGCATGCACGTATAGAATGTCCCCGAGTGAGCCGCGGTTGTCATGAAACCTGATATGGAACATGTTGTTGCATTGCCAATCGCAAATGAGGTTGCCCGCGGGCTATCTACGGGCCTGAGAAATGACGCCAATGCCATGTTTATGCTTGATACGATATCACTGACGCTCAATCCTATGAGAAGTCGAGTATATGGGCTCCACTTCCTCTGCTTCCTAGAATCCAAAGCTATGAATATGATGACAGAGCTCCCAAGAACACTGATAATGGAAGATGGGATGGGAAGGAGTGCCAATAATCGTTCTTGTACATCGGTAAGTCGCTGTGATGACTCAATTTCGCTCATCTCATGTTGTCTTTGTGAGGGGTGTATGCGGTAATGTCACGATGATGAAGGGGTATATGTGCTATATATTTTCATTTGAATCTCATTGTACCGGTACCGGTACACAGTGAATCATCGTTTATTATTGTTTGTGTTGGGTCGTGGGGGGAAAAACCTGTTTGTTTTCAAAATAAGTTTCTATAATATATATCGTTATGTATTTTCTTTTACATCAGACACTGCACAAATAAAGGATACTCGATCTTTCTACGGAGAAATATGTACAAGTGTAACTAAGAGCGGCGTCTTGAAGCAGAAAAGAGTTTTTCGCATACCGCGGTACTCATTGTTTCGACCGGAACGCAATACTGTAGCGTATATATATGCCTCACTGTGCGGTACCAGGTACCAGGTACTGTAGCATGCGGGAGCTTCGGTGCTCGATCCACTTGAGAACGGTGCTGACACAATCTGAAGATCGATATAGTGCGACCAGTCGCCAGTGGCCACCACGAAAATGCGCCGAGGATTCATCGTCCACCCATGGATTGATTCTTCGCTGATGTGGTGGCACAAACAACTTTCTTCTCGCGAGAAGGATTTTATAGCAAACTAATGCCCTGATAGTACCACTAGTAGTTTGCAATCAACGACCTTTCTGATGGTTGAGACGGTACCGGTAGATCAGATGATGCTACCGAACATAATTTGTTGCTACAGTACAAGTATACCGGTATGTACTATCTTCTTTTTAGTCATCAGAATATATTATACGGTGGTGCGACAGACGGATTGCAAAAGGTCTATTCTGTTTTATCAAAATATTCACTATACATATTGAGTATTAAATTGCTATAATTACGGGGGCACGGGGTATGCATAGTACACTACAGTTTCAATGTATTACAAAGCAAACTATTAACAGTCTTTCTTACTATCGGGGTGATGAATAGCAATAGATTAGCAGACTACAATGGAGGTGGCCTCATTCACCTTCATGGCATGGCGCCACTCGAGTCCGATGCTGGCATTGTTCAAGCATTGGTAGAAGCAAAACGATATCTGTTCTTGGCAGTAGGCCACAATCATGGAAATGATTACTTCTGCCCATATCATTCTAGTTCTGAAAATAATAACAATAACAGCGCAACAATAATGGACGAGACGGCAAGACGAGAGCACTTCAGTAGTGCTTTTCATTTGTGCTTTGGCCGCCACTCAGGATATGGAGGTTATGGTAAAGGTGCCCGCGTCTTCGAGCTAAAGAACCGAATTCGCTTTCATGATGCTAGAGAAAAAGGAGAACCACACAACGAGGAACGCAACAGCATACGGTGGAAGTCATGGGTTCGACTGGAATCGGGTGAAATCATTGACCAAGTTTGAATATTCTCTTATCTCATGTGACGCTTGATGCCTGACCAAGGGCAAACACATTTATTCCCCCGTGTTTGGACGCAAAGCTTACTTTGAGATTGGGAATGCCAGATCGACGGATCAGATTGGGATTGGTGCCCAATATGTTGACTGCCACTTGACGACGACTATTACCCTCAGCTGATTGGCCAATAAGCTTCATGAGTTTGTGTCCCAAGGTTTGAATGAGTGGCAACAAGGAGGAACTGAAAGGATCCTTCTTCTTTTTGGTGTCCTTGGAAATGCGATGTCCAAAGGGAGGATTGCACACCACTAGTGTTCGACTAGGTGCGAGTGAAGGATTCTCGAACCATTGATTCGAACTAATGGCTTGGTGTCGAAATTTCACTAAATGATCGACTGAGGCACGAGCAGCATTGCGTTCGGATATGGCAATGGCCCCTTCGTTTCGATCCGTACCGAGAATCTGAAGCTCCTCATTCATGTCTCCAGTGGTGCTGTTTCGAACTGCAGACTCTACCATTCGGTTCCATCCGTCTGGATCATAGAACGTCAAGCCTCGCAATGGTGCCTCTCGGAGTCTACCTGGTGGTAGATTGTGTGCCAAGGCGGCTGCCTCGATTGGGATTGTTCCCGCTCCACAAAAGGGATCCAGCACCGACCAATCATTGGCACTATTATTTCTTCCAAATAGTTTTGTAGAATACAATAGAGCAAATGCCAAGTCTTCTCGCAAAGGGGCCTTCGCTGTTTCGAGTCGATAGCCTCGTTGATGAATAGGTGTAGAGGACGTGTCTACTGATACTTCCACTTCGTCCCGGTAAATCTTGACAAGCACCTTGAGCTTCTGACTATCATTCTGGCTTTCAGTTATCTCCTTTGATGGAGTATCTTTGCCAAGCGCAGAGTAAATTCCTTCTTCAACTCTCTGCGCAATTCCTGCCGTGTGATACAGCTTGCTCTTGGAAGACTTTACACGAATCTCAAATCCCGAGGAGAGCGATTGATCCGTAGTGTCAATGCATTCCTCCCAAAAGCTGAGTCGAGTGATATGTTTCTTTAGTTCGGCCATTCCTCTGGCCCGAAAGGTTTTGTCTTCAGTTGCTCGCAAGTAAATATTTGATGCCGTCCCACACCATAAATGACAGCTGTGAAGTTCCTTAGCGTTGGAAGCCCGAAAGTGAACCCCACCAGTAGTACGCCGAGTCTGAAAACCGAGACTCACAAGTTCTTCATTCAAAAAGGGCTCTAGGCCTGGAAGACATGACGCAAAGACATGTAATGGCGGTGCATCTAACGGCGAAGATGAAGAATATTGCCTTGATAATACCTTGTTGGAACAATAAGCAATATGTATATTCCTTTCGTTCGATTGGAATCTTATTCCAACCCCCTTCAAGACTGCCCGATATGCATCTCCTCTGCTACAGCTTGAGTTACGTTGCAAGACATGAGTTATCTTCATGCAATAGTAGACAGAAATCGTCGTGAATGTTTCAGTTTTGTAGTTGGTCTATGCGAGGCGTCATCGCCGATCGATATATATTATTCTCATTATTTGCAGTTATTTTATTGAATATTGCAAAAATATTTGATGGCAATCGTAGACAGTACTGATGACGGACGGACGGCTACCAACATATTGTACCTGCGGTACCTATATAGCTGGACCACGAGTATTGCCTGGTATACTTTCAACTTGATACTCTGATTCATACGGTACTATATAGACTTCTGCAGTTTCAACACACGGAGTAAAATAAGTGAATTATGAACAACTTTGACTATTAAAGCAGCCTAGCTATTTACGACACTGCCGCGCGGTGGTCTCACGAATACAGTGGGACTCATTCGACGCACTGGAGGCAGCAACATTCTATCTGCTGTTCCATAGGAGGACGACGAGGATGCGCCAACACCAGGGGATTCCTGTCGTACAGATGGCGGCAGAGGTGGATCTCGTACAGATGCATCTGCTTCTTCTTCTTCGATTTCTGAATGAACTTCAACAAGACTTACGGCTCGAATGGGAGTTTGAAGTGGTACATCAGTCCATGAACCATCCGGCGGGTTTTCGGTGCAAGGCATTTCAGCAGTGCTTGATAATCTTCGAGGCATCATCAAATCGAGACTTGCGAGCAACTGACGTTTCCTTGCTAGTTCGGGATTCCATCTGCTATTGACAGGAGAAGGACTGTGAGTAGGTGCAGATCTTGGGGGAGCAGGGATTGAATCCCCATGTGTTGCTTGAACTCTTTGATCAAGTTCCGATTCCTGCGAAAAGTCAATGATTGGCTCGAACTGCTTCTCGGTCAGCTCACTGATCATTCCAAGGCTCGAATCCCTCTCTTCTAAGCTGGAGTAGTATCGGGGCGCTTGCTTTATTGGTGTCCATGTATCGTTATGATTGCTTCCCCATCTATCTTGTTCTTTGTCATTCAGACTTTCTTCGTACGACTGTCCATCGATAAAGTCTCCCCCACTAGCAGTCATACTCGATACAGCATTGCGTGTCAATGGTACTAGTGATCGAGGTTGATCAATCACAGGCTCAGCACTATCATCTGTTTTTCCTCCATCTTTCGGTGATTCGGCATTGGGCACTTCATTTGTTGCTTGTTGTGGCAACGGTTTTGGTATCCTCGGCTTCCCCAATGCTCGTACTCTCTTCTCCCCAAGCATAACACGCTTCATCACCCACCAGCGAGACTGGTCTTGAAACTGATGACGAGTTGTCAAGTATTTGGGACGGACATATACAAGCATGTTGAAAAAACCTTGCATGGGGGCTAAAAGAGCATTCAGTATCATGATGGGATACATTTTCACCAAAAAAGATAAAACGTCATCTTCTGCGTGGGAGTTTTGTTCGGCAATGGCCATGATCCCGCTCCAAATGTTGACAAATGCGTAAGCACCCACAAAAAGAAAGGCCTGAGACTTCACAAGTTGTAGCCTTCTCATATGACTGGCTGTGGGAGCCTTCGAAGCCTTCTTCTGCTGTACCTTGTTGAGATTATCCGACGATGGTGTTGTGTCGGAGATGAAAGTCTCGTCTACGCTCCTCTTGGTTTGTTCATGGAAAGAACCATCATCATCGTCCACACAGCGAAAATCTTTGGACTCATCTTGAGCTGCTTCAACCTTACCGGAAGCATCATTTTCCTGAAGTGCTACTGACTGCCCATGTACTAAGAGCCAAATCAG
This sequence comes from Cylindrotheca closterium, assembly GCA_933822405.4. Lineage (NCBI taxonomy): Eukaryota > Bacillariophyta > Bacillariophyceae > Bacillariales > Bacillariaceae > Cylindrotheca > Cylindrotheca closterium. The sequence goes on along the minus strand of CAKOGP040000169.1, from coordinate 59,855 downwards.
TACGTTGTTAACGATCAGAGAAGCCAACACAAATAGGAAAGGCCAACCATAGAAGATCCACCCTAAAGTTGTTGCAATACAGTCTTCCTCATTTGTCTCTGGTGGGCAGCTTACAAAACATCCCATATAGGTCACAGTATCAGCGTAAACATTATAGTAAGCACCTACTATCGCCGAGACGAGTGGGTAGCCAAGTGAGATGCAATGCATCCCTGGTTCAATCCTTCGGGCAATGAAAGAGTTCTTCAGTCGGTACCTCGCAGTGAGTAAAAAGTAGAAGCTCAGCATACACGAGTAAAACTTCGCCGATCGAGTCACTAGAAAAAGAGTGAGATCGGTCGAAAATGCCAATTTACGAATCAACACGCCCCAATCTAAATACTCACCTGTCGTCATGAAGCCTGACACGTAGCAGGTTGTTGCATTACCAATAGTAAATGCGCTTGCTCGTGGGCTGTCTGTAGGTCGAAGGAATGATGCCAGGGCGATGTTTATGCTTGAAACAATATCACTGACACTCAATCCTATGAGAAGTCTTGTATATGGACTCCACTTCTTGCGTTTCCTAGAATCCAAAGCTATTAATATAATGATGGAACTGCCGAGAATACTCAGAATACATGCTGGAATCGGAAGTACTGCCAGTAGACGTTCTTGTACCTCGCTAAGGCGCTGCGATGCTTCCATTTCGCTCATCCTATAGTTTGTTTGTTTTTTTATCAGTTTGTGTGGTATTTTTCGGACATTCTATTGTGACCGGGAACTGTGGATTCGCGGTTCGAAAACATGAGCGCACCGGAAAATATTATTTAGAGAATTCGATGACGAATAGACCTAAATTCTCCTCGGTTATACAGACACATTCCAGTAGCGAAAGACCCCTTTTCATCGGAAATTGTCAGCGCTTTTGATATACATGTCATGTATGAACTTTGACTTCGGAGTCATACTCAACTCTCATCATTACTATATACACGTAACACAACGTGCGCACAGCCAGCTGACACTATACCGGTAAGAATCTGTCGCTACGGCACGTCAGACATCAGCACAACTACGAGACTTGCGATTTGAATGAAAGTCCGAAGAGGTGTATCAATCGATGGCCCAGTTGGTCATTGATGCAATGCATGTCTGAAGTGCTTGATGCTCTTTGTGGCATCATCAAATTGACACTTGCGAGTAATTTGCGTTGCTCTACTGATTTGGGGCTCCATCTACTATCAACAGTGGACGGACTGAAGATGGGTGTAGATCCTGGAAAAGCAGGAATGGAATCTCCTTGTTGTGCTCTAAACCTGTGGTCACCTTCCAATTTCATTTCTTGAAAATGGTCAATGATTGGATCAAACTGCGTCTCGGTCATTTTGCTGATGATTCCAAGGCTCGAATCCCTTTCTTTGTAAGCTGGAGTAGTACCGTGCTGCTTGCTTCATTGGCGCACATGTATTGTGACGATTGCTTCCCCATCTATCCTTTTCTTCATCATTAAGGTTTTCATAGCATGACGCCTCGTCGCTAAAGTCACCCCGGCTGGCAGTCAAGGTTGATACAGCATCACGTTTCAATCACAATGTTTTGTTTTGCACGGCCTCAACTTTTGTTTCTACCCCATCCTTTGGTGATTGGTTATTGGGGACCTCCTTCACCTCTGGTGGCGATTGTTTTGGAATCTTTAGTTTACTTGACGCTATCACTTTCCTACCTCCAAGCATAGCCCAGCTTTTTGCAGCGGCATATGCAGTACAAAGCTGGAAACTGCAATTTATCAATTGGGACTAACGATCTGTGCAAGGCAATATCACACAAATTTGTTGCTGAGTCCTTCTTCTCTCCACAAGCTTTTTGCCCGCCAGCAGATGAGGAAACTGACACACAGCAAATGGTTGCACCTGTTTTGTCCTTCAAGTAAAACAAAGTCTTCCTATCCGACGCTTTCCCTCCCGAAGATTTCTGCTTAATTTTGGCCTTGACCTTGCTGCTGGAACCACCCACCTCAATACCACCAATATTTACACCAGACAGAACATTTTGTCTCATACCTTTGTAATCCTCGATCCCGAGTGAGCCCCGTGAATTAACCGACAATCCAATCTTCTTTGCCCCCCGACATAATAGAACTATCATCATCAGCCACCGTAACCACCTGAGGAGGTGACTTCCGGGAAGACGCTGCTTTAAAATTCTTCAAATAGTCAGTCATGATCGGAGATTAGGAACAGACTACAAAAAAACCACAAAAAAACCAAGCGTGTAATCACGATAATTCAAATGTACTATTTGAAGCCTGAAACCGATAGACCAGTGCACTTGTCCTCGTGTTGTTGTCTAGTATACTCGAGCACTACTCGGGTAGAAAGAGAATGGCAGTTTCATCCTTCAATTTTCGGCAGCGCTTCCGGCGTGGCTTTAGTAGAGCGGTACCGACTTAAATTGTTCCGGAATCTCCGTGTATAGTCCACGATATCTTTTGGTTGGCGCCGTTCGTCTGCCCTTCGAGCTGATGCAAGAGATGGTTTTGGGGAATATACACGATACGAACGGAGAATTACAAAACACAAGATACTGTATGTGAGACCGGTAAAATAACTCTCATATTTATGACGACCGGTCCCGCGGAGAAAAGTTTTTCCCCCTCGAAAACCGGTACACGTACACACGTACGTACACGTGTACTGTTCATGCTTTCGCGGCAGGTGCATAATATATTGTTTCGACCGGAACGCAAAACTGGAGCGTATATATAGCTTCTTTTGCCATCGGTGCGCTGTCTGCACCTGTGAGAACGATGCTAAAACGATCTGAAGATATATATTATACTGCGCCGATGATTCAGATTCTTAGATACGGCGACCTTATATTATAACCTGGAGAGAAGGATTCTATAGCAGCCTAATGACCTGATAGTACTACTATACTTTTGCAGTCAGGATAACGATTTTTCTGATGATTGCGACGGTAGTTCAGATTATGTTACCAAAATTGTGTTGCTACACCTTTTATTGACATGCATGCATGGAATATGCGATGGTGTGGCAGGCGCACTACAAAGGGTCTATCCTATAGTATTATACCTTGAATCTATTACGGCACAGGTATGCATCTTACACTGCAGTTTCAATGTATTACAAAGCAAACTATTTACAGTCATTTTTGCTACAGATTATCAGACTACAAGGGAGGTGGGCTCATTCGTCTTTCTGGAGGCTGCAGCATTCTATCTAAAAAAGATGCTTCACTTGTGGGAGCAGATCGTGCAGACGACGACAGAAGCGAAGCTTGAACTAATACATCTGCCTTTTCGTCTTCAATTTCTGAATGCTTTTCCAGACTTCTGGTTCGAGGAGAAGTTTGAAGCTGTGAATCGATCCATTGTTCGTCAGCAAGTTGGTCCTCCTGGGTGCAAAATTGTTCTGAAGAGCTTGAAACTCTTTGTGGCAACATCAAATCGAGACTTGGCACTAGTTTGCGTTGCTTTGGTGAATTGGGGTTCCATCGACTATCTGTGGCGAATGGGCTCGGAATAGTTGCAGACCTTGGAGCTGCTGGAACTGAATCTCTGTTAGGTGTTCTGAATCTATGATCACCTTCAACTTCAACTTCTTCTGAATAGTCAATGATTGGCTCAAACTGCGTCTCTGTTAGCTCGCTGATCATCTCAAGGCTTGATCCCCGCTCTTGCAAGCTAGAGTAGTATCGAGGCGCTTGCTTCATTGGTGCCCATGTGTCATGGCGCTTGCATCTCCATCTGTCTTGGTCTACGTCGTTCAGACCTTCAAAGCAAAACTCTTCATTGTTGAAGTCTCCGCGACTGGCAGTCAAAGTCGATACACCACAACGCTTCAATGGGAGTGATTGGGCTACAGTGTCCGCCGATTCAGCGCTATCATCTATTCTTAGTCCATCGTTCGGCGACTCGACATTGGAAGCTTCCTTCACCCCCTGTGGCTTTTTGTTCGGTATCCTCGGCGTCTTCGATGCTCGCGCTTTCTTCTCCCCAAGTATTGCACGCTGCATCGACCACCAGCGAGATTTGTCTTTAAACTCATGACGCACTGTCAAGTATTTTGGACGAACATATACCGACATGTTGAAGAACCCTTGCATCGGTGTTAGAATAGCGTTCAGAACCATAATGGGATACAATTTCACCAAAAGAGATAGTTCCTCGTCTTCTGAATCGGCTCGATTTTCACCAATTGCCGTGATTCCGCCCCACATGGTGACGAAAGCATAACTTCCAACGAACAAAAATGCTTGAGACTTGACAAGTTGTAGTCTTCTCAGCTGATTGTCAGCTGAAGCATCTGAAGTTTGTTTCTGTGCCTTATTGACAACATCAGACAATGGCGAGGTGGTGTTGGAGCCACAATAGGTATCGTCTACCCCTGTGCCTTGGTCAAGAAAGGAATCATCGTCCACACTGTTAACAGCCGCAGATTGATCACTTGATACAGCAACTCCATCGCGAGTACTCTTTCTCCCTAATGTAACTGAGTGCCCATGTACTAGGCGCCAAATCAATATGTTGTTCACAATCAAAGAAACCACCACAAAAAGGAAAGGCCAACCATAGAAGATCCATCCCAAAGTTTTGGAAAAGCACTCTTCCTCATCTTTCTCTGCTGGACAGTTTATCCAACACCCCAAATAAGTCGCAGTGTCTGCGTAAGCATCGTAATAGGCACCAATTATTGCGGAGATAAGTGGGTAGCCAAGTGAGATGCAGTGCATCAGCGGCTCAATCCTTCTCGCAATGAAAGAGTTCTTCAGTCTAAATCTCACGGTTAATAAGAAGTAGTAGCTGAGCATGCATGAATACAATGCAGACGAGAAAGCCACTATACACATCTGGTGAGAAAGTCTGTTCATTGTTCCAGTCTGTGAAGCAGAATAACAAATCGTCACTTACCTGTCGTCATGAACCCTGAAACGGAGCATGTTGTTGCATTGCCAATAGCAAATGAGGTTGCGCGAGGGCTCTCTGTGGGCCTAAGGAATGATGCAAAGGCAACGTTTATACTTGCAACTATATCACTGATGCTCAACCCTATGAGAAGTCGAGTATATGGACTCAACTTCTTCCTTGTCCTAGAATTCAAAGCAATGTAAATGATGATAGAGCTGCCAGTTATGCTCAAAATAGAAGCTGGAATGGGAAGGAGTGCCAAGAATCGTTCTTGTACATCACTAAGTCGCTGCGATGAATCACTGTCGCTCATCTTTGTTTTGTCTGTGGCATCCACGGATGGAGTGTGTCTGATTTTGTTGTGTTGTTTTCCCCTTAGTTGCGCCCAAAATGTTTTTTTTTTAAGAAGAAAAAAGAGTGCGAAAGTGCGAATATTTTCAACGTCTCTTACCTATGTAACGAGGTGCGAAATGTTGGGTTCGGTTCCTCAAAACCGGTTTGGAACAACAAACGAAAGTTGTTATGTACTAGTTGGTCATAATGATCATTCTTCGTCATTCTTTGAGCCCGAAAAATGCATTCTTTAATGTTTTGCAATGCCAACAGCTTTGAAAGCTTGGAAAGCTTGGAACGCTTCGTCCAGTGTGGGATCCGTGGACATACTGAGAGTAAAAAAGTGTGTGTTCTTTTCGTAGCATAGTGCGCGAGCAAACTGCTTGGAAACGCTGACCGCAAAATGTAAGGATATATTTGCACTTTTATCTCACTACCGGGACGTCCGGGAAAATCAATATTTACTCCCAAGAATTGTATGCTAAATTTCTATTTCCCGGCCGTTCCAGTATAGCTGGCCGGAGGTTATCGTTCGTGGGCATCCATCATGCGCGATAGTACCGGTAGGCAAGAATCTGGTATCCACATAGACTGTAAAAGGTCTACCCCTTTATATCAGACTACCTACGTAGTTGATTTACTTTACAACCGTTTTGGCCGCACGGATAGAGTGGGACTAGTTCGTCTCACTGGAGGCCTCAGCGTCCTATCTGCTGTGGAGGATGCTTGAACACCAAGAGGGCCCGCTAGAGCGGATGGCGGTAGTGGTTGTGAAACATCATCTGTCCCTTCGTCTTCAATTTCTGAAATAAGTTCTAGACTTTCGATTCGCATGGGAGTTTGAAGTGGTACATCAGTCGATGGTCCACCCATTGGGTCTTCGGTGCAATGCATTTCTGTAGTGCTTGATAATCTTTGGGGCATCATCCAATCGAGACTTGAGATCAATTGCCGTTCCTTTGCTGAATCGTTCGTCCACCTACTATCGGTCGTGGATGGGCTGAGAACAGCGGCAGGTCGTGGAGGAGCTGGAGTTGAATCCCCTTGTTGTGTTTCAAATCTATGGTCCTGTTCAAATCGCGTTTCTACCGAATAGTCAATGATTGGCTCAAACTGCGTCTCGGTCAGCTCACTGATCATTCCAAGGCTTGAATCCCTCTCTTCTAATAAGCTGGAGCAGTGTCGAGGCGCTTGCTTTATTGGTGTCCATGTATCGTGATGTTTGCCTCCCCATCGATCTTGTTCTTCGTCATTCAGATTTTCTTCGTACGACTGCTCATCGTGAAACTCCGAACCGCTATTAGCAGTCAAACTCGATACACCACCACGCTTCAACGGCAATGATTGAGTTTGGACATCCACCGAATCAATGCGATTGTCAATCACGCCATCCTTTGGTGATTCCGCATCGGGTACTTGTTTCATCGCTTGTGGCAATGCAGTTGGTGCATTTGGTTTTCCTGATGCTCGAACTCGCTTCTCCCCCAGCATAGCACGCTTCATCGCCCACCAGCGAGACTGGTCTCCAAATTCGTGACGCGTTGTCAAGTATTTGGGGCGGACGTACACTAGCATGTTGAAAAGACCTTGCATTGGGGCTAGAAGAGCGTGCAGTACCATGATGGGATACATTTTTACCAAAAGGGATAATTCTTCATCTTCTGTATGGGCGTACTGTTCGGCAATGGCCATGATCCCGCCCCACATGGAGACGAAAGCGTAGCTTGCCACGAACAAAAGCGCTTGAGACTTGACAAGTTGCAGTCTTCTCAAATGGCTGGCTGTCGCAACATGTGTAACTTTTCTGTGGTATACCACGTTGGCTTTATACGATGATGAAGTGATGTCGGAGCCGTGAACAGTCGCGTCCACCCTCTTGGTGAGTCCAAGAGAAGAAATGTCATCGTCCAAACTATGAACGGCCGAAGATTCATCGCTTGATCCACCAACTTGACGAGAAGTGTGCATTTTCCGCAATGTCACTGAGTGCCCATGTACTAGTCGCCAAATCAATAGGTTGTTCACGATCAAAGAAGCCAACACAAAGAGGAATGGCCATCCGTAGAAAATCCATCCCAAAGTTGTCGCAATGCAGTCTTCCTTGTTTGTCCCTGGTGGACAATTTACAAAGCATCCAAAATAAGTAGCAGTATCAGCATACGCTTCATAATAGGCACCGACTATTGCGGAGATGATGGGATAACCAAGTGAGATGCAGTGCATCACTGGCTCAATTCTCCGGGCAACGACGGAGTTCTTCAATCCAAATCTCGCGGTGAACAAGAAGTAATAGCTCAGCATGCACGTATAGAATGTCCCCGAGTGAGCCGCGGTTGTCATGAAACCTGATATGGAACATGTGGTTGCATTCCCAATAGCAAATGAGGTTGCCCGCGGGCTGTCCGTGGGCCTGAGAAATGACGCCAAGGCCATGTTTATGCTTGATAAGATATCACTGACGCTCAATCCGATGAGAAGTCGAGTATATGGGCTCCACGTCTTGTGCTTCCTTGAATCTAATGCTATTAGTATGATGACAGAACTCCCAAGAACACTGAGAATGGCAGCTGGAATTGGGAGCAATGCCAAAACCCGCTCTTGTACATCGGTAAGTCGCTGTGACGACTCAATTTCGCTCATCTTGGGTTGTCGTTGCGAGTTTATGCCGTAATGTTGCTTCTCGTTTTTCGAAAGAAAGATTCCACCGCGTTTTTTATTGAGGTTGATGTTTCAAATCCCGCCGGAAAGTATTTAGACATCAGCTGTTTCCTACCGTATATTGCTATATGTCGTGGTTCCATTATAAAAAAGGGAACAATATATATACATAATGACGACTAAAGGCCATGCGGTCATATAGCGGTAAAACTTTCGCACAACTGCATGGAACGGAATATATACCGGCATATATATAATTATTTTCAAACCAAAAGGGCCATCATATTCGCTGTCTTTTTCAGAGCCGTCGAGGTGTTCTGACATCGATCATTCTCCGAATATTACGTCTCAATTGTCATGTACCGGTACTTCATGTATGTATGCTTTCACGGGAGCATTGTGTTGTGAACGGCACAATAGGGAGTTCATGCTAAACTTTCAGACAGCACAAAAGCATCCGGGAGCTCATTGTTGCGATCGGTGTAATAATTTATCCCCCTCCTGAGAGCGATGCCCACACGATCTGAAGATCGATAATAGTACCAACCATGATAGATGGCTGGCTGTCCGTCGATGATTTGTCATGCATCCAAATTGATTCATTTTTAGAAGAATTTTTGTTGTGAAGGAATCATGGGAAAGAGTCCTTCTCACCTGAAGAGATACTTGCTATGTAGCAACTTTTATGTTCTGATAGTCCTATAGTAGAAGATTGTGTCAGCCAGCACCTTTCTGATGATTCAGATGATGCTTCAAAAAGGGCCTTGCTCTCCATGGACTATATGCTTCATTTCTTACTACACAATCAGGAAGCAATTTTGTTTTCATAGTAATCAAATAATGTAGTGTTTCAAAATTGATTGAGTTCTATATATTAGAAAGTAGCAGTGCAAAATTGGAGGGGTCGAGCAATTGCTCAACAGGATACGGCCGGAGTTGGACTCAGTCTCCGCGTGGGTGGTCGAATGGGGATGTCGACCGATCGATTATCATCGGACACCATGGACACATCATCGCTGTCGGAAGGCAGTTCCAGCTCGCTCCTCTTGCGGGCGGGTGCCAAGACTGGAGCATCAAGGGAATTCCTGCGTTGTGCCTCAAATCGATTGGACGCTTGCGTGGTTCGAACGGACATGTCCAATTCCACGGGCCTTTCAAAGGATGAGATCGTTGACACATCATCGCTGTCGGAAGGTAGTTCCTGCTCACTCCAATTGCGGGAGGGTGCCAGTACTGGAGCATCAATGGAACCCCGGCGCTGTTGTGCCTCGAATCGATTGGACGCTTGTTGTGTTCGGTCCGACATGTCCAATCCCATGGCCAGTGTGGGTGACACATCGGAGAGTCGTCTGCCTGTGGTGTTTGTTCCCCATCGACATTCCTGTGGTCGGTTGGGACTGGCCGGTTCCACAATGGCTTCCAAATCATCACCATCCGTCTCATCTGGAGCTCCGACTGATTCAAAGATGGATACGGACAATTCACTGATGACTTCCAATTGAAACGATGATCGCAAGCTGGATTGAAATCGAGTATCGGATCGTCGTGGTTTGGTATCCATAATTTCAGCATCTTTCTTTCCCCATCTAGAATCCTTTTCTTCTCCTACAGCTTCCAGATCCTCAAGAGTCAGGGATGAGATCATATTCCTTGGAAGCGGATTAGCCGAGGATGGGATACTAGTGCTACCCTTGTTATGACCACCTCCTGTCACCTCCGTATCGGATAGCTCGCGCTTGTTGTTTCGTCTTGGCGAAGATTCCTTGTTGGTGTTGACCATCATTGTAGTAGGTGCTTCGATTTTTCTTCGAGCTGTTTGACGAGATGGTGAAGGCGTATCATCATTGCGATTTTCCGCATCTTCTCCAAAGACGGCCAATTTGGCCACGGAAAACCGACTTTCGTCCGGCAATCCATACCGAAAGGTCAAGTATTTGGGTCGGACATAGACCATCATATTGCAAAATCCCTGAAGCGGGTGAAAGAAAGCTTGCAACATCGCAATGGAATAGTACTTGACCATCATGGCGTGCTTTTCTTCGTCCGTGTGGGCTTGTGACTCTTGCAACAGCATGATGCCCGTCCAAAGGTTGCATATGAAATACGAAATCACAAACAAGAGTGCTTGTGATCCAAGGAGTTTCATTCTCCGTCTCTGTCTCGTTACTTCTGTATTTTCGTACTTGTCCACGTCGCGAAAGGAATCTTCCTCATCCTCGTCGTCGTCATCACTAATAGAATCCAATTGCTGATTCTCGGAGGTACTCATGAATTGACTGGCATTTTTCTGCGTGCTCCCAGTACGTTCCGAAACCTTGAACCTGTCCGACTTGCCACAGGTGCGGGTGGAATCCGTCAGCAGACTTCCACTCGTCGTCAATCTCCGCGTGTGTTCCCAAATGAATCGAAAGAGCACAATGGAATTGCCCGTGAGACAGAGAATCGCGCAAAAGGTGGGTATCGCATACACGAACCACGAATATGCTCCATAGTCCGTTACCCAGCAACCAAGTCCAGACCCAAGTTCACCAAACAAGTTTAGCGATACCCCCATGATCGCACTTAACAGTGGATACCCAATGGCAATGACGTGCATGATGGGTTCCACTTGTTTTGCTATACGGTCGTCCGTGAATCCAAACTTTGTCCTCAAAACAAAGTAACACGAAAGCATGCCTTGAAAGAAAAAGGAGGAAAACCCAATCGTATGGAGAAAACCTATTGTGACACAAGTGGCATCATCTCCAAGCGCCCATAGTTTGGTGGACGTCTCACGAGGCCGTAAGAAAGTGCCAGCGGCAAAGGTGAGGCTTCCTTGAATATCAAACAAACTCATTAGAACCAAGAGCCGCGTGTAAGGAGTCCACTTTTTCTTTTTGTAAGATTGAACGACCATCATGATGATGACAGAAGATCCAAAGACACTGAGCAAAGCACTCGGTATCGGTAGAATGGCCAAGAATTTCTCTTGATCGGCTGTGAGTCGAACGTCATCATATGTGCTGTGTTCATCCAATACCTCTGATGATGAATCTTCCATTCTTATTTATAGGTGATGATCGATTGATGATTGATTGTATTCAGGTGATATTTTATTGGTATGGTTGTATTATTGTGTGCTAACCGCGTGAAGAAAAAATCGAATGGCGTACACTGTTGTTATCCTGATGGATGTAGTTGATCTCGTAATATACAGCACGGCGTTGGGATTCTTAGGGTATTGTTGGCGTCAATGTCTGTGTTACCTGTACTGCCGACGACGATGGGAGAGACGTAAAATGCTCCGGCCAGAAGGCCGAAAAATCGATGGAAGTTTTCAGAGTCTCATTTATGGCCATGTGACTAGGCGTGACGGTTTTTAACCGTTCAATATGTAGACATAACCAACAAGACTATCAACATCTAAATCGAAAATGACGAAGCATTTGCTGGCGACTTTCTGCAAACTGATCAGAAGTGGAATGTTTAACGGATTCAAGTCACCAGATAGACCAACTTCAAGGCATCGTTTGCATGATAAAAGGTACGTGGACCTTTGAATCAATAAATGCTGTTTCTCATCGATCTTGCAGAACCTATTTGGGTCGGTCCCGCGCGACTGTGGCAACGACAGAAGTGTTCATTTCGGAGAACAGACACACACGGAGCTCATCTGAGCCTACGCCACCAATCGATTATAACGAATTGAAAAATTCGCAGCTTCGCCACACTTCTCCATAAATCATAAGGTCCCGAAATTCTAATCCTACTGTATCTATCATACGGTACAGTAGGTATGGTAGAGAATGGTATACCGTTGGACCGGTAGTCGTGTGCTCGTGTGCAAAGTTATGAGAAGAGCAATGAACTTCGCCATAAATCTTGTGGATGAGGAATTCTGATCTGATTGTCGATACCAGTGGAGGTCGACTCTTGCACGGTAGGAACAAGCCCTTGTAGGAACAAGACGGAAGTTCTGCTTTACCGGTAGCTACTACTGGCTAGCTAGGAACGCCTAGTATTTCCTTTCCACACTTCTCCATAAATCGTGGTGTAAGGGTCCCGAAATTCTGATCCTATCTATCAGCCATAGAGAATGGTATACTACCATTGGACCGGTACCAGGTACTCGTGTGCTCGTGTGCAAAGGTATCAGAAGAGCAATGGACTTTGCCATAATTCTTGTGGATGAGGAATTCTGATCTGATTGTCGCCGATACCAGGTCGACTCACTCCTCTGCTGGTGCAGGAGGAGGAGATAGCACAAGAAGCACAACGAGGATAAGTCAGTCAGTTTATTGCGACGCACACAATACTAATCTACAAGCAACAAAGCAACAATCTTTGTTTTGGGTCATCCTCATGCTGGGCAGCAGCCAAAGACTGTTTTCATTATTACTACTACTAGGCAGGACGACTAGTATGATCATTTGAAAAAGACGTCCGCATAATATATATTTGCCGGTCAAGGCTCCAGTTTCAATGACTTCCAAGGCCATCAGTTTTCTGTAGATTTGTACATTCCACACAAATGGCAAATGCTCACATGGTACCTGTACTAGAGTTACTTTGTGATATACCGGTATGTGACGACTGGTATAAAACGACTCCTATAATCGAACAACATAACCAAAGTGTCCGTTTTGTCCGTATTGATATGCGTCCGATTCCACGTCATTACTATCGTGGATGACTCGGTGACGAAAAAATTAGTATGAGGGGAGACTTTTTGGCAAGCTCCCAGTCATCGTCATCGACGACCAACCTTCAACATCGGGAACAATACCGCATGGCAATTGAAGACTTCAGCTCCCGCCCTTTTTCGTAGGTATTCCACTGGCTGTATCATCCTATTCTGACTCCACGCTGAAGAAAAGCAACCTGTAGTTACTCCATACCCTAAGAGACCTTGCGAATAATGTCTTCCAATGATGCCGAAGCCACCAGCACGGCAGCCGAAGACAAGAAACCAATTCCAGCATGGAAACTGCGACAACAAATGTTACAAAAGAATGCACCGCCCAAACCTTCTCAATTAAATAAACAAATAGCGAAAAAGAAGACAGGCTTTGATGCTCCACTGCCGCCAGCCTTCAAGACTGTCAGAAAACAACGGTTGGCATTTGCCAAACAGCAAGATCGGCGAGCCAACAACGATACGTGGGTTTCATTAAATAGTTCACATCCAGAGAGCAGCTCTCACGCAAAAGAAGGGCAAGAAGGGACGACGGAAGAAACAGCAGAATATAGTAGTGGTGAAGACAATGCCGGCAGTGACGATGACAGCTTTGCATAAACTGATAAGCTAGAGAGATATCATGATTCAGAAACAATCATTCCAATATTCAGATGAATTTCTGAATGGTATGCTGCTGTATGTTGGTGAGTATTTGCTTGTGGGGCTTAGCATAACCATTTGCTGATTGATAGGGCATCACTAAACATATATAACTTTTAAAAAGTGTTCACATTCATTTAAATTATTAGATACTATTACTAGACGCATAGTCTGCTACCGGTAACAAAGGATAGGAAAGTATTTACTAAATGTACATATGAAAGTCTAATATAGTTTGGCTAGTGTCGCCAGCCATCTTAGGCAAAATCCTTGGCATCTGGCAAGAGCTTGGGATCGCTGGGTAAGGCGTTGGGATCTTGAAACATAATTTCACCCTCTCCATCGTCGTCCTGAATCTCGCGTTCGTCTCGGAGTCGCAAGACGTACTTGCGAAACAAGATCAGGACGGGACCGGAGATTGCCAAGAAACAGAAAAAGATCAAAACGCCATACATAGGATTCGTATCGTTAGAAGATACCCATGGGCCATATTTAGAGGGAGGTCGCTTGGTCTTCCAGTTATCAATCATTTCATCCAATTCAGACTTGCTGTACTCGTTGGTTTCTTCGGTACCGTGATTCCTGAGAGATGAGAATATTTAGGTGAGTATCAAGGCACTAGACAATATTTGCATATAGGTCAGCTGTCGTGCATGCCATGACTTACCATGTAATGGTGTATCCTTCCTTGGGTTCGTAAGCTGTAATGACCCCCTCATACCATTCATCATCGTAGTTCAGAAAGACGGGTGTGCCAACTGCAATAGAGTTTCCAACGTAGGGCGAATCTTCACTCAAATACAAGTGGGCGAACTAATAGTATTGCGATGAAAGTAGAACGGTATCAGAAAGATGGTTCAGTCAATTGCATGAACAAGCCACAGTCCAATCATTGTTTTCTCGCTTACCTTGACCATTTCGTTCATTTCATTTCCGGTGTACGCATTGTTCTCGATAGTGCCATCTTTCCAGGTGATAATATACGAAGTCTGACTAGACCAATCCGAAATGACACCCTCTCGCCAGATGTTATTGTGCAGCTGATACAATCGAGTGCCTTCGGGCCAGTGATCAGTATTCTTGTTATGGTAGGCTCGCATCATGGAATCGATTTGAACCTTGGTGTAAGTCTTGGTATCAATGCTGCCATCTTCCCAATAGACAGTGTATCCATCCATCGGGGTCCATCTCTTGATATGTCCGATTCTTGTGATAGCTCCATCTTGCTCCACATATGTGCCAACGGGGATAATCTCCGTATCCGGTGAAATCAAATCCTTGTTCATGAAATTCAAGACCATCTGGCGCACTTCATCATGACTGTATTGAGCAACCTCAATGGCAGAGTTCTCCCACATGATAGTGTATCCCAACTGAGGTGACTGCTTGGTAATAGTTCCCTTGTACCATGCGTGAGCCTCGTGGTCATAGTCGTAGACTCCTGTTCCTTCGGGGATGGGCTCGTCCGATTCAATGGCTGTCTTGCTCTTGTAGTTATTGACCATGTCGTGCATTACTCGATCGGTGTACAATCCTATTTCAGTAACATTGTCACCCCACATGATGGTGTATCCTTGAGTCGATGTCCACTTGGTGACTTTCCCCATATCCCATTTCTTATCCTCTTCATCGTAATAGTAAACATGGGTGCCAAGTGGGATGAGACCGGCTTCTTCATGGTACACCATGTAATCCTTTACCATTGTATCAACTTTATCGAGAGAGTGTTGATCGTTTTCGACGTCGCCATTTTCCCAAGTGATGGTGTAGGATCCGAATTGTGTCAAATCAGCAACAGTTCCAAAAGTAGCGTTTACACTGTTGTAGAGGGGAGTTCCGATGGGCCACAGTGTCTCGTAGTTCTCGACCATATTGTATAAATCGTTATCATTGAATCTGGAGGAGTCCTCTGTTCTTCCATCTTCCCATTTCATTGTGTACAGTTCTGTCTGACGATCGTATTCTAGAATCTTTCCATTGATCCATTCTCCGTAACTCTTGTCATAATAGAATACCTTGGTGCCATTTGGCCACGGCTCCAAAACAGACAAGGCATAGGTTCTTGCTAGAAACAGCAAGGATATTAGTAGGTGGAACACTTTCATCGTCGATTGCCTCGATAGTGAAGGAACCGGTGATGTCTTCGAGTTGCAAAAACGTAGGTAAACTCGTGTCAATTCTGAAATTCAGTCTCGGCACGCGCGCAACGCACATTTTTGACTCAGTCGAACAAGGCAAAACCACCATTTTTGGCAACCGTATCACGACTTGATAGTACCTGGTAGTGGCACGATGGGAAATAGGGTCTAGGTTGCAAGAGTAGCGCAACATGACAATAGTCAGAGTCTATTTCGCTATGAATTTTTATGAGTACTATGGAGGAGGAGGAATCCAAGGAGCCTTCAGTTCTCGTTTTCTCACTTTAACCAAATCGAGATCCTTGAACCAAGCATGTCTAAGAATATCTCGTTCCTTCCCAGCCAGCACACCCAGCCGTTGGGTAGGATCCTTTTCGAGAAGTCCATTCATCAGGGACTGTGCTTCTGGGGATGCCTTTTCGCAAGGGAAAGCCTCCGTTTTCGTCACAAGGTCAAATAATTCGGCATTGTTCAAGCCTTCGTAGTAGAATGGGTGCTCGCCCGAGAGCAGTTCGTAGATCATAATTCCAAGTGCCCAATGATCAGCACCGACATGATGGCCGCTGATCAAAATAATTTCTGGAGCCATGTAGTTTGGAGTACCGCATAGCGTATAGGTCTTCTCAGTCGTGATTTTGGCAAATCCAAAGTCAATGATATTTGGATACCCTCCGGCATCCAAAAGGACATTCTCCGGTTTCAGGTCACGGAATAGAACATTCTTCCGATGCATGTAGGCCAATGTGTCGGCAATGATAATGGAGTAGAACTTGGCGTCAGCGTCATTCATACCTGATTGCCATTTTCCGTCGTCATTCTTTTTGTGTACAACGCTCCACAACTCGCCCCCAGTGCACAGTGTCATTAGCATATAACTCGCCGTATCGGTCTCCTTTGAGTCAATCAAATCAACAATGAACGGATGCTGCAATTGCTTGATAACCTTCATTTCCCGGTAGATATTTTCTAGACTCTCATTTTGGTAGGCATCACCCAAGTCTTGAATCTTCAGAGCAAAGTCTTCTTTCAGCTCGCCTTCCCTAAGTGTCACTTTCCATACTTGTCCAAACTGACCCTCTCCCAAGACAGTATCTCGTGGTAGCTTGTCGACTTCTGTCTTGAATCCCTTGTAGAATGCTCGAATGGCTAACCGTTCATTCACAAAGTCTTGATTAAAGTCTTCTGGGACGGGTCCGCTGTTGCCGCCAACTCCCATTGACATTCCAATGGAACGTCTTCTAATGATGGCACGATGATCCATTCGTTTACGGCCGCCCAATGCATCCCCGGGCCCAGCTTCTAGTCCCAGACGCAAGCTTGGGCCACCAGCGGTATCAAAGAGTAGACGACACTCTGTCAACGTCAAAACACCAAACCGAACATCTTCACTGCACATGGCAGTGAACTTGGCAATAATCTTGCCTTTTGGGTCTGCAGATTTATTGATATCCGCCAATAGTTGGTCTTCGCCAAAGAATTCCCCTGCTTTGACGGTTTTGGTGTCAACGATACAGCTTCCTTCCCGCACAATGTAGAGTGCCGCGTCACAAATTTCGTCGATTTCTTGAATGATGGAATCGGCCTCAAAGAAGCGCGGTACAATTGCTTCGGCTAAGCTGTTCAGAACCGAATCTTCCAGCTTGGCATCCTTGATGAGTTTGACTTGTTGCAAGATAGCCTTGTCCTTTGTTTTGGTGATGAGGACCGAATATTTTCCCAAGACTTTTTCAAAAGTGGCAGAATCAATCCCAAAACACCAACCAGCTTTCTGACCTACGAGGCTTGCTATTGGGCTGGATGAGGTTTTCGTGAGTGCCTCCAGTCCAAAGCAACCACCCTTTTTGATGACCTTTTCGGAATCCCCATCCTTGAACAACGGGGAATTGTTCGCTGTGACCGTCATGGCTCCGCTCATGACCACATAAAAGGTAGGTGTTGATTGATCCTGTGAAATGACTTCTTCGCCCTTGGCAAACTTGCGATCTGCAACACGAGAAAGAAAAAAATTGGGAATTTGTCAGCAAAAAGTACAGAGAGTTTGCAAGCGATCCAATCCAATTCAAGCAGGCAGCAAACAAGCACGCAACACAATAAGCACCAACGTACCAAGCATGTTATCACAAAGGCGTTGCAGATCCGCAGCATCAAAGCTTTTGAGCTCTGGAATATCCCTGAGGAGGGTCATCTTTTGCCGATTTGTTTCCTTGACGGTCCGCTTCATGGTGTAGCGAAAGGTCTTTTCGTCAACTCGAAACATCTTGGTTGGTTCCGATTCCGCAATGACTGTCGTCTTTGGCGGCGAGGCATAGAGCAAAGCTGTGGCTCCAAAACCCGTTGCGGGTCCATGTCGTTTGGTTTCGTCATTCTTTTCGATGGAAATTTCACCTTCGGCAACAATGTAATAGTGATCCACTTTCTCGCCCTGTTGCATAATGACATCGCCCTTTTTGAACTGGACCTCGTCAAAGGCCTGAATAAATGTGTCCATTTTCGCCGGACCGAGACTCTCAAAGATGTAGTTTTGCAGCAATGCCTTGGAGATCAACGTTTTCTCGGCCACAGTCCTCTCAAAGTGTGGCATTAAGAATGTATGCATGGCCTTCCATGGTTCAGCCCCCTTTTTCTTGGGACTGTTCTTCTTCTTGTTTGCCTTGCGCATTTTGTGCAAGACATCACTCGACTCCAATCTGTTACTTCTTTCAAGTTGGGCCGAGGTCGCCCGTGACATTTCTCCTTGTGGCAGCATTGGAACCGATCGTACGCCTCTTCCAGATTTGAGTTCGTTGTCCAGTCGCTGCCAAGCAATAAAGGTATCATCATTGCGTTCCGAGGAGTCTTCCCCTCCAAGCATGGTTTCGGCATCGTCGGTGGAAAGACGTCGGTAGGACTGTCGATGAAGCTCCAAGTCCATCTTCTTGGTCCGAATGTGCGAGAGTACGTCGGCATTACTCTTCGAGTCTACCGTTAGTAGCGACTGGTCAACCTTTTCATTGGCCATCAATTTCCGAATAATTTCCTCTTTTTCTCGAATCGTGCTTGCCAAAATGTCCAAATTTTGGAGCCTCAAGATGACTTCATCCTTTTCGGCAATGGTTTCCTGCAGCAGTTGAATCTTGCTGAGCAAGGTATCCACCAAATGTGATTTATCTATCAATCGGCCCTTGACCTTTTCGTACTTGACCATGGAAACAGTATTATTATCCATTCCATCCACTTCCACGTCAAGGTCTAGTAGGTCATCGTCATCACTGTCGGCCACATAATCCTTCTTTTTCTTTTTGGATTCCTTTTTGGATTTCTTGTCGCCCTTGGTGTTGTTGTTATTGTTGTAAGATGATGATTCATGGCTACGGTCGTGGTCCGATTTGTAAGGTTGATCAAAAATGTGATGCTGGTCACCCGTCACTTTGGTGACAAAGTTGCTGGCCGTGCTGGTCATGCGATTGGATGCCATGGAAGCCGTGTGGGAAACCGCATTTCCGGTTGCCATGACCGGTGTGGCTGCCATCTTGAATGCCTTTTTGAAACCCTTTTTGAGCTTTTTGGAACCTTTTTTGGATTTCTTTTTGGACTTTTTGGGAGAGGATGACTTTCGAAGGGACGAGCGGGGAGACTGCTTGGGAGTCGCGTTGCTCATGGTATCTGATTCCGAGTCCGAGCCTCCAGAGTTTTGTGATTCGGACTCTTCTGCGATCATCTCATGAACTCCATCACCGACTATTGATCCCGCTCTGGGAGCATTGTCAGTTGGTCTTCCTTGTTGCTGTTGCTGTTGCTGCTGTTGTTGTCGAAACATGGGGTGCATTCAACCAACCACAGCAAATAATATGTGTGGCAGTCAGTCTCGGAACGTCAATTGTTATATTACTATTGTATGTAAAGTTGGTCACAATAAGCTTCTTCTGTTTACGTGTCAATATGAGGCGAGTTCTCAGGTCAATTGGGTGCTAAACGTAAGCCCGATTATTACCTCCACAGACGTGCGTGATGATGAATATAAAAGGTGCGGTGAGGATTCCTGTAGGTAGGTAGGTGTGTTTTGCCTGAGATATGATAATAACTGCGTGTTTCTTTTTTGCTAAGACTGAAAAACGATTCACAGGATTCGATTTTTGTCGATCAAGATTTATATACATACCATATATCAGACGCTTGTGCGAAAGTCATTAATTGTCATAGTGGTACCTGGTACTGGATCTACATACCAATGGACGTAGAATTCTTGGTTTGGGTCATTTTCAAATGCGGGATTGACAATCCTGAAATTCGTTTGGACTCACTCCACTCACGAGTTCGGACCAGAATTTCTGCTTTATCATCTCCTCCCATACAGTGTATCTTTTTCAGAACGAAAATGGGTGTGCATACTAGTGGTACCTACAGTACAGTATGGAGGATGGGACGATGATTGATTTTCTAATTGGCGGACAACCGAGATCTAAAAGATTATGCTCTTTACAGATAGACATCCCAAGTCGTTGTCGTCGTTGTCGTCGTTGTCGTCGTCATGATGATGATGCAGAAATATGGCAGTAGATATTACTATTCAACAGCAGAGTACTGGCCGGCTGCTAGTACTAGGAGAAGTGAAGGATCATACATATATATATATATATATATATATATATATATATACAGTATATTGCTGTGAACAGGATGTATGGTGAAAAAATTGTATTATACACAATGCTTAACCCGACCATATCATGATGTCATGTCTATCGATATGATATTGCAATAAGAAAAATAAGCGAGGATAGGAGTGTGGTTGCATCATGGTTGCATCAGGCTGATTGGTAAGAAGCCTCTTGTCCTTGTTTGCTGTTGTTGTTTGCAGCACCGGTACTTTATCTATCTCTCCGATTATTCAAGACAATGGAGACCAAAGTTATGTTGTTGGTGTGTGTCAATCCTCCAGCATATATCCAATACAACAACAATCCGCCTTTCAAGATTTCTTTCCCTGATATTTCTTTGTGGTAGTCGTACAATGGATGATGGGTGACGACGGTGCAGCACCACCACCCACCCTTTCATTTTACCACCGCATATACACAATGCACACCATGCACATTCAGAATGTCGTATTGTTGTTGTTGTTGTTGTTGTTGTTGGACTAGTATTGGGCTGTGTATACAGTACATATTATGATGTAACGACAACAATGGATCAATGATCTCTCGTACATCCAATAACCTCTCATTGCATCATAAAATAGCTGTACCATTGGTCGAAGAAGCCACAAACATTGGATGACTCATACCATGATGATGATGATGATGCTCATATGTAGCAGAATAAACCGGAGAACCCTCATTTTCAGGCGGCGGCGACGCAATGCTGGCGTGATGATGATGATGATGATGAAACTCGAGAATCCCATTCAGTAAAAACATGCAGACACCAATCATCTTGGAGAGGAATAACAAATCATTGAAATTGCTGCTTGTCATCTTTGTGGATTGTTGATGTTGTTGCGAGTTGTGGTTACTGTTGTTGCAAGATTGTTATTGTTGATCTGTCATTCATAAAATGAAAGAACAAACAGAAAATTCAAAACGGAAAGATACGAACTACTGTACATTACCGCATGAATGCTGTGACATCTGGATTCGGCTTGCGTGCGTGCGGAGACTGACTGCCTCTTCATGGTAGCAATTGTGCGTAGGTTGTGCGTTGATTGACATTCAACGGTCATAAAAATACGCATTCAAATTCCAAATTCCTATTCGAGGTCGGACGGCGACGCTCTCTGAAAGGCGTGGATCGAGTGTGAGTAGATATGGAGTGCGGATCCTTGCGATCTGATTCGATTGATACAATATTGTCGTTTGTGGTTGCTGCCATTGCTGTTGCTATTGCTATTGCTACTGCTTGACTTTTGAAATTTGAAGAGGTAAGAGTGCAGTAGTAACTCTGTTTTGTGCCCAAAGAATATTAAATTGTTATTGTGATTATTATTCTCGATCAGATCAGAAGGATATGAAACTCCTTTATCATTGTTGCGATCTTATTTCCGCAGGACTTAGTTTTAAGTCGTATCTTCAAATGACGGCGTTTCCCTCATCTCAACTGCTGTGTTCTCATTCTCATTTTCCATTTTAATATTAAAAAACATACATACATACATACACACATACATTCATACATACACACGTCAACAACAAAACAACGCAAACAGAGAGAGAGAGAGAGAGAGACAAACAGAGAGATAACACAGAATGGACAATCTTTTCGAATCGGAACTCTTTGTCAAGGCTGGCACCTTTGCCGTCACAGGTCTGGCCATTACGGGTGGCTTGTACGTCTTGGGATCTTCCTACCTCCGATCCTTGTACGAAAAATTCAATGACGAATTGAAGGAACAAGGCGTCGACATGGACGACTTTTGCACGCCCAAACCCAACAAGGTCAAGATTGCCGCCGGTCATTACTTTCGCATGGGAAATCGTGTGGCGAATACTACCAGTCCCATTGCCCTGGAGGCTGTCAAGAGTACCCATGTCGAGGGACTCTACGTCGCCCATGCGGCGGGCTACAAGAAGAGTAACGAAAACGGAGAGGATGGCGCCGATGCGGCCATTCCCATGGACCAACTCTTGCCCAAACGTACTTCGACTGGTGCCATTGACAAACGATCCAAACAGACCATTGTCGTGGCGACCATTCGGATGGGATTTGGTCACCACCGATTGGCCTATTCAGCCTGTTCGTGGGCACTCAGCGAAAATTACAATACCGTTTTTCACGACTTGATCAACATTGAATCCGAAGAGGCCACCTTGATTCATTCGGTCGATGCGTTGTACAGTAAATTTTCGCGTCTGGCTACCGAATTGGGTGGACCGGTCGAAAAATTGTGGGGCATGGCCATGAAGCAAGGTGATGCGGATGCCTTGCGAGTTGCCGCCATGTTTGCCAATCATTTGCAACCCATTTTGGGAGCCTATCCCAAGGATATTCCCATGATTTGTACCCATCAAATTTGTGCTCTCTTGGCATGTGCCTGTGGATTTACCAATGTGGTCAACTTGGTGGTGGACAATTATCCTCAATGGTAAGCAAAGCAAAGTTGTTTGTTGTTTGTTGTTTGATTTATGATTTATGATTTATACTCGCTTACCAACTCCACCCAAAATCTTCTTTTTGGTCGTCGTCGTCGTCGTAATCTCGTGTCTGCTCCATAAATCAACAGGTTCTTGGTCGTTCCCAAGACTTTGAATTGCGTCCAAGGTCCTGTCAATTATCAATCGTACATTCGTTATGGGGTGGACCCCAAGGCCATGAAATTGGCCGGACATTGGTGTCCCGCCGAAATGGTGACCAATTTGGAGGCGGACACCAAACGACGACTGGACAATTTGACCTTGCCGGCAAGTGAGAAACAACCCATCCGATTGGTCATTCCCGTCGGTGGTGCCGGTGCCCAAAAGACCTTTATTGTGGGTTTGATCAAGGCCTTGCAAACCTTGTTGGAAGAAGGAAAGGTTCAAGTCTTTTTGAATGCCGGTGATCATACCCACATGAAGGCGGCCTTTCGAGAATGTTTGGAAGAGACGAAGATTGATCACGTCGAAGTCAATGATACCAAGGGCGTCGAAGAATTTGCTTCGACCCTTTTGAAGAATCCCAAAACCTCCTTGAAACCAGTCACGCTCTTTGCCTTTGAGGAATACTTTCCGGCCGTGGCCACGACGGATATTTTGTGTCGCTGTTCGGATGTCTTGGTCTGCAAACCAAGTGAATTGGCCTTTTATGCCCTTCCCAAATTGCACATTCGTCGGGTGGGGGATCACGAAGCGGATTCGGCTCGTCGGGCCTGTGAGACGGGCGATGGGACCATGGAAGCTCGAACGGTGCAAGATGCCCTCCATGTCTTGCAACTATGTTGCGAATCTCCCGATTTGTTGCAATCCATGAACGAATGCGTCCTGAACAATAATAGCATTGGCATGTACGATGGATGCAAGAATGCCGTGTCATTGGCAATCAAGGGTACCATGGCGTAAACGAAAAATGTTTAATCCTTTTTCTGGTGGTATAATATATACAATACATCATTGTTGGCAATGAAGAAAAATAAAAAGTGCAGACGATAGCAGGTATTTGCTGCACCCATGACAACTACCGGTATGACGACTACCGGTAGATAGGAAAAAATATGAATACAACACACATGGTCATATTTTAATAGATATTATATTTTATATTTTAGGCGACTGTACCTACCAGGCAGTATACCTGTAGTACTCGCACCAAGTACACTACGAATGCTTTGCTTCCGGGGAGATGAGTCAAAATCGCAAATCCCCTGGAATTTTGATTCCCCTTTCAGGGTCCCGAAAATTTCGAACGAGTCTTCGCTGTTTATCGCCCGCTCAGCAATTGGTTCGTTGGAAAAATTAGGAAAAATAGAACAATGGTTTTGAATATTCGTAGGAATTCTACATACACGAATCTTTTTTATTTAATTTTTTTTTCGATTCTGCAGCACTAGTCCCAAAAAAAAATACATTTTGCGACACCACCAAAAATTCTACACGAGTTCCTACGACATAATATTACCACAAATAGTTTCGTTAAATGAATTACTTAAGGAAATTTTCACTGGTGTTTCAAAATAACTCTGGTACAATCGCCCTGTGGCGTCTCTCGTAGGAAAAAGTTCTGATGTATCAAAAAAAATACCAGTACATTTTTTCTGTATGATGGCTACACAGATATTTTTCACTGATGTGTCAAAATGCGAATGGATCAGTTCGACTGATTCAAAAGATTCGTTAAGAAAGTAATTACCGCGTATATTTTTCATGTTCCATTGTTTTCTCCCGACAAACTTATTATGGGGTCACTCGAGGAGTTTTCGATTTTGACTCATCTCCCGGAGGGTTGTTTTCTGCACATTGAACATTGCATGTTGAACATGCCGTTGTGGTCGTTTTCTGCTAGCAATGCTACGCGCTTGGGTCAGTTTCTCCACATGCGTGTTTTGTGTCGCTGACGGTATTTTGTGTTTGTGTACGTAGATATATATTTTACATATTATAACATTACACGTACGCACGCAAATTTCAATCCTCCTTTTTGCAAATTGGGGTACGTGGTGGTGTACCGGTACACGAAAATAATTTTTAATTCGCATACCGGTAGGACACGAATCATATTGATTTTGTGACGTCGTTTTACTTAACAGATCGACGCGCTCTTATGTCCTTTACTTAGGAAAATAGGAGGCAATATGGCGTCACTTCGGTTTTGGGCTCAAACTTCAATTGTGATGTCACTGCATATGTTCGTTTGCGTCCTGATTGGTGCGTTGTGTTTTTTCTTTTTCCTTTTTCCTTTGGCGTGGCAAACGTTCGATTGCACCTAGCTAGAGAGTAGCTCGTTGTTCTCATGCACACATGCAGTATTCATATTCAATTTCATTCATTCATTCATTCAAACAGCATTAGGGATATACTGTACGTTCACAGCATTTCCAAAAGCAAACAGACTTTTGGCGTCATTGAATTCACATTAGTAGGTACCAACAACAACAACAACAACAACAAAAGAGGCACGTGCTTACATATATTATAATAAGCGTTCTTGTAGTATACATTGGAGAGATCAGAAGCGCAGCGTTTGAAGCTCACAAACAAACCACGTACAGTAATATATACCGGTACACAACTGCAACGAAAACTGAAACTGAAACTGAAACTAAAATGGACAGTCTACTGGAACGCATAGAAGACAACAAACTGGACGCCCTGTATTTGTTCATCAACGAGACATTGCGACAGCAGGATGAATTTGATCGCTTCATGGAATCCTTGCAAACCGTATTGCCACTCAATTGGTCCATTCAGCGTGTGGAAATTGGACACCAATTCTTGAGCATGGTACAAGAACAAGGCAAATTGTTCAGTCTGGTAGCGTCTCTGGAAGGCTTGCGGACCTTGATCATCAGCGACGGGTACGTCCCGCGGAAGGATCGGGGCAGCATCGACACGGAAATATTCTTTGACAAGATGATCCAGGCACGGAATTTGCAAATTTTGGATTTGCAACGATTGCAATTGACGTCCATCGAACAAGTGGAAATATTGGAAGATTTTTTGAAATTGCAAGAGTCCCTGGAAGAATTACGATTGACTGGACTGTACGTCTCTCCTGATATTACTTTGGATCCTGCCATTGAAGCCTGCTGCGAAATGCCCAATTTGAGGAGTCTTTCCTTGTCTGCGGCCAAAAAGGGAGATTCCATTTGTGCTCCTCAACGGGACATTCCCATGATTGAAGATGGATTGCAAGAATTGTTGCAAGGATCCACGACGATTCAAGATTTGAGTTTGAGGTCCATGCATTTGAAAGACGAACAATGTTTCATCATTGCGGAATCATTGAGTGGAAATAGCTTTTTGACATCGTTGGATTTACGTCAAAATGATGAGATTACCACAACTGGATTTGCGGCCATTTTGGGAGCTTTGGAACGAAATTACTCGTTGTGGTGCAGCGTCTTGGTGGTAAGTTATATTTTGGATACATTGATATGGATTGTTGATTATTGATTGTTGATTGTTGATTGGTGATATGGACGGTATTGTTTGAACTATGATCTAACAATACGTCTTTCTTTCTTTCTTGCTTTCTCCTTCTTCAATATGTCTTTAGGACCACGATACCTATCAAGCCAAATTCAATTCGCTGATTGAATTGAATGCCGCCAATCGAGGGGATCTCATTCGAAGTCCTACCAAACAAAAATTGATTGCCTTTTTGGATGCCCTGAAGGATGATCCAACGGCGCTCTTTTATTTCTTTACCATTCACGAATCTATCTTGAGGCCCACGGTCAAGTTTTTACTGTACAAGTATATCTTGTTGGAACAGAAAAAGGAGGTTGCACCAGCAAAAGTAGCGGTAGCAGCAGCAGCAGCAGCAACAACAACTGTAGCAGCAGCAGCAGCAGCAGCAGCGTCAATTCCTACCACTGCTACTTCTATTTCTGTTGATACAACAACAACAACAACACCAAGGAAACGGGCCTTGGAAGAATTGTTGATCCAAAAAGTTGTCCAAGAAGGGAATTATGAAACATCATTCTCATCGGATGCTGCGGCGACGCAAGCTTCTGTCAAAAAGACAAAGATATTGACTCCCACTACAGAAGATGGCGCACCACAATCATCATCATCATCATCATCGGCAGCGTCGTAGACTAGCATCTACTTACCATGATATGACATGATTTTGGTGGTGTCGGTGTTGATGGCGGGTAAAAAGTGATAGACTTGCAATATGAGAGCATGATCATCGTCATCTCTTATATTATTGCGCATAGAGTCATTCAACTTTTTTGATGGTTTTACCATATTATATATATATGGATAATCTGCAGCATATACAGACAGACAAACGCTACAACTGCAGATCATCTCACATATATAATGATAAAACCAAACCAGCAGCCACAGCAGCAGGAGCCGCACACCACACCACACCACCACATGATCTTTGTCATCGCTACCAATACTACGTATCACTACCCACCATCACGATTTTGATTTCCAGAAGCCTTATTTTCTGGGATGACAATATATATCATGATGGGAGCCACAGCACAATAATAATACTAATAACACTAATCACAACACTAATAATAACACTAATAATAACACTAATAACAACCACAACAACCAAACGAAAAAGACCCATATGCACTACTATAAACTACATGTTTTCCAAGAAAGCTAGCAGCAGCAGCAATGCTATATATTTATAGTTCTTCTAGCTAGGCTGATACATGGAACGAAGCCGGTCCTTCCCTCCATCCTTCGAAAAATTTGCGAACCCCCAAAACTGCTGGAAGATACGCTGCGCGCATGCACTATGCGACGCGAACGGAGAAGAATGCGTCACTTATGACCGAGATGTCAAAAGAAGCATTCTCATCGTCATTTTCAATTTTGCATCATTGCTGTACCGGTACTGTAATTTTAATATATATTCCTTCACTATTCAAACAGGCAATAGTATACAGTACCTAATACGATTCAGCATCAGCTTTAGTTTCAGCATCCCAGCATCAGCTTTAGTTTCAGCACTGTCATCACATATAAACCATCATCATCATCATGCTGAGAAGCTCGGGTCAACATTTGCTGTCTCGTTGGCAACAACTACAACAGCAACAAATTGCTGCCAACAAGCGTTGGTTCGCATCCACCATTGGTCGAGCATCCTCCTCCTCCTCCTCATCAGCATCCTCAGCACGTGGCCGACGCATGGCTGCCTATGTCACTGCCTGTACCACGGCCGGGGCATTCACCTGTTACCGTCCCGACGAACTGATTGATTACGATCCTTACAATGCCTCGAGTAGCATTCTCGCTGTCGTCGCCCACCGATTTGTCAACGGTCCAGGAGGATTGGCCACTTTTAACATTTTAACCTTGCTTGGTTGCCTGGTGGTGGGCGAATTCCTGGGCAATGGCTTTCGTCACACCCGACGCCAATTCTTTGGGGTCTCCCTCACAGATCAAGAACGTCATCAGCTCTTGGACGAGGTGGCCAAGATTGCCGATTTGGACCATGCGACTCATGCCATGGAAAAGGATTTGTTGGATTCGACCTTTGAGAATGCCATTTCCAACATTTTGATTCAAGCCAAGACTCGTTGGGTTCATTTGTCAGATCGTGTGGATGCGGCCAAGAATGACAATAGCAGTGGTACTAGTGGTACTAATAGTGACAACGACAACAAGACGAGGGCACCTGGCGTCACCCTTCTCCAACGCAAGAGTACGTCTACCATACGATCCGTCCCTGACCACATGAGTACGGACGATCTTCAAATGGCCATTCACAAAATGTCCATCAAGGCGGGAGACAAGGAACAAGATACCTACGATGAAAAGGAAGCCTTGTTACAAGTCTTGTCCGTAGCCGATATCAACAACGATGGCAAGATTACCTTTCATGAATTCACACGTGCTTTGTTGCTTTTGGAATTTGCCAAGCGGGACAATTTTCCAAACGCCAAGGCCGAATTGTACTTCCGGGCCATTGATTTGCACAACAATGGGAGCATCAGTCAAGAAGAGCTACTTCATTTTGCCAAGCGCTTGTACGTTTTGGGGGGCATCCCCATTAACGACCGGACGGCCTCGCATTGGTCCGGTTTGTACGAACGATTGGCCACTCCAGAAGAGATTTGTGCCAATTGGATGGATCGATTTGATCTCAATCACGATGGTCTCATTTCGAGGGAGGAGTTTTATAAAATGGCCAAGGAGATTGACTTTGGGCCCTCCTTTTTGTTTACCAAGTACTTTGAAAGAACCACCACTGAATAAACATAATAGATACAGTAAGTGTGTGAAAAACAAAAAGGTTTGGAATTCTTTGGTCAAGATGAAGTATATGGTCCATAAGGAATGGCGAAGAAGACTATCAATACTGGAATGGGGAAGAAGGAGGATAATACTGGGCGGAAGTGAAGAATAGTAAAGGAATGAATGAATGAACAGTGAAGAAATCAAGTCAACACGACTTCTTGTGAGGTGATGGAATTCGAGACACCTTTCTCTGCTGTTGATGTTGTTGTGGTTATGGAAAAAAAATCCACTGTAAGAAAACATTATCTAATACATATAATAAACTATCTGATAGTATGTATACTCCCATGCACGCGATTTGCGACTTTCCATTTTTGGATAGGCGAAATGCAATATGCCTTATTTTATAGTGTAGATTCTGCTATCAAAACGAAGGCGAATTGAATGGACGTATGGAACGAGTGGTGATGATGGTCCTATTGCTGCCGGCAGCAATAGTGGAAGCGTTATTTGGATCCCAAAGAAACGGAAATACATTCTCCAGCACCACTTTTGCTCCACAAGTGAAGCGGCATTGTGTTCGATCCACTTTGTCTTCTATAGTTTGAAATTCAATCGCTTGCGTATTGATACTTTTCTTCCACAAGGATAGCTCTACATACGACGTGATTTCCACCATTCGATAGTATTGCATGAGGTCCAATAGCTCGTGTACCCGTTCTTGCTTTCTTCTTGTACCATTCGGCAAAGCACATATAGCCTCGAACCGGGCCAATAACTGGGATCTCCACTGGTTTAAAAGCATGATCCTACATTCTTTCTTGTCTTCCTCCAGTAGTACTCCCTGCAATACCATTTCGATCAAGGGGACGAGAATCTGAAAATACTTGAACTGTAATAATAGTCGATGAGTTGTTGGGAATTCCAAATGCCGTAGACCGGTGCAATCTTGGAATGCTGATACACCAATATACCCTACGGAGCGACTGGGCCACGATATCGTTGTAAGCTTCTTACAGCCGATAAAAGCTCTCGAATGCAAGGCGATGAGTTGTACTGGTAGATCCACTTGCGCCAGAGATGTACAGTATCCGAAAGATTCCTGACCAATGCTGGTTACCGTAGATGGAATGCAAATGGTCTCGAGGCTGGTACAGTTCCCAAAGGCCGACGACCCAATGGTGATCAAGCCGTTATTATGCAATTGTACATTCTCCAACAAGATACATCCATAAAAGGCTGACTTGCAAATCTTCTTGACATTGGCCGGGATTCTAATTTCAGTCAATGATGCACACCCACAAAAGGTATCATTCTGAATGATCCGTAAGCCTTCTGGAAGTACTACAGTCGTCAAAGACGTACAATTGCAAAAGGCCGATGCATCAATACGACGCACAGAGGTTGGTATGGAATTCATCATCATGGTTCTCAACGAAGTGCAACCACTGAATGCCAAAGCCCGAATGGACCATAGCTGCGGGCAAAGAAATTCGACTTTTTCAAGGTTGATCCAACTCTCAAAGGCTCGCTTCGCAATAATATGAGAGCCTTGCGGAATGGTGACACGAGTGATGGAATCTTGCGGAGGATGAGTAATATTATTATGGAATAAGAAGCGACCATCATCAGCAGCACGGTTATTATTGTAACTGGTGGTGTTATTATCATAGATGTAACAATGTCGTTTGGGTTTTCGCGGTGTAAGCGTGTTGTTGGTTGGTGTTATTGTTGAATCCATACAGCAAATGTCTTCATATAGCTTTCATTATTGTTTCATGTCAATCCTTCATGATGAATGGTGATTATTATTGCGGCGCTTATTGGTCGTTCATTCATCTGCTCGCATTATACTGCATATTGAATATATCATGCGACGACGATGATGATGATATATGCCGGTATGAATATATATGTATATATATATATTGTTGACATTATTGAATCGAGCATGCACGCACGCCGGCAATGAATCTTCTCACATACAGCATATATACACGTGTATGCATAGATACAGATTCAGCAATCCTCTACCGGTAGATGTAATGAATCATAATCTTCTAACGTGATCTGTGTGCATGGGGCTCGCGCCTCCCGAGTGATGCCAGTGTTGGCTTGGTCCACCGATTGCATAAAACAAAATCCAATGCTAATCTCTCTTCGACTCCTCCCGGTCCATTTTATTGTCACTAAATTTTGCGGGTTGCTGGAGCATTACCAATGTTTAAAATACACTTGGAATCTGAATCCCTGCTTTTGATATTGCATAGCTTAGACTCCAATCCTTGCTTAAGTCTTGCTTTCGAGAGCACCATCTGTTGTGCCAAGCTCGATTCAAACAGCTGTAGCAAGTAGTAGAAATCAGGGGGCATGATGGCTCCCACTTCGAGCATGCTCCATCTTCGATTCCATCCGAAAAGCCAACCATCACCATCTTATTCCATCATGAAGCCAAGTAGGGTTCCAATTGTCTTTCTGATTGTATAAGAAACCGTACAGAGCAATACCCATATATGACGCCGTTGCACAACGATGCGACAAAAGACTACATTTACGAGTTTGGTGATTCTACTTTTCTCTACTGTTCCAAAAAGGGACGAAACGCATAACGCCATGACTGGCTCTTCCTGTTCATGAAATGTTTGCATGATTGGTCTTTCCATTGTCAAGCGACTGGAACAGGAGCGACAGAATGACGGAAGCAATGTCGTAGTCGCAATGGCTACAGTGGAAGAACAATCGACTATATAGCACATGGAAAAGAACTATTCAATTTCTGATCTTGTTCATTGTCGTTGTGGCCGTAATTGTGGCAGCTGTGTTGTTGACGAAGGATTCAGATTCGTCCCCAATTCCAACAACATCAGCAGTTTCCACCAGCGAAGCTCCAGGAACGTCGAGTCCGCGCGAAGCTCCAGGAGCGTCAAGTCCGAGCGAAGCTCCAGGAGCGTCAAACCCCATAGAAATCCCAGCTGTAGCGGGAAGGCCATGCTTTCAATCCAACTTTGAGCTCTCAAATCGTGTTGAGGATTGGTTTGATCCATCATTTCAAGCATCCGTCGAGTCACAGTATGGTCCGATTGGGGACTGGTGCTTCGATAAAGATGTAACTAGCATATGCGAAGCCTTTTTTTAAGTATCGCACTGACTTCAACGGAGACTTGTCGTCTTGGGATGTTTCTTCTGTGAGGGAGCATGAGCTTCATGTTCCATGGGTCAGCGTTCAATCAAAATCTCTCATCATGGGATGTCTCTTCTGTCAGAGACATGCGGAGTATATTTTATAATGCATCATCATTCAATGGGAGACTTGTCGTCATGGGATGTCTTGTCTGTTCTTGCCGATATGGAACATATATGTTTTCCTTCGCATTTTCCTTCAATCAAGACATTTCGTCATGGGACGTCTCTTCTGTGAGTGACATGACCTACATGTTCAGCGACGCAACAGCTTTCAATGGCGACATCTCGTCATGGGATGTTTCTTCTGTTGCAAGTATATGACTGTCATGTTTGGCGGTGCATCATCTTTCAATCAAGACCTGCTGTCATCATGGGACGTTTCTTCCGTTTTTTACATGAATGCAATGTTTGGAAATGCGCGTTCCTTCAACCAGAATCTGT
The DNA here is from genome assembly GCA_933822405.4 of Cylindrotheca closterium. Lineage (NCBI taxonomy): Eukaryota > Bacillariophyta > Bacillariophyceae > Bacillariales > Bacillariaceae > Cylindrotheca > Cylindrotheca closterium. The sequence goes on along the minus strand of CAKOGP040000169.1, from coordinate 27,548 downwards.
GTGCATGGGGCTGGAATCTACCGAGAGTTGCCAATGCTGGCTTGGTTTTCCGCAATACCAACTGCCCGACCTCATCTGATCCTGACCTCGCTTCGACTCCTCCTGGTCCATTTTGTCACTTGTGCATCTAGTCATAATGTTAGAAATACATAGGACTACATATCAAAGAGGTTGAGTTTCTGTGTTTCTGTGGTTCTCATATCAAAAGAGTGCCGTGTGAGACGACATTTTTTAGAGTTTTATTTCGTATAATATATCATGAGATGATTTCATTCCGCGCTTTATATTGTCCTTCCTTCTGCGTCAGTAATTGCGATGAAATGGATTGCGATTCAGATACATCGTTTTGATGTTTGAGTCAGACCAGTCGGCAAAAATCTTCCGTCAACATATGCATCTTTATAATTTTCAGGTACAAAACGTACGAGCGGCACGTGTTTTTGTACGTCGTTGTTGGGTTTTGGTCATTGGAGGGAGCTAGCTAGAGAATTGCAACAATAGTGAAGCCCCGTGGTTGTTGTTGTCCTTAGAAAGAGCGGGCAAGACAAAGCAACAAGAGAGCGGAACAAAGTCCAATCCATAATCCGTAACCGAATCCACTAGTATCCTAAAGAACTGCCATGGCAAAATACGCTTACGCGCCTCTCCAAATTGTAAGAACGACAAATGCCTTCATCACGTGCTTGCAAACGCTTGATTGAATTGATTAGATTTGATTTGAACGTTATTGCTGCGTTCCTATCCTTGGATCGTACATTATTGGACGGAGCATACATGGATTGCTTCTCTTCTTCTATACATCACTGATTCATCCTCACGCTGTTTATTCATTCCTCTCGCTTTCGATGCACCTTTTTGTTTTGTTTTGGTTCGTGTTTCAATGATTCAATCCGCAATGCAATGCAATTTCAATGCAATTTCAATACAATTTCAATACAATTTCAATGCAACGCAATGCGATAGGACAAAAAGCGACAAACTGGAAGCAGTGGCAACAATCTCAGTGGCATGATGACTAATTCTAATAGCAATACTGGCAGCAGCCACGCACGCCAAGGTGATGATAATAAAGATGGCAACGATCAACTCGTGCAGGAACGCATGCCCATGTGTGTGGCCATTTGTGTCTTGCTTGCCATTGTGTTTGTCTTGTCCAAGGGAAGTGGCGATATTGATTTGCAACCACAAGAACAATTGCAGCAGCAACATTCCTTGAGAGCCATGGATAGTGCTTCCACTACTACTACTAGTAGTAGTGCTGTCAGTGGTGATACAACCACTCCGCAATTTGGTACCACTACTACCACTCATCATACCGAAGTGTATCCCAAACCAAGCATGGTACAACCAGTAGAAACTAATGCTGCTGCCACTACTGCCAATGCCAATGTGAATATGAACATGGTCCCAGAAGCCGCTCCCGAGAGTCTTGCAGCCGTCGCATCCGCATCGTGCCCCGAATGCCCCAAGTGTCCCGAACCAAGTACTACTACTACTACTTCTTCTTCGACTACCAGTATCGATGATCCCAATGAATTAATGGGCAAACTCCGTCAAGATGCCTTGGATTCGACACCACCACACATTATCGAATGTTCCTCCGCCAAAGCTGGCGAATCGCAAGATGCCTGTCATTTGCCCAAACAAGAACGGTACACGGCATTGGGTCAAAAGGGTGCCACCCTGTGGATGACGGGATGTTCGGGGGCTGGCAAAACCACCATTGCCACTGCCTTGGAAGATTTGCTCGTCAAAATACATGGCAAACACGTGTATCGATTGGATGGGGACAATTTGCGAACTGGACTCAATCGAGACTTGACCTTTACCGAAGCGGATCGGGCCGAAAGTGTTCGACGTACCGGAGAATTGTCCACCCTGTTTAGCGACGCCGGTGTCATTACGTTGGTGGGTTTGATTTCACCCTATCGTGGGGATCGGGATTTGGTCCGCAAGCGACACGAAGATCAAGGAATTCCCTTTTATGAGATCTTTTTGGATGTCCCCATTGACGAATTGAAAGCAAGAGATCCAAAGGGACAATATGCCCGTGTCGAATCGGGAGAATTGAAGCACTTTACCTGCATTGATGATCCTTACGAAGAACCATTGGATCCGGAAATTACTTTGAAAACACACGAACTTAAAATTGAAGAATCGGCCAAGATTTTGTTGCAACGCTTGGAAAAGGACGGTATCTTAATGGGACCACCCAAGGTGACACCACCCGGTTTGCCCAATCCCGATGGTGATTTGATTGTGGATCTTCTCGTGAGTCCCACCGAGGCGCCTTCCAAACAAGCCGAAGCCGCCGCACTTCCCAAAGTATTGCTGACGGACATTGATTTGAATTGGTTGCAAACCATCGCCGAAGGATGGGCGGCACCGCTCACTGGATTCATGAGAGAAGGAATCTTGCTCGAAACGCTTCATTTCAATTCGCTCCTCGTGGATCCCTTCAACATCACCGGCAATGGTGACAAGCTGACGACGAAAACCAAATTTGAGGATTTCAATGAATTCCGGCCGAATCACCGAGTCAGCATGCCTATTCCACTCACATTGTCGCTCACGGAATATACCAAGGAATCGATTGAACAATCTGGGAAGCAAGATGTTGCTTTGGTGACACGAATGGGCAAGACGATTGCCATTCTCCGCAATGTCGAGATTTATGAAAATCGAAAGGAAGAGATTGTGACACGCATGTTTGGGGTGATTGATATGGGACATCCCTACATTCAAAATATCTATAATGGAGGTGACTACTTGATTGGCGGTGAAATCGAATTGCTCGAACGAATTGTCTACAATGATGGATTGGATCAATGGCGCAAGACTACCACTGAATTGCTCCAAGAGTTTGATGACAAGGGTGCCGATACCGTCTATGCCTTTCAAACCAGAAATCCTACTCATGCGGGTCACGCATACTTGATGAAATCGGCCGGAGAAGACTTGAAGCGTCAAGGGTATGAAAATCCAGTCTTGTGGTTGTCTCCGTTGGGTGGTTGGACCAAATCGGACGATGTTCCTTTGGATGTTCGCGTCAAACAGCACGAAGAAGTCTTGAAAATGGGAACCGACCATCCAGGTGGTTTGGATCCAGCTTCCACCGTCATGGCCATTTGGCCAGCTCCCATGATCTATGCCGGACCAACCGAAGTCCAATTCCATGCCAAGTCCAGACGTTGTGCGGGCGCTTCCTACTTTGTGGTGGGTCGCGATCCAGCTGGAATGAAGGGAAGTATGGAGGCCGTGGCACATCAAGACGACGATTTGTACGATGGGAACCACGGACGATATGTCTTGCAAAACTCGCCCGGCATTGAGAATATGAAAATGTTGTCTTTTGTCAAGGTCATGTACGATGTTTCCGACAATGTCATGAAGATTCCGGACGAATCACGAATGCAGGACTTTATCAGCATTTCGGGAACCAAGATGCGATTGCTCGCTCGAAATGGGGCCGTTCCATGCTCGCCTACGGACATTCCAACCGACTTGGTGGAAGCCAACTGCATTCCTTCCGGATTTATGGTTCCAGATGGATGGGATTTGGTCGTCGATTACTACAAGAACATTCAAAATACCACTCGATGGATCCCCTGGTCGCAACCACATGTCGAGGCACCAGCTGCCGAAGGAACGGTCTCCACTGGATCTTTCGGATTTTCCACCTTTGCCATGCAGAATGCCGGTTCTGCCAGTTATTGGCACGATGTCGAGTACATGCCATCTGCCCACAAGAATGAAAAGGGAATCATCAACATGGTGACAGAAATCCCAATGTACGTGGCTGCCAAGATGGAAGTCGACAAGAGCACTCCCGGCAATCCAATCATTCAAGATTCCAACAAGGATGGGTCTCCTCGCTATTACACATACGGCACAACGTTCTTCAACTACGGACTTGCTCCTCAAACGTGGGAAGATCCTGATTTGAAGACAGGCGGTTTTGGTGGTGACAATGACCCGATCGATGTTATGGAACTTGGAAGCACTCCATTGAAGATGGGAAGTGTGACACCTTGCCGTGTCTTGGGATCCTTGGAATTGATCGATGAAGGTGAAATGGATCACAAGATTCTGTGCATTGCTCTATCGGATCCCGACTCATCTCGGATTCACAATATGGACGATTTGGAAACCATCAAGCCTGGAACCATTGCCAAGATTGTTCATTGGTGGAAGTATTACAAGACGAGCGATGGCAAGGCTGTAAACTCCTTGGGTTCGGAAACGCCTCGAACAGTGGATCAAGCGTTGCAAGTGTTGGAAGAAGTCCACCAAAGATGGCGCAGTCTTTGTGGATTGGATGGTACCCGCCGCACCGCTTTGAGCAGTCACACTGATGGATTTTGGTTGGCCAGTCAAGGATGTAGGAAATAGACAACAACCGATGGGGGGAGCAATACTTGTAATCCCAAGGAAACATACGTCATTGCACACCTAATAAAATAAGGGCATCAATTTACACTATTTTCGCTTCTAATTGATCTATTTTAACTTTCTGAAAAACTATTGCTCTGGGGCGTCACACTCGGTCTCTACTTGCGGAGCATAGTGCATCGATGCTCCGCAACAATGGATATATAAAGATCTCCAACAGGACTTCGAGTGTACTTGCTTAGCGTCAATAATTTGGACTGGTCCGACTACATAAAAACGTCATCGCGATCTTTTTCTGTTTTCTTCATTTCATCGTCTCCATATATTCATTTCGATTGCACCATCATCACCATAACCGTGAACAGACACATAACAATATCTCGCAACAATACCGTATCCGATGCATATTTCTCCCGAAAGTGAAAGCCGTTTATATTTTGGAGGCCTCCAAAGCTTTTCCTTGTTCCATCTGAAGAATCCTCAGCAGTAAGGTGAAGCACAGTATGAAGCTCCAAGAGCAGGCACTTATAGGTATGATGTTGGGACTGGCATTCCTCATGCTACTTCCAATAATGGTAATAAACCAAGATATCAGGCGAGAAGAGATTATATTCTCTCCTGTATCGTATACGAACGAAACCATTTCTTCTGACAACGACACCACTTCATTGACTGCCATCAAGAGCGCTAGCAGTGTTAGCAGTGAACTTATTTTTGGATTTTTCAGTTATTGGCACGATGTCGAGTACATGCCATCTTCCCACAAGAATGAAAAGGGAATCATCAACATGGTGACAGAAATCCCAATGTACGTGGCTGCCAAGATGGAAGTCGACAAGAGCACTCCCGGCAATCCAATCATTCAAGTTTCCAACAAGGATGGGTCTCCTCGCTATTACACATACGGCACAACGTTCTTCAACTACGGACTTGCTCCTCAAACGTGGGAAGATCCTGATTTGAAGACAGGCGGTTTTGGTGGTGACAATGACCCGATCGATGTTATGGAACTTGGAAGCACTCCATTGAAGATGGGAAGTGTGACACCTTGCCGTGTCTTGGGATCCTTGGAATTGATCGATGAAGGTGAAATGGATCACAAGATTCTGTGCATTGCTCTATCGGATCCCGACTCATCTCGGATTCACAATATGGACGATTTGGAAACCATCAAGCCTGGAACCATTGCCAAGATTGTTCATTGGTGGAAGTATTACAAGACGAGCGATGGCAAGGCTGTAAACTCCTTGGGTTCGGAAACGCCTCGAACAGTGGATCAAGCGTTGCAAGTGTTGGAAGAAGTCCACCAAAGATGGCGCAGTCTTTGTGGATTGGATGGTACCCGCCGCACCGCTTTGAGCAGTCACACTGATGGATTTTGGTTGGCCAGTCGAGGATGTCGGAAATAGATAGTTAGTAGCAATGACTTCTTGATATAATATATAACCAGGAAGGAGATCGAAAGGTAGAAACTACGAGACCAAATTATGCATCATTGCACACTTATTATTGATCAAACTAAAGGCATCATATGAAATACAATACTACTTTTTGTCGTCCTTTCATGAGAGGTTTCAAATTTTAACAGTTGTAATTTTTTATTATTGGACTAGTATTTCTAGTATTTCATTTTTTTTCTTCCGTCTAGCTAGGGCGTCAATGATACTACACTGGGCACATTGCTAATGCTTGGACTTGCACTCGGTGCTTTTGATGGTGGACTGGTCGTCGGATTCGAGGTCGGACCCGAGGTGGGTGCTTTTGTCGGTGCATTGGTAATGGGAGCATCGGTCGGACCTGGAACCGGTGCCAAGGTAGGACCACTGGTAGGATTTTTGGTAGGACCCGAAGTAGGATTATGGGAGGGAGCCATTGTGGGCCCAAACGTTGGATTTTTGGTGGGACCATTGGTGGGCATTCCAGTGGGATTCTGCGAAGGACGTTTGCTGGGAGCCACACTTGGTGCCGTTGTGGGTGTACCGCTGGAGGTTTTGCTCGGGGCACTGGACGGTCCGCTGCTGGGTCGATTCGATGGCGTAGCCGATGGTGTCAATGATGCCATGACTGTGGGTGCCGGCGATGGATTGGCAGTTGGTTGTTTGGAAGCAGAAATGGTGGGTGAGGGTGTTGGTCTCAACGTCGGTCCAGAGGTTGGATTCCTGGAAGGTGAATCCGTGGGTGATTCGCTTGGATTCCTCGATGGTGATTCACTGGGTGGATTGGTTGGCACTCGCGATGGTTTCATGGAAGGTACACTGGATGGTCTCATGGAAGGAATCATGGATGGTTCCATGGATGGCCCAATGGATGGTACCTGTGATGGTGCAAACGATGGCTGGATCGATGGAAGTTGCGTAGGACCAGCAGACGGATTGCTGGAGGGCGATTCGGATGCTAGGATGGATCCTGGACACGTCAAGGAAAAGGACCCAGCCGTGATGGGATCCATGGTCCCAATCAAAAAGGAGGAGGTAGTAACATCTTGACCATCTGGAACGTTGAAGGATACAATGAATTGCGTGGAAGTGGAACAGGTCCCATCGGAATCCGCTTGATCCAAATATCCAAGGCATTGCGTGGTACATTTGTCAATCCCATCCCACACAAGAACGGCAATCCCATCGGTCGCATCGGCACAATTGAGCGAATAGGTGACCAATCCACCACTCCTCAAGGGCGTCGAATCAATTTCCGTGTCCAACCAAGAAGCCGTCTCGGAACAGGATGGTTGCGAAGATGGCATTTTGGTGGGAGAAAAGGAAGGAGTTTTGGATGGCATGGATGTCGTGGGAAATAAGGTGGGAGAATTGCTGGGCGATCTGGTTGGAATTTTGGAGGGACTGGCACTGGGCGATACGCTTGGAAGATTGGTCGGACTGGAACTGGGAGATTCGGTGGGATTGAGATTGACCACTTCTGTGGCTTGGACGCTGTTGGCCTTGCCCAGCAATCCAAATCGTTCCAACAAGCTGGAATCACCAGACGACGATCCATCCGTCCCCGCAATGGCATTGCGAATCAAAATGGCAATGTCCAAATTTCGTTCGTCTCCTTTCAAATAGAGCGCAAAATTGACCACGATGCGTTGACAAAACAAGGCCGCATTGTTTCGACTGCAGGGTTCGTCGGAATATTCTCCCGTGGCCACGGCATTGGCCACCACATTGCTAATATCCCTCAAATGTCGTCTTTGTCTTCGTTGTCGCAAACCGGCTGGCAATACAGTATCGCATTGGGTCAAGGCTGGAACGACCAAGGTCCGAATCCCTTCCATGAATTGATTCAAGAACCCAATCAATTCGGTACCTTCGTTGATGACAATATCAAATGGAATTTCATACAAACGTTCAATCATGTTGACTTGTCCAGGCACGGCCCTTCCGGATAAGATGGCCTCACAATCTTGCACCGACGGTGGATCGTACACAATTTCTTCCGTGGGACTGGTCGAGGGTGGAACGCTGGGTGGCGTGTTGGTGGGTGCAGGAGTGCGGTTGGGTGGTACAAAATCAATGCCATTGTTGTTGTTGTTACTTTTAGTATCGTCACCATCACCACCTTGGACCAAAAGGACCACGGCAAAGGCAATGGCACCGACCGCCAAAATGGCAATGATGATGATGAGCCATTTGCGCCAACTTGGTGTTGGATCTGGATTGTTGTTATTAGGGTCATTGTCTTGCAAATTGAGTCCCATACCAGATTGTGGTGATTGCTGTCCATCGATTGGACTGGACGGTGCGCTGCTCAATCCCAGCGGTATTCGCAAATCGTCAATCGGTCCAAAGGGTGCGTCGACGTCGTTGTCGTTGCTATGGTACTGGGCCGGATCCCGGACGTAGGTATGGTGGGAATATGGTCGTGGAGGTGCACTACCACCAACGCCACTGACTTGTGGTACTTCTGGTGGTTCGGGTGGATAGTAGGGTTCCAAAATGTCAGATGCCTGTTGTTGTGGTTGTTGTGGTTGTTGTGGTTGTGGTGGTCCCAAAAGATTGGGAGGTTGACCACCTTGTTGACCGCCTTGCCCTGGTTCCAAAGATCGCATACTTCGATTGGGAAACCCGGGAGCTGTATCACCATCGTCAAAGTAATTGTTGCTGGGATGACGGACATGTCCTTTGGAAGGTGCCGCCGCAGCAACAGCAGGAGTAGTCGTTGAAATGATTTCATCCCGGCGAGGACTGAGTGGACCAGAAATGGTCCCATTGTCGTCCGTCGTTCCTCCTTTGAGTTTGACTTCAATGGCTTGACTGGATTCACCCGTTTGCTGTTGTTGTTGTTGCTGTGGTTGCTGTGGTTGCTGTGGTTGTTGTATCTGACCGTAATAATATGGATCATGATGATCAGGTTGACCATAGGTCCTCATGTCGTGCGTCGTTTGATTGGCATTGAAATACGAGTGCTGCAGAGCGGTGGGCATGCTAATGAGACTGACGCCATCATCGTGCGATTGGTGGTTTCCCCAAACGACCTGATCGGGAATGTTAGAAGGATCGCCTTTTGTTTGTTGTTGCTGTTGCTGTTGTTGCTGTTGTTGCTGTCTTTGTTGTTGTTGACTTTGAGCGTTCTTCTTTTGCTCATCTTCGGCAATCATTTCATCCAACGATTTATAGAATGGGCTATGTTCTGCCATTCTTGCTGTATGATATTATTGTTGCTGTATTCTTTGTTGTTGTTGTTGTTGTTGTTGTTCTGGTGGTGTTTCTCGCAAACAATTGCAATAATAATATGTCCAATATTAATACTAATTTTGAACACTTTGGAAAACAGTCGCGTTTTTTTTATATTGTCATATTTGGTTCATTCTTGGTCATTCGTTTGGCACGTGGACGTGACGGCTCGACCATTATTGCAAGCTGGCCAGTGTGGGTAACCCATGGTATTTTCCCCGTTGAAACCGTCACGGCCATAAATAGCTGGATGTGCCAGCTTTCGATTTGAAACAGGATATTGAGATGGCGAGAGTGTGATTGGACGATGGATTTTGGTGGGAATGAAGAGGTACCGTGTACGGTACATTTTATATGACCGATGGCAAAAACATACACAACCAGTACTTGGTACTATGCCATGGCGGTACATTTTGTATAGGGTATAATCCTTGGTATAATGGGGGTACTTGTTTGATGGAATGACAATCTGAGGGCTATTGGTCATGTTGAATATCTCCAAATGGCTTTTTGCTTCCTCCTGATCACTTCTTTGCACCACTAACTACAAATATATATATAGTAGAGGTGCTGCTGCGGCCATGTCATATGTATCATGATTATGATCATCATCGTCGTGGCAATGCATGACGTCGCTCTCGTTGTAATCGTATGACCAGCAAATCATGGAAATAAACAATGGCAAAACGCCTTCCACCTGGTGAGGGGTTGATTGTCATCATGAATGTATGTATATAATATAATATCATCATTGTCGGTGTGTAATAATATCATATGCGTCGTTCCTTCTCTGGAGTTGATATTGCGTTCTCTTGTTTCATCGTTGCTGCATCCATTATGACCCGCATCAGGACATGACATTTACAAATTTTAAAAGTCGCTCGCCGCCTCATCAAACGGACTGTGTCGTCATCGTCGTGGTCAGGAGCACAATACGCAGCAACAACACAAGAACTTGATGATGATGATGATGATGATCATGATTTCAGAATAATGTTGATCCATGATGATGGAAGAGTATAGAATGAATCATCGCATCACAGCAATGTACCATCCATTGCATCGACTTCTCACGTATATAAAGTATACTATACTGACGAGGAGTCAGGGAGCCAGCCAGTCACAAGAACAAGAAGTAGCACATGGTGGCAACCGAAGGAGTACCAGACCCTTGTGCACCCAACAAAAAGAAAAACATCAGCAGCATCTTGATAGGATTGTTTCTTCTCAAGGTGTGTTTTTTTGTGACTGGTGCTCCGACCAACAACAAAGCTTGGTACATTTCATGAGCTTTCGTCATTAGCTGGATGTGGTTTTGCAATTGCCTCATTCATTCTGAAGTCAGTTGGATCTCTTGCTCTACTCTATATAAATGTTCATGCCCGCATCCCAGTTGCGAACAATAAGCAAGAAGAAGCATCATCCAAAAGGAGGATGAAGGAGGAACAATGACGTTCGTACTTCTTGTTTGGTCACGGTTTGTCCAGGTCTTGCATCTTACTGTTGCGATTCAAGATCAAAATCATGGTGCTTCTATGTTTCTTCGGCGAAAGGAAAAGAAACACGATCCAAAGGGTCCGATACCCATTCTTCTGTGATCGTTCTTGCAACAGAAACTTTTGACATTTCATCGCGTTGTTATAGATTTTCCAATTTTTCGGGGCGTCCTATTTCCAAATCTTTCTGTCCGCAACTGAAATGATTCGTGCGACGAACCTGAATGCTATCTTCATACCTGTAGGTTTTATGATGGATCGACACGCATGCAAGACATACTCGAACGTTGTGATGCACAAGAAATATAGCACAGAAACTCCAATAGGACAGATTTTCGTCCAGTTGAGGGTCACAACGTTAACTGAAGAATCCTTGTATTTAAGACGATGGATAAGTGTGTCACGTGCCATCGGCTGAATAGGTGATGCAGACGGCACGGTATTTATTGAGATGAAGGCAAGGTAGAAAATCGTACTGTAGGTACGTAAAGACTGAACAAGCTTCGCATGCTATTTTAATAATTTCCCATCATCATCATCTTCCGCAGTCTGTGGTTGTTGCCATTTGAACCGGCCCTTTCTTCACCGCTTCTATACTACCTACAAACTACAAAACCCAAAAGGTACGAAAGCAGCAACGATTCGTTGCTTGTGCAATAGACACATTCCATTCCTGAAAGGCAAACGAAATCTCACAGACTTGTTTCCTTTTTCTTCCAATCAATCTACAGTTATTGTTCATCATAATCAATCAATCAATCAATCGATCAATCAATATGATGCGTTCTCTATTCCTTGCACTATTCTTTGCTCTTATTGCCATGTCGGCTGCACAATTGAGGGTTCGTGATCTCGCAGAGATTGCCGATATGGCCGATCCAGATGAAACCCGATTCAAACCAGTTGTCCGAGCACGATTCCTTTCAAGTAGTTCTTCCACTCCAAAGTCTTCCAAAAAGTCCAAGACTGGTGATTCTTCATCGGGTTCCAAGTCTTCCAAGAAGTCATCTTCGGATAGTTCTCCTTCTTCCCCAACTGCCCCAAGTGTCACTACTCCATCCAGTGTCTCTTCGCCATCAAGCCTGACTTCGCCCACAAGTGTGTCGTCCCCCACCACCACAAGTCGCCGTTGGTAAATATATTATCTGGTACAGTACAATTATTCTAGGGAAATTAAGAAGAAAAGAAAAAAAGTGCGGATACGTCATGGCATGATGTCCAAGAGCGAAAGGCGCCCTCTGTTACAAATTAGGTTTTATAATACGATAATACATGTTTTTGTTATGAAACGAAGTAGGTACACCACAATGTTGCCCAACGATAGTGATACAGCGTAGTAAGCATCTGTAACCTGTAACTGCTCAGAGGACTATTGAAGTACGCCCCATAGTTTCGCATTTTTGCTTCCACCGACAAGCCTATTATACATGGAACATGGAGAGAGAGCTTGAGGGCGGATATGCGACACGTGAATGGACCGTTGGATGTCCAGCGATGCTGTAGGCTGCTTGATTTTTAAAATTCAGCATTGTCCTGCCATCACACGGGGAGTTCGTGAAGCTCCTTGCAGAATCCAGTAACAACAAGAATGCCGCACTGCTGGGGGTCGTTGCTGGTGCTGCTTGTTGAATCCTCATCATAGTCGCTAACTGACACTCGACCCACTGCAAATCGATTGGTATCAAAGGGAATGTATTGTTTCCATCGTACTGGAGACGTATTGGATGTTTCAAGAATCATGGAATCATCGTTTGCAACAACAACTCGTCCTCCTCTCTTTTGATGAGGATGAATCAACTCAATTGCGTCCCCAACCCGTGATCCAACTTGCGATGCGATCCCAAATGCGGCAGATGATAAGTTAGAAGTCGAACATTGTTGAAGAAAAGATGAATCCAAACCGAGACGACTCGCAAGAGCTCCAGCAGCATGTTGCGCTTGATGACGACGATTGCTCGTCCTGCTGTTGCTGTTGTTCAAATCATCTCCTGTAGTTGGAATCAGGGTAGCCTCGGAAGTCCAGTGTTGTTGAAGCATGATGAAAGTCAGCTGATATTGGGTTTTGTGCTGGACAGCTCCAAGATTGATTTTGGAAAGCTGACTATTTGGTTCCTGCACCTTTTTGGGATTCCTTCGGCGATATATATAATAAGATGATGCGTGTGCAATACTAAAATCCATTTCTCGTCTATATGCGACGCGTGCTCATGCGCGTGCTAAAGATGGCCAAAAATGTTGACTAGAAACAATATTAGATGCAAGGGCCAAAAATTGGGAAAGAATTCTGCGATGCCTCATATACTCTTTCATCACGCACACCATTGCAAATTCGCACTTTTGGTTTTAACTTTTCATTTTCCTTTAGCGATCCATCCTCTGAACTATCGGTACGAAACGTTGGTGCTCGTGATATCTGATGGAATGCTGAACAAAACACTATCGATGTGGGTGTTTTATGATTCTGATTGTTGCTCACAATTTGCTTTCTTTCTTCTTTTTTGTACTTCGGTCTTGCAAAATTCGGTCGTACATTCCACCCATCATCCATCACTGATCATCTGAATGAATCATCTAGCAAAAACCAACAATATGCGCCAATTTCTGATCAGTCTACTAGTACTTGCACTCTTCATCGGTGGTGCGAGTGCGGAATTGAAAGTTCGAGAACTGAACACAATTGTCGAGGACGAGGACACCCATTACAAACCACTCGTGAGAGCACGATTCTTGTCGTCATCGTCTTCATCCTCAACACCAAAGTCATCGAAAAAGTCCAAGACTGATGACAGTAACTCATCTAGCAAGTCTTCCAAGAAGAGCAGCAGTAGCAGCAGCAACTCTTCTCCAGTCTTTACAAGTCGTCGAGACTAAGGCATCACATAATGTTCCCGAAAAGGTTGCATGATATGCGCTTATGTCAGTAGTCACAGAACCTCAATTTTAAGTATTAGATATCGTATTATTAGTTTCTTGTCCCCAGTGGCCTGCTGACCTTGTTTTCGATTGTCAATATATCCATGCACAAGCAATACCGATTCGCCATGGGGAACGTTAATCATTGCAATCCATATTCGTTTCCAGCTGGTTCGACCCCGCGTTGAAGGCATCCATCGAGACCCAATATGGTTTAATCACAGACTGGTGCTTCACCGAAGGTGTGACGAGTATGTCCGATCTGTTCAAGGGTCGTGATACGTTCAACGAAGACATTTCAAATTGGGATGTCTTCTCTGTGTCAGACATGAGTTATATGTTCTTGCGCTCGCATTCATCATTCAGGGGGAATTCGTCAATCATGGAATGTCTCTTATGACAACAAGATGTCACTTGTCATCGTGGGATGTTTCCTCGGTCACAAACATGGGAGTCATGTTCAACAAAGCGACGTCTTTCAATTATGACTTGTCATCATGGGGACGTTTCCTCTGTAACCCGTATGGACAGTTTGCTCCGCGAAATAAGAGTCTTCGATCTTCTGTTACTGACATGAGAAACATGTTCTGCAATGCTACATCCAATGTTTAGGAAGGCATCATCCTTTGACCAAGACTTGTCACCATGGGATGTTTCGTCCGTCACAGTAGCAGGTGCATTGTTTGCCGAAGCATCTTCGTTCAATCAAACCCTTTGTGCATGGGGCTCTCGCATTCCACCAAGCGATACTATATTTTGTCGGCAACGCGTTTCAAGTCACCGACTGCCCCACAGTATATCCGTCCCGGACCTCTCTTTAAATCCAGCGAGTCCATTTTGTCACATCTCTGTCTATAAAGTACTGTACTACAATAGTAAATACCGTGAACATCAGTCTTTGGTGTGGTTGCTGTGGTATGGCTGACATGCTAAGAACACCAGTGAATACAATGAATCAAATTTATATATTGAGAAGGAATCATGCATTACTAAACAATCTCATCAATCAGTAGATTCATTTGCTTTATTAAATTATCTGGCTGTTTGTTATTTGGAATGTAGCTACCGTATCCTTATCTTTGTGATACTATTATTGCAGAACAATCATCGCTTTATCATGAAAGCAGGAGGCACCTTTGCTCCACTTCTTGTTGTGCAGACCGAGCGAGACCATTTGATCCATCAACTGGTGGCTGCTTCGCACCTTGTCATGCAGTCTTCTTTTTATCGTTTGATGATGCTGATGAAGATGATTAAGACGAAGGCATTTTTTCACATCATCTTGGTATATATATAGACAGCAGCAATCACAAACCGTCCACCATACCTACATGGAACAAGTACTTGTTCGGCAGCAGCAGCAGCAGCACCCCTTGCTGTTCCCAACAACGAGAATGAATCGGCAGAAGTTCCGTATTGATGTCTCCCTTTTGCTATTCTTCAAATGCCTCTTTCACAGTCGGCACTTTCGACTTGGTCGAGCGTGAGCGTTACTGCAGCGTCGTTATTCACTTTGGCATTGGGCAAAAGTGAGAATCCGACGATTGCTGTATACTCGTAGTGCTTTGCTCTTCCAAACAATCGGCAGTAGTTTCGAATTCGGAATGTGCTGTTATTCAAATGACCCTTCACCGTCGGCCCTTTTTTTCCCTTTTGGCGATACATCATTATCCAGAGTCGTTCGTTGTATACTGTACAAATAGGTCGAGTGAGAATCGGCCGATTACTTTCTTTTGTGGGATATAGAAATCGTGGTCATCGTAACAAGCACCACTTTCAAATAGTCCAGGAGGAGTTCGCCTTCGAACCTTTGCGCTTTTATTATACATGTTCCTTGCCATGTCGCCATAGTGGCCTATACGGCATTTGTATCGTGGTAATGACTGTCTGACTGGAAAGAGAGAATCTGAAAATCGGCCGATTCCTGTTTTCTTATCTTGTTGGAAATGCAATGTGCTACACCAATACTTTCGTAAATTCGAATCCATAGGACAAAAGGTGACGGTGAGAATCGGTCGATCTCCCGGACATTTTTGAAAAATACACCGACTGATAAAACCTACGTGTCCCGGTTCAAGGCCAACGCACAGGGGGAAATATACTCCAACTGATGAGCCTCGAAGAGGTGCCGCAACGAACGTCGTGTGGTGTTTCCATACCTTCTCCTTTTCTCATTCTTTCATGTCGCAAAGACTGCAATCTGTGAGAATGTTGCGAATTTGGGGATTGCCACGAGAAAACAATTAACAGATTGGACCACAGTTTGTCGCTCTCGTGACGTCACAAGTAGAAAAGTTCGGATTTGGACCTTATTTCCGAGAACACGCGAACAAGCAGATGCTGGGTTCAGCTTACATCAATCGAATTCCTCACATTCTTGGTTTTCTGAATCTTGGCCCTTCTCATCGGAAGAGAGGAAGCAATCTCGGTTCGTCTCACAACTTTTGAAAGCCATCAAAGCCATCACATCGCAGCCAATCACACATCACATTAATAGTATGAACTCACTCGAACGAGCACACTCCTCTTGCATCATGTCGCAAAGACTCAACAACACAGCGGCACATCAGATTGAAAGTGGCGACTATGACAAAGCGATCAAAACGCTCAACAATGCTCTCCGCTTGTCTCGAGCGGACTTTCGCCAATCCCAGACGTCCCATTTGTTCATGCTAGAAGCTTGTTTGTCTTATTCTCAGAACCTTAGCACTCAACAAGCCGCGGCGGTAGGAGAAGGAGATGAAAACAGTAGCAACAACAGCAACAGTAGCAACAAAAATGGACTCGTGATTTATCAGCAAGCACTGCGAGTCCCTTCTGAGTACATGTCTCATCCGATGGGACGAATCTTGCCGCTGCTCGTCATGTACAATATGGCCCTGGCCAACCAACTGAAGTCTTTGAAAGAGACGAATGATGACAAGCAACGACGGGTCTTACTCAATAGAGCACTCAAGCTATACGAACTTGCCTATCAATGGCAAAGCAAGGAAGAACACAAGTCTCTTCGACTCAACATGATCTTGGTCAACAACATTGGTGACATTCATCGCCGGGTCAACAACAAGACCAAGTTCCAACGATGCATGCAACAGCTGATGCGCACTTTGCTCTACGTTCGCGTGACAGATGGTGAAAACATCCAACAAATCCAGCCAATGGAAACCACCTTTCGCCGGAACATTCAAATGAGTAGCAGTGCAGGGGCCGCGTGACTAGCACGCCCCACCCAAACCACCACCACAACCACCAACAACAACAACAACAATTTAGGGACGAGGAACAACAACCACAAATGTATATGATAGAAGGAAGCTGTAGAGATAGAGGAGAATAGCAAAACTAGGACTAGGTTTGTACTTAGAACAAACAAACAATAATGAGAATAGCCAGAATTTTGAGATTTTAAAACTGTACTATCAAATTAGCGTTTAGCCTCGTAACGATACATTGACTATATTACATTTGTAGCAGTATCAAACGTATAAAATAATAGACTCATTTAGAATTTGGTCTTTTTCCCCCGGAAACTCGACCTTGGTGATATTGATGATGACGGGGCAGTAGTAGTGGTTGAAGAATAAGGTCTTTTCGTATTGCCCTCTTGATGGTGGTGTCTATTCGTACTCGTACTCGTACCACCGCCACCACTGCCACCTTTTCCCACTCCACGTCGTTCCCAATCCGCCAAAGACGACCGAGTCTTGGATTTCTTCAAGGCTGCGCAAAAGACACTCTCCAGCTTGCTCTGCGAGACTGGCCACTCCTCACTTCCTTGAGGGGTTTGCAACAAAATGACGGCCGTGTCCCACGAACTTGGACGCAACTCTTGTTTCAATGCCTTGTGCTGGGCGCCATCGCAAAAGGAATGATCGGCCGCTGCTATACGACTGGATGCCACACAATATTTGGAAGCTTCCAATTCTTCCACATTGCCAATCCCATTGGCTCCCCAAACTGGTACAATCACCAAAAAGGATAATGCCTTGGCATTCTCATGTGACAAGATTCGTTCCAACTTGGCATTCATGGCCCACATGAGTTCGGGAACAAAGGGTGGATTCGCTTCAAAGGAACCATTCGAGGGGAAAAAGGAAGAGTCGTCAAAAAAGGAACCCAACGATCCAAATTTGCGTTCCAAATCGGGAAAGGCCGAGCAATAGTGTTTGTAGCGACAATTAAAGGGACTGGCAAAGCATTCCACCGTGGTACCCAGACCCAACTCCATATTGGCCGCGTCAAAGGCAATGGGTGGCATGGCGCATTGGTACCCAGCTCCCTTGATCATTTCGTATCGACTCAAACAACAGTAAAGATATCGAAGAAAGCTGCTGCCATCGGGCATTTCCATAATTGCGGTCATGGGAGATTGGGCAATGCTTTTGGGGCTAATCATCTTTGAAACCTTACTAGAAGTGGAATGATTTTGAAACTGCCAGAGCTGGACAAATTTGATGAGATGGTTCATGGAAATGGTCAGATAGGGCTTTTTGGGGGTTCCATCCGCTTGCAACAACATGACATCGCAGATACCAGGTCGACGAGAATTATCCAAAACAATGTTCTTGTTGGTGGCATAATCTTGGATCCGTTGAATCTTTTGGCGGCATGTGTCCAGTTGTTGGGTGGCTTCGTGCAAGGCTGTCAGCGACTTTTGAAGCTCGTTGGAAGAAGAAGATGATGATGATTCATCACTGTCGTCATTGCCATTTGTTTGTAGATTCTTTTGTACGGCTTTGGAAGCCTTTTTGAGTGCCTTGGTACACGCTTTTAGCTCAGCCTTCACGGCGGTGTTGTTGTTGGATGATGATGGTGATGATGATTCTCTGGTGCCACTAAGCTTGGATATTCGTTCCGCAGCAGTCTTGGCGTCACTGGCCAATGTTTCAGCTATCGATTGTGCCTCTGTGTATTCCATGTTGCGGGACAAGTCTTTCACTAGGCCATCGTCCACAATGCCAGTGGATGGAAGAATTGGATCCTTGATGACGCCGTCTTCTTTCGTTGTTGTCGTTGAGAGCTCTCGTTGCAAGGATTCTCGAGACAACCATCGCTCCATGGCTAGAGTGGGTGGCTTAGCATTGTGTTGTTGCTTTGCACATTGAGTGACCAGTTTGTGTCGAAGCCGTTTCAGAGCCGCCATTCGAGCGGCTTCTTGTTCTGGAAAACAAGCGGCATCATTGGTTGTTTCTTGATGATGATGATGATGATGATGATGATCATCATCATCCTCATAGGAAGAACAAGGTCGAACTTGAGTGGTGGAAGGGATTTCAGCAGCGGGATTCCAAATGGAACGAGGGTGCGGTGGTGGCATGATAATGTATCAGCGTGGTATATGCGAATGAGTGTCAATGTTATTGGTGTAATATGCTATGCTATTGAAATTGAAACAAAAAAGATGTTGGCACCATTTTTCGACGCATCTTCCGAATTTTTTAGTTGGATATGAAAGACCCATTATTCCGACGGACACACTGTCAGGCGGAAGCACACACGACAAACATTGAAATGAGAAAACCATTGTCCACGTACGTGTACGTGTACGTGTTTGGTGTCAGAAAAATGCCGATGAGGAATCACGATGACAGCACTATATCATCATTTCCGTTCCAAGTTGTTTGAGGTTACAGACGTAAAATGAAACTTTCTATTGCTACTTGTCTGCTGTTGGTTACGGAGACCTATGCCTTCCAATCAAACTCTGGTTCCGTTCAAAGATCATCTTCTTACGGGCTGCAAGAATTGACGATGGCCCTCCATGCTGCCAAGCCAACAGTCGAGGAATCAACTTCCCGAAGATCTTTTTCATATTCATTAATGAAGGCTGCTGGTTTGGGGGTTGGGTTCCTACTTTCACCCGAGAATGCTTTTGCAGGGATTGACGTCAGCGGATTGCAGGTGGAAGGAGGAGGAGGAGGAAATGCAAACCTTGCCCAGCAATTAAAAGCCTACGATGGATCAGGGACAGCGCGTGTGAAGGAAGTCAAAGCTCTTGAAACAACTACCACAGCTCCCAAAAGAACTGAAAAGCCACTGGATCAAACAGCACTGGATAGCAAAGTAGCACATTGGGCCTACCGTGCAAACCCAGGATTCGGACCGTCGTTGAAAAAGGCTGGACCACTTGGCAATCTCTATCGTCTCAATGATGTGGTGGTACCACCAACCGGTTCCAAGCTGCGATCCGTCGGAGTTCAGTTCGAGTTTCCTTTCGATTGGCTGCAACTAGACAAATTCACTGGCGGTATCCAATACGTGGACCAACGAAATGTAAGTTCTTTGTTTTCTGTGCTTTGTTTTAATTTAATCTATTGTGATGAATTTGACTAACAGCTGGTCTCAGGGCGACAAGCTTTACTTGCTTCAGGCAACTCTTCCACCCGATACCTCACTCGCATCCTTGTCGAAAAGTGTTCTTGGAGATTTGATCTTTGATCCAGAAGGTAGTGTTTCCAAAACAGGACAGACAATAGAAGATTACAAAGTAGTCAATGGGCAGACACTAGTGGAATGCCCGGCCGGTAGTTGCGCCACCAGACGACGATTCAAGATCAAATATGCCACAGTGACAGGAAATGGACTGCGAGTAGAGAGGAGGGGTCTCGTGGATGCCTACCAAGTGGAGAATGAAATTTATATGCTAATGACTTCGTCCAATGCCGTCAAATTTGAAAAAGGTGGCAGTGAGCGAGAGACAGTGGAGAATATTGTCAATTCCTTTGTACTTGACATATGATAGTTGTACGAATGAGTGGAATTGTACTACAATGCACGATGGCGTTCCTGACAGCATCCTACCTCAATACAACTCATGGCTCCTGGTTGAACGTAGGATCACCTAAGGGCAACTGATAGAGATGCTAAATTGGTATACTTTTTGTGATGACCCATATTGGTCAATGAGTTTCCTATTCAAAAAAACTACAGCAGATACTCGATTACTATAGCTTGGTTTGCGGCCACCAACAACACACTTGCGGTGTCGTGTCGAACTTGGAGAAGAGGACGAAGATCCAATGTTATATATATGTTGGCCGTGATAGTCTTCTGATCAGCTGCCGAATAGTGAGAGAGAAGACATCATTATCATGAAGGAGAATGCATGGAATTCGGTACATGGTGGGTGAGAAGGGATCGAACTTTTTGAATTTGATTTCAAACGGCTCCCAAGGCCCTTTTCCACTACCGGTATCGGTATCATGAAGGTTGTGATTTTTTCCAAGTTATCGAAGGGGTCGATCCATGATTAACCGTTGTTTACGCTTACAATAACGATCGCTACTGAGGACATCTTGCAGTCGTCCGTCATTATTGGACTCTTCGAGTCGAGTGCAGTAGTACAGTACAGAATTGTGCCTCTTCTTGCTTGCAGAGAGACGGTACGGATGAACTACAGACGCTGGCTGCACAGTTCACATGATAGTGGTCGTGATTCTTGCCTCCCCCATTTGAGTGTATCAAACCGAACGCGAGCTTTTGGGTCTATTTACTTTTAAACAAAAGCGAGCGGCGTTTAAATTCGTTATACATATAACATGCCTCTGAGAGAAGACGGGATAATTACCCTTAGAGCAAGGGTTCAACTTTACTGTTCGTGACTTTTGTTCAAATTACGACCACTATATGCTCGGACTAGTGGTGAAAGTAGCCATCATAAAAAACGACAAGATCAACAGAAGCAATACCTCGGATTCAGAAAGATGACAAGACCTGCTAGGACCTCTTTCCAACAGGAATACAACGACGATATGACTACCAATTGTCAACTTCATTCTACGTGCGATGAGAGTTGCTCACAAAGTTCCGACACGGGTGTGGTTGTGCAATCCAGTATTTCACAACGTCCATCCTGCTTGAAACCTTCTTCATCGTCGTCAAGGTCTGCCCAAGCACACCCGTCTATTCCCCGACCGCTTCTTGCACAGTACTTCAACAACAAAGGCGTCAAAGCGCTAAATTATGGAGACTATCGCAAAGCCACAAATCTATTTGTTCAGGCGATAAAGACATTCAATGATGATGGCATGGATAACCACTGCTCTTGTCAACATTGTACAGTTTCCTCATCTGTTCGCTACAGTCTGGAACAGGATTCCAAACCAAAGATCTACGACACGAGTAAAGACCACTACGTGCATAGACGAGGAATTGAAGTTCATCCAGGGGCAATGGGCCACAAGATGGGTGACGCTCTGCTACAAATTACAACTTTGAATTTGGCCATTGCCAAGCACTTGATTTGTTTGGAATGCCCATTGTCGGACCATAGAGCGCAAGCCAAACGATACCAAAAGGCTGCATCCTTGTACGAAATGGCCTTCAAATGGCATGTGGGAGACGGCAACACCGATCAGAATACAGTCAATATTTCTGTGTTTCTGATCATTGTCAATAACCTTTCTCAAATTCATCGAAAAGCTAATAATCAAGCCAAGCTATTCATGTGCAGACGTCATTTGCAAAGTGCTCTAATGACTCTATTGACAACTCAAGAGACCGAGATGTATCAGGTATTGCACTTGGACGGCTTCGTCTGTACAGCATTTGTGAAAACGTCTTGTGCATCAGCAGCATGATTCAAATGCTATCGGTATCAAATCATAATAGCAACTACTCTTACAATATTCAAAACACATTTTTCCTTATGCTTGTTTAATTTAAAAAAGGAGGACCTTTGTTGTTGCTTGTTAGCAGATCAACATTATAGTGTCAGAGTCAGTTTTTCTTATTGTCTACAATGATTGAATCATTCTCAGAATCAATGGGTCAATGGGTCAATGGGCATTATATTTTCTACTTTTATGTACACTGTCGGCGTCTCTTCGTCCACGTCACTCTCAACTTACAGATATCGCTCTTGATGAAATTGAAAATTACTTGTGGTTTGTGGTTGAGGCTGATGAGGACCCCTAACCAAATTATTGTCTTCAAGAATTCCGTCTTAGCCAGGCAATTGATACACAAACGAAGCATATCAGCAATTGAAGCTGGTGGGAGAATTTAGTAGGCTGTCCATGCATAGTGGTAGCGTGTTGGGGGTTCCAACAACATTGGTGCGGGTGTTGCTAGAAGGACGGTCGTGATTCACAAGAAGTAGTCTGCCTCTAGTAAACAGTATTGAATACTCTTTTGACTGAGTGTCTGATTGAATGATTGTGCATTGAGTATTCTATATCTATATTTACATTTCGCTTTTTCACTACACTGTTGCAGTAGCGGGTAAATTAAGTGGTTGTGTTGCCTCTTTTTTATTGGGGTAACAACCCGCATTCTGCCGGCATGGTGTCGAAGACGAGATCGTCATCGTAGCCGAAGATATCGTCATTCAGAATGTCAAGGACTTCATCTAAGATTCCAATCACAAAGACGCTTCGTTCTTCTGGCGAATCATCCTTTGTAGGAGTGCGACTGGGAAGCAAGTCGGAAGATGGGTGGTGACTTGGCGACGATTGTTTCAAGTTGTTGTTGGATTGAGTCATGATTGTGTTGGTTGCTTTGGCAATTGATTTGGGCGGCAGTATTGATTTGTGAGAGCAATAGTAAGGGTTGGGGATATATGCGAAATCACAGCCTGGTCGTATTGTGACTTCGCAAATATTCAAAATCCTGTAACAGATAACATCAGCTGCCAGCCAGCAGCCAATCAAAACCCATCCACAAACGGTCCAAACGCTTTTACGTTTTTCCTCGTTGTATGCAGTCTTTTGCAGCACAAATCACTCACGATAGCGCTTTTATATCCTATGTCTTGAAGGGCGTTTAATCACTTGTTTAAAAATACATATGGAACAAGTTAAAACGGAGCAACCAATGTGCTCCTTTTAACAATCCATAAATTTTATATAAGATACTTTGAGACCAACCTACGTACTTTAGTCCAATATACTCAAGGCCAGATTTATGAAACACCCCTGCAAGTTGAATCATAGAGAGGCCTATAACGTGCAAAACAATGCGCTGATGCATGCAACATGCAACGCAATCGATCAACACATCACCTACTGGTACTATGTATCGCTCCGAAGTTCCTGACACAGTATAGTAAATTTCCAAACTTTACACTCTTCGAATCACCCACCATCCAATCCCAACCATGTCACCTCTCCTCCATCTCTACTTCGCAAACCTGAAACAAAGACACCAACTTCATGACATTGTGGTCATCCAAGACAGATCCCCCTCCAGGTCACCACCGTCGCGAAGAAAAGCGGAGATGGCATTCGATACAAGCGAAACGACTGAGCTCACTCTTGAGACTGAAGAGGCAACTCAAGGCAGTCAATCAATCACAATGAAGTCACCACACATCGACAAAACCATCCCACGCCCTATGCTGGCGAAGCGGATGAAGTTTGCTGCCAGCACTGCCTAAATACAGCACTGCGGCCATCACCGTTTCACATGGTCCAACCAAGATTGAGAGGTTTCTGTGCAGAAATACTTTTTCATGTCTCACTATAAAACGAATCGACCTTCGGCCCTCGTCCAAAAGGAACTTGCCGAAAGGCAACCGCATACACGACCATGGACGACACCATGTTCCAACGACGTTTGGACTTCCAAGGAAGAAGCCTTGTTCTTTTCAGCTTCATGTGAGCGCCATAATGCATGTAAACGCACAAACTCCCGTGCTTGTCAATGGGACAATGTGGTAGCGATAGTAGAAGCCTCTAATCCATCTTAGAAAAATACTGGAATTGTCCTTTCTTCCTCCCAACTAATCACCAGTAGTAGATTCATAGGTAGATCAGACTTCACATAATCGATGTAAATTGCATAGAGGTGAAACGATGATGTTTCGACTGCAAAAGCGTCGATTTGAGGTAAATGTTCCGATTCACTGGTTCCACTTTGGACTAGTGATGGATGGAACCTGTCTGATTGCCAACAATGGAAGTCGTTTGGGTGAAAGGCACGGCTACGTACACTGAGAATGCGACTGCTACATAGATGTATGTCTTCAACTTTAACATTTTGTACTAGAAATAAAGGAAATTATGGCAAACTCTCTGCTTCGCATCATGTTTTATTCAGATCAGATTGGGACAAGCGCAAACCAGCCTCGAGCGTCGGAAGACAAGAGGCCACAGGCTGTCTCACCTCAGCTTTGGAGTGTGATATTGATCGGTCCGAAGGCTTTCTGGAACCTGTCGATCTAGGCAGCGATAACTTGTTCACTGTTGCCCTTCTTGCCAAATCCAAAAAAGCCCGAATTTTCATTTCTGTCATCTTTCTTCTCTTTTCCACCAAATCCAAACCATCCACTCGCAGCATTATCGTCCTTCTCCTGCACTTTATCGTCGCCATCACCACCGAATCCAAACCAGTTCAACTCCTCTGCCTCTTCTATCGACAGTCTCTTCTTTTTTATTCCTTTCAATTCTTCGACTTCCTTTCCACGACGTCCAAACCAATTCGTCTTCTCCTGCTTTTCTGAATCATTGAATTCGCTTTCTTCGATTTCGTCAGTCTCTTCAATAATTTCGGTGGGTGTTGTGGTTGCATATTGAGCAGGAGTACCAATATCGAGCACATTGTTGATCGTGCTCTCTCTTGTCTTGGTAGTTTTGAGGTTGAGAAGAAGATGCGTGTCCAACTTCTTCAGAGCTTCGTTCTTTTCATATTCAGCTTCTCTCAGGGCCTTTGTCTTTTCTTCTTCCAATTGTTTCCATCGTTCTCCCTTGATTATCTCTGCTTGTTTTTCAGCTTCGACTTTGGCAAGTTGCTTCTTCAGTCGCTCCACTTCGGATCGATTTTCCTTACTCTCATTGCGAAATTCCTCGCATGCAGCCTCCACTTGGCTCAACTTCTGATTTTCGTCTGACTGTTCCAGCTGTTCCTTTAGCTTGGCGATCTCCTTGGCCTGCTCTTCCAAGGCATTATCCTTGTGGTTCAAGGAGGATCGCAGTTGAAGAAGCTCTCCTTGAAGTTTGGCGTCACCCGGAACGGTCATTAAGCTGCTGCTGCGTTTTTCAGACTGCACTTCACTCCCGTCAAGAATAAGATCAGCAGAATCCCAATTGCTAACAATGGAGGATGTTCGTTCGGTAGAAGTCGAATTTTGCCGCTTCATGACCTCTTGTTTATCAGCAACCATTTTGGCCAATGAATCTTCTTGTCTTTTAAGCTCAGTCTCCATCAACTGAACCTTCATCATAAGTTCTTCGTTCTCCTTTCGGTAGACTTCACTCTCCAAAATATTCTCTAGTTCCGATACTCTTGCTTCTAGCTGCTGGGCCTTTTGGGTCTCCTCTTCTAGCAAGTGTTCAACTGATTCCTGCTGGAGTTGCAACATATCTCGATCTGCAATTAGCTGGTTTCGTTCCTGTTCGAGTTGTATTTCGTACTGTCGCAGCTCGGCCAACATTTTGTCGACAGTATCCTTATCAGATTCGCTCATGAGTCCTGCACTCACCGACTTGTCAGGCTCCGAGCTGAAAGCAGCCGAAAAATGGGTATCTACGGCGCATGAACGGAGGGTCTGCATAGCCTTCATCCTCTTAGCACCTTCGCGGATTTGCTCTTTGGGGGCTATTTCGCCATTGGCGGGTGCTCCTCCTCCTTTCACCAGATCAGTAAGCCTGGACACTTGCTTTTCTTTTTCAGTGACAGTTTCAGATTCAACGGACGGAGATGACTGTTCTTTCTCCGTGATGGTCTCAGGCTCTACAGAAGTAGAATCAACAAGCGGAGAGTCAGGGGTGTCATTGTCTTCAACTTGTTCGCTACCATCTTCTTCAATGGCCGCAATAATTTCCTTGTCGAGATCCTTCGTTTGCGCCGCACTGCCACCACCAATCATCGCAAGTGAGGCTCGGAAACGATCTTTGAGGCTTGACTTCTTTTTTGGTGCTTCGACCTCGAGCCCTTCGCTATCTTCGCCAGCCTTTTTCTTCTTTTTCTTTGTCTTTTTGACACCATCTTTCTTTAATTTCTTGGTCTTGGCCTTCTTGGATTTCGTCGATCTACTGGAATTGCTAATACCTACATCCTCACTTCTCTTCTTAGAACCACCAGAAGACCTAGACGAAGTGCTAATTCCTGACTTTTTCTTTTTCTTCCGTTTTTTTGGAGCCATTTCTTCCTTTTGAATGGAATCTTCGCTGGTTGGGGATTCTTCAATAGGAACAGTAGTTGGTTCTTCTTCTTCAATGGGAACAGGAGTTGGATCTTCTTCCGTGGGAACCTCTTCATGATTCGCCAGTGGAGCACCTAAATGCATATTGTCGTCGTCGCTTGTAAGGTATGGATCGTCACCAGAATCATCACTAGAATTATGGGGTCGCCCCTCAGGGGTGGCTCCCAACATAGTCATCTTGTTGTTTCGTGCGGTATTTTGCTTTTTGGATTTCATTCCGATTGCTCCATCGGATAGTCTTGCATCAGGCTTGATACTCCAACGAAAATCACTTTCTTCAGGACTGGGAGAGGGCTGGATGCCATCGTTTGGAGTTCCATGATCAGCAAAATGATCAGCTGATTGTTTGTCTGAATGCTCAGACGAGTCGTGGTGGGAAGAATCGTTTGAGCTTGCTTTCTGAGAATGATTCAGATGTTCAGGTTCTTTTTCATTTTGTTTTCCTCTGCGGAGCAAGGCCTGCTTGCCTTTCTTGAACATAGTGAACCGTCTCTTGTTTAGTGCTGCAGAAGTACCAGGTATGCTGTGAAGATAGAGATGCAGATGCAGCTGAAGAAGATGATGGCGACAGTAAATTTCTGCCGACGAATTGAGGAAGTAAAATATAATACCGCACGTGTATTCGCCCAATAACTGCTACTTCTTTTAGAAGAAGTCTTTTTTGTTTTGTTTTGGTTCTGCGTGGTCATGAAATTCGACGACATTTTAGAAACAAGCAGTTTGCTTCATTTCAAAAACGTTCTTTTAATATATGTATTATTTTTGTATGCTTTTTTATATATGTGAGCATACGCAGGCGAGATCACAAGAGCGAAATCACAAGAAGAGCATATATTCTAACGTAGACGAAAGCTCGAGAACGAATCATTGGATTCCTTTCATCATACTGACGACGGTCGAACGACCGTCACAACAGCATTGCTCAGCAACACC